>VWYE01014573.1:1442-128928 GCA_013398995.1 Alaudala cheleensis
TCTAATTTTTAAAATCGCTGGTTTTTTGTTGTTGTTTTTTGGGAGGGCTTTTTTTTATTTATTTATTGAAGAAGAAGGAAAAAGGAGCTTTCTCAGCGACTGGAAGGAGACAAAGTTGTTTCGGGCGGCAGCGGCGAGGTTGGTGGGCAATTGTTTGTATCCTTGCCGAGGGGACAGGCTGACAAGACTGACAGGGTGACACAGTAAGTGCCGGAGCGGCGCAGGGGACCCCGGCCCAGGGCCATCCCGTGGAAGCCAAGCCGGGAGGGGGGCGAGGGGCGCGGGGGGGGCCGGGCCAGGCCGGGCCGGGCTGGGCGGGGAGGAGGAGGAGGAGGAGGGAGGGGAGGGAGAGGGGGGCGGGGGGGGGGCTCGCCCCCACCCCNGGGCGGTGGGAGCCCTCCCTCCTCCCGCATGCCCTTCCCCGCCGCCCCCTCACCTCCGGAGGAGAGCGCCCGCAGTGGACAGGTCGCTGCCCCGGCCCGGGCGGGCTCCGGCCGCCTCCGCAGGTGGTAAGAACCGGGGGCCGGAGGGAGGAGGGGGAACGGCACAGGCACCGCACGGCACCGGCGGCCGCCCCGCGCTGCCCTCCCTACCTGCTGCCGGCACCCTGCTGCCTGCGGCGGCTCCTGCCTCCCGTCCCTTCCCTGCCCTCCTCCCGACATCCACCTGCCTCTCCCCTGCGTGCGGGGAGGAAGCCGGGCGCCGGGGCAGCGCGGGGCGGGAGGAGGCGCCGCCGGGAGAAGCGATGGGAAGGAGCCCGCGGGCTGCCCCGCGGGGGGCTCGGCGCTGCCCGGGAGCGGCGGCGTGCGCGCCTGCCCTGCTAAACTTAGCCCGGAGCGCTGGCTCCCAGCGGGCTGCGCAAAATGGTCGGGGATGCTTTAAAGCCCCGCGGGGCTCCCGAAGAAAAGCTGAAGTTCTGCCTCGGACTCGGAAAACGTTTAAATTGAGGCGGCTGACAAAATGGAGGGCTGCCGCGGCGTCCAGGAGGGAGGCAAATTGCGAATTGTTAACCTGGCATCGCGCTCGCCTGAGCTCCCGGGCCGGGGCAGGCGCCGGGACGCGGCCTGACACATCCCGGCTCCCAGCTTTGTCCCCCCCCAGCCCGGGATGCGGGACTGAGCGCGCATCACCAGGTGCATGGGATGTGCCTATTGCCGAGCCTGACCAATGGCAGGATTTTTCAGCGGCTAAAACCATTTGGTTGCATGTCAGAATAGGAGCTGGGATTTTTTAAATTATTATTTTATTTTTTAAAGATTAATTTGATTTTTTAATTTTTTTTTTTAAGAAAAGGAGACCCAGGAGAACTTACTTTTTTTTTTTACCGTCGATTCAGCTGGTTGAAATATAAAATCGATTTCTTTGGTTTTCCTTCAAATGAAGGGTGTAGTGATAGTGAGCTGTATTGTCTGACCTATGACTAAGTTTTTTTGTTCAAACATTCAGTGTATACCCAGCAGAATAAATAGATCTGTGCTAGTTTTGAAACCTAAAAGCAGATTGAACTCTTTCTCTTTGCGAGGATGTGTGTTGGGGTTCTTAAAAGAGAAAACCCCAACCAAAACCCCAGAATGATTTTGTAATCCTTGCTCTGAGATTTATGCTATTCCTGGCAGTGTGTGGTTTGGTAGATACAGAGTTTACAAAGTCACAACTGACCAAACAGGAGTTGGTTTAAGATTCTTGTGTTTTGAGGAGAGGTGGAAAAATAGTAACTCTTAATTTCTTTTTATGGTGTTCATCCCACTGCCCATTGGAGATTGAAGCATTCATCACAGTTGTTTATGTTGGTTGTCTGGGAGTTTCTGCTTGAATGTGGAGTGAAGTATGCAGCAGGGAGGTGTACATGTATTTTTAGCTTTCATTTTTAATGACAAAAGATACAAAGAATAGTGATATTCACAAGTAAATCTTTCATTTACTGAGTATGCTTATTAATAGTTTGAGGATGGACTCTATAAGAAATATCTGAGTTGTAGTAAGTTCCACTTGTTATGCTTGTTTAATACATTAGTGCTTTAGTCAATCTTAATACACAATTTAAAAGTCCCTTTTTAAATGAACAAATACATAAAAGCAGCAGAGAATGTGTCAGTTCCTGTGCTACAGATGGTAGCTTCAAAATACTGTTTGATTTAATATGTATGGAAACGTCCAGAAAAACAAACCAAGCATTTAAAAATGTAACATGTTGTACAAAGATACCTGAGCACATTCCTGTTCCAGTAGCTCTGCTTTTGTTAGCTACCCAGGCAGATGTAATGGAACAAAATCACACCAGAAAAACTTCTGCAGAAGATAGCGAGCTCACTTATCTTTGTTTCTGTAAAAATGCTCGCTCCTCTTCCAGCAAAGACAGCTGGCTGGGCAGGGGTGTTTGCTTTTAGCTTGGCCTGACCGCGGGGCCGGTATCGGCAGAAGCTGTGCAGGAATGTGTTAAATGGATTTCGCTGGGAGCTCTGTCTCCCAAGCCAGCCCCGGCGGGGTGCCAGCGCTCAGCCCGTGGGAGGAGCTGTGGTTGGATCTGCCATGTGCCTGAGCACCTTCCTTGGCAAATCGAGCCCTGCGAGCTCTGCGCTGCTGCTCACAGCGGGAGTGAAGTCATACGGAGTCACTGGATGTGAGATGGGCCAGTCGCTCTTCTGCCTATCAGATAAGAGATTCACGTAGGCCTTCCGAAGCCCTCAGGGGCTAAATTCAGCCTCTCTTCTCGGCCTTGGTAAGAAATGTCAAATAGCCAAGTTGGAAGTTGATTCCTGTTTGCTTGCATTTATCTCCAAGTAAGCTCTGCTCCAACGCGTTGGGCAGTAAGAGGTGTGTGCAGGATGAGGGCTTAGCTCATCACCTGGGTTTTTAAAGTTCAATGCCATAATCCTCGCACCCATTCAGCAATAATCACTGTTTTCAAAATACAGTCTTCCTAAGAAATACAGTAAGTACAGCTGAAGCATTTTTCCCCCAAGAAAAGGGAGGCAGCAGGATGATAGCTTTCACTTTGCTGTATATCAGCTGAATTTTCTAGGACATTATTTTCCCTTTTCCTTTCTGTAGAAGCAGTCAGGAAAGCATCATAGATATTCTTCAAGTGCTGACAGTCCTTAATAGCCAGATGGCATAGAGTAGTTACTGTCAAAGGATGAGGTGTGGAAGGATTGACACATCCCTTCCTTTTTCTTTTCCACATTTTTTTTTCAACTTTTGCAAGAAGCATGGGATTGGTCTGTGACTCCACCGAATCTTCCCCTATGGATTTGTTGTTGTGATAGTGACTAACTGCTTCTTGCAATCTTGTAGTATTTTGTGCATGGTTGTGTAATGCTACATCCTTGATTATTTAAGAATTTTCAAGAAGCTGGTTTTCTTGGTAATAGGAAGGTTATTAATAGGAATGTACATTCACTTTCCCTACAATTCCTTAGGGATTGCTTCTAGAATGAGTGCTGTGGCATGGAGGATTTCTGTAGAATATTTTAAATAAGTACATCTCCGTATCACTAATATTTCTGTGGTTTATTTGTATCCCCCCCATAAATAAAGGGTAGCCTGTCATCCTTTAGGGCTTCCAGTTGCATACATGGGCTCTGCTTTCTGCACAAATCAAAAGCCACAGGTGATGGCTGGCCTGGTGGTATGTATCAGGATCTTGTTCTGGATTAAAGCTGCTAATTAACTGAACACCAGGGGTCATTTGCAAGAAGGTGAAGTGAACACTAAGTTCATGTTTAGTGCTGTTACTTGGGGGACCCTATCCCCAGGAATTTATCACAATTGTAATAGTATCCTCACTCCAATACTAAAGCCAATGGAGATCAAACTGCCTCTGGAGCAAGCGAGGAGGCTGGGATGCCTGGTGCTGTCTTGGCAGCTCCAGATAGAAAATCTTTATTATGGTTACTCTCTTAAGTTCCCATAACGCCTGAAGGAAGCAGAAAGTAGATATTAATGGTTAAGTTTGGCATCTTAATTTCTAGATTTACCTCGTTTTAACCCGAGCAGTTCTAGGATTGCCCATGGGTAGGGGCTGCTGGCAGGTACCATAGTCTCCAGTGGAGATGGAGTTGGGCACCGGTGAATTACTGCTCAGGGCTCAGAGCAGCCCTGCATGGAGGGTGTGTGTGTGGAGGGCAAGAGCAAAGAGTGAGTTCAAGGCCCTGTGTTTCCTTCTGCTGTGCTGTGTGGTCTGCTGCTGAGCCAAGAGTGTCCTACTCGGAGCTGGCTCTAGGAAGGCTGGCAGCCTTCCATGTTGTGTCCCTATGAAATGCTCCAGCAGCTGAAAAAAACCCCACCAAAATTAATAGTTGGGCAAGCTAGGAGAGAGGGGAAAGAGTGTTGTTTCAGTGATGGGAGGTTTCTGGTGGGGACATTCCCAAGCTCCCATGGTGCTGTTTTTCTGTGCTTTCACTGGGTGAAGCTGGAAGGTATGAAAGGAACTCCTGGAACAAGGTTTTTCTTTCAGGGGAATGCCCTTATCTCTGCTCATTCCTGGTTACAATATGATACTTATGTTGCCAGTAACTTATACAGCTTCTCTCTAAGTGTCTTTTTGCAGCTAATTTTTCCCTGTGCCCTATGAGTTTTCACGCAGTTCCTCATAAACTAGGATCAGTTCCTTGCTCAGACTTCCTCAGGTAACTTGCAATCTTCTTTCAAGCTGAAGATACAAACTTCTGCAATTTGTTTAGCAAATAAAGATACAAAAGTAGAGATGTGCAGAAGCTTTCATTAGTTGAGAATAAATGTAATTTTTTTCTCAAGAAGATCTTTTTGCACACCAGCCAGAGTGATGGTCTGCTAAAATAATATGAAAAAAATTCTTCATAAAATCATAGTGGAACTGTGTTCCATTACATTAGTTTGGCAGAAAATTGACACATTTTCTAGTATTGAGACTGAAATAGCATTACCCATTTTCCTTCTGCTTCACTTGATTTTTGCTTTACTAAAATGATCTATGAATTGAGCCTGTTGACTAAATGATAGATCAGTGGCTGTACAGGTACTCTCTTTTTACATATCCCTGCCTGCTTGTCTAATGTTTTCACATTACTGAAGGCAATGTGGGAGGCAAAAAGATGGGTCTGAATGTGTAATGTAGCAATACTGGAATGAGAACTTCAAGAGAGCATAAACTGAGGAGGACAACGGGGACTAATTGTATGAAATTCCTTTTATGCACACGTTCTTGAGTTTGAATAACCAGTATGTATTCAGCCTGCTGGATTAGAAGGCTTTGGCTCTGCATGTGTAGCATAGATGTTGCTCTCAAAATAGGAAAGGAACTCTCCCTCCTCCCACACTATTCCGGATAAAATTGATTCAGTGCTGCATTTTGCTCCTACAGATGCCCTAGTAAAGCATGTTTAGGCTTTATAGTCCTGTTTAGGCTGAATAGTTCATAGTGTTAGAGATAAAAATGCCACACTTTTAATAGCCTGCCTGTTGTGTTTTTGCTTCTTGATTGCAAGCTGTAAGAACCATTCACCCCAGACTTTGCAGACTCAAATCCTGTGCCAGAACTTGGGTTTTTACCTGCAAGATGGTCCTTGCAGCAGCATGCCTTTCTCCATAGTGCATATTTCACTAAATTTGTGCAATCCCTCAAGCAGGACAGGCACCCATCTTCTAAACACCATCTTACAAATACATGCAAAGGGTCTGAACTGCACTTCACTGGGCTTCTCTCAGCCATCCTGCTGCTGAAACAAGCCTTAATGTCAGAGGTGAGTTGAAATCACCTGAAGATCAGGCATGGGATTACTTTCCACTCATTCTGTTAATGCTACCTGGAATATGTAAAGCACCTATCACCTATCCAGTTCCCACAGGTGTTTTGTTACAAGTGCTTAGGTGCTGGGGTTTCATACCTCCCTACTTGAAAATTCATGCTTGGGACACAGTGTTTTCCCTTGCTTTCCAGCTTCGCTCTCCCTGACTTTCAGGGGAGTCTGTTTGAACTCTGGAAAACTGGGAGGGAAGAGAGGTGGAGAGGGAAGAAACTTTGTGTTACATGTTGCTCTTCTAATGCCATCATACTCAGAAGTGCCTTTCCAAATTGAGAGAATTTACGTAGAGGCCTCTTACTAAGAACACTTGGGGAACAAACAGAATAAGCTTCCACTTGGTTTCCACAAAGATTCATAAATGTTTGCCACTTTTTTAAGCAAGAAGAAAAACTATTGCAGCAAAGGAGTACAGCAGTAATTGTAGTGTAATGGGTTGGCACATTGTTGGGTTCTAATAAGTTTCAAAATATGCAACAGACTGAATCCAGATCAGCAGAAAGTAAATGTTGTCACCACTTTGGGAGGGCTCAGAAGACCTCGTGTTTAAGGCAGGTGAGCTCCAAACTGAGAATGGGCTGTGACAGACCCTCTTCCCATAGTGTGCTTGGAGTTCTGCACTGATGGTAAGCCTCTTCTCCTAGCAAGAGGACCCTGAACCTTATTCACTTTTCTCCCAGGCTACTCCCACATCATTTCAGTTTCCTGAAAGTTCTCCAGCTTTGACACGGTGGGTGTTGGGAGGCCTTACTGAAGAAGGATAATCTCCAGCAACAGGCTGTATGTTCAGAGTCCTGTGTCTCAGGAACACAGGCAGCTGAAGGCAGGTGGGCACTGTCCTTATGAGAGCTGGTAAACTTCATGTTCTCCTGGCTACTAGGAGACTTACAATGAAGTCTAATAAAGCCAAGAGAGCTGCTTGTACTTGTACTATCTGCTGCTACCTTGCTTGTTTCTCAAAATCTCAGATTTTTGTTTTGGTTTTCCTTGCATATAACTTTTCAGCTGAATAGGTCTAATTTTCCTGGTCAGTGGAGTGACATCTCTTGTCCAGCTCATGAAAATCCCTGATTTCTCATGGCTGACACAGAGTGGGCATGCTGTCAGCTTCTCAGTCCTCTGTTCTGCTTGTTAGATAATTCATAATGTTAGACATAGAATGCCACACTTTTAATAACCACAGATCCATGTGTGGTTACCATCCAGGTGACAAAGCCTGTGTCCTCAGTGTGGCTCACTTCACTGTCTGCTGGGATTTCCAGGTAGAGCTATGTGAAGATGCCTGAAAATTTTGCCTATCCAGCCCAGATATGATTGTGTGAGTAGTCCATTTGTTGCCTGTTTCCTGTCTAAATATTACTGAAAGAAATTTATCTCCTTCAAGAAAAACAGGGATGAAAAAGAACAAGAGTACAAGTTCAAATCTCCAAGATACCAGTCAGGATAGCAAAATAAAGTGGTGAAATACTGATTAACAATTACTGTCATTGCACATTTTCCCAATATTCTGTTTCCATGAAGAGACACACATCTTTCCAGCCCCTCAAATTTACAGGATTTTAGTGTTTTTCTGCAACTGAGGCTTGGCAGCTCTCCTGCAGGCATGTTGTGAAATGAGGAAAGGTATGGTGTGTTTGTCCCTGCTGCCTCATGTATGGTTAAACCTATAGAAAGCTGTGGAGGAAGTACAGGCACAGGGCTCCTCTGAAACTGGTCTGCAAATACAAGCTGTTAGTGACCATTGACTTTCATGGGCAAAACCAGCCCTGGAAATTGCTTTGTGCACTTTATTTCATGGTGTAACAAGCAAGCACATTGGCTGTTTTTATTCAAACAGACATAAGCCAGTTTGGCAGAGTGGCTATGAAATGTCTGCATAGCTAACTGAAAATACAGCTGTTGTTTAACACTAAATCTTTTACTTACATGATATTGAGGGTTCAGCCAATGATCATCTAATCTTTCTAACTGAGTCATGGGGGGGATTTTGAAGATTTAGCATTAAAATAGGCAGAATGTTCTTTTCAGTCACTGACTGTCTACTGTTTAAGTCAGTAATAAGGAGGTAAATGCTGTAGGGTGGGTGGGAAGAGGGGACTGCTTCATGGTAAAAGTTTAGATCTTGGTCTTTCAGAAGACTTTGGGACTATCTCTTTGAATGTGCTACTTATACTTGGGCACAGAAAAAAGCTGGATACAGTGATACTGTTAGCAAATGCTGGCTTAGAGAGATGTGTTGTTTTGGGAATTTTTAAAGGCTGCCAAGCCCTTTGATTATGGTTTTCCCACTTTTTTTGCTTTTATTTTCCTTTCCCCTGAAGAGGCTGTCTGCTTTGACAGACAAATGGCTTTTGTGGCATGATGAATAATTTAAAAAAATGTAAGACTGTGTTGATGATTTAAGTATTTCAGTATTTCAAAGTCAAGAATTTATGTAATGAATTAACTTGGGAGGAATGTTGGGCATTGATGTCTATATGATTTATGTATGTACAGCTCAGCATACATATATTGACGCTTCAGTGTTGACATGTGATATCGAGTTCAATTTTGGTTTTAAAAAAACCAAACTAACAAAAAATAACCCAACCAAACCTTTCAGTAGAAGGTTGATGTTAGACATCCTAAGGAAAAAAAGAGACATCACCAAATATGCTTTTTCCCTGACCTAGAACCTATCTGATACTGGAGTAGATATCCTATAGTAGCATTTTTATATATCTTTGCTTAATTGAATCATTAAGTGCACTTACAGAAATCTTCTTGTTATATACACCAAAATAAGGCATTTCTGTTGAATGCTTAGTATTTGGCTCAGCTTGTGGTACTGCTTCTCTATACTGTCATACCTTATGCTTACTTAGCTATTTATTACTTATTGTCCTGTTTTTGTAACTTATGTAGCAAAATGAGAATACACAAGCCTAACTTCATCCTTGAAATGTCTCTCCCTTTCAAATGTCAAATGTTATACATGGAAGCACAGGTGGAGTAGTCTATCCATTGGCAGAAAATATCATTACTCTTTCTTTGAGGTGAAGTGGGATGGGTGTTAAGTAGAGCAGCTGCTTTGGGATAAGATGTAGATAAAGAAATCGAACCACCAATGTGTGACCACATCCTTCAGCTTCTCCAACAGCAGTAAAATGGGCTTCCTTGAATTCTGAATTCTGCACATTTTGTTCTGATTTATGTTTAAATGCTTGACTTGAAATGCAGTTCTATTTTCTCATGTCTGTGGTCCTTCTGCTTTTACTCAAAATGCAGTTAAATTGTACTACAGTGGAAAAATACCCAGGCTTATCACTTTCTCAAGCTGAAGTTTCAAACAGTTTATCCAGTTTCAAAAGCTGTGTGTTGTGAAGGTCAACTTCTGTCATAGTGAAATACTAGAAAAGGAGGATGTGTGTAGGGAACAGAACTGGAGAGAGAGAAAGGACAGGGCACAAGAGAAAGAAGAGGTATTGATCAGATGTTGAGAAAATATACTTATGTGGGTTAAATAAAGGAGAAAAGTAGTTCTAGTGGTCATAGAGAGATTAAAAGCATTTTTAAGAAGGAATAAAAGTTGTGCACTAGTTGCACGTGAAAATGACATTTCATTTAAATCACAGAAATTCTAGTTCTAATGTCAGTTCTGTCTGACAACAGAATAGGATTATTCCACTTGGGTTGGTAATGCTTGTAGGAGTAGATAACAGAAGAGTTATTTTCTGTGTGTATGAGAAGTCTTTTGACAGGCTGTCTAAATAAAGTCTAATGACAAGTTATAGAAAGTACAGGGAAAGATTTGATTTTGAATAGGTTCATAGTAGTAAATACTATTTGTGCATCTAGAAAATATCTTCTGAAGGTTGTTAAACAGTTTTTTAAATTTATAATTAATGTAACTGAAGATACACCTTAAAAACTAGAAATTGTTGGGTGAGATTATGTGGTGGCTTTTGAGAAAATAAAAGAAATTGTATGGCTTTGTGTACTTGGTCTTTATCACTAGGGATTAGTAAATATTTAAGAATTAGTTGTTTTCAAAACTTTTCATAATGGACCATATCTTCATCTTGAAAATTTTTAAGGTTGAGAGGCTTAAGCTTTAAATAGCATGCTCCTGAGTCCACATAAAGATATGTCTTCCAGTGCTACTGAGAGGATGGGAAGAAGTGTGGAAAATTATCTGTCTGAGTACTTCTATTGTGAGTTTCTATTTTTCTCCATGCTGTTTGTAATTTATTGTTGGCTCTTTTAAGATCTGGTATGTATGGAGTTATTCTAGACAGAAGAATTTTTATATATATATTATAAATAAAAATTTATATATATATTAAAGAAAAAAGTTGGCAAATTTTGTGTTTGCTTCTAGAATATGTGGAGTACAAGAGGCTGATATCCTCTAAATAAACAATTGTAGGTACAAATGTGCCAGCTCCCCCAGGTGCTCTCTGTTTGTCTTCTAACATTTTGGGGTTATGCTAAATGCTGCCATTGGTGGGAGTGCTTTGTAAGTGCAAGTAGTCAGTGCCCCAAGGAGTCTTAACCTAAATACACAAAGCAGAAGAACAGTGGCTAAAGACTATTGACAAAGTGTGTTTTTCCAGCTGTGCACGTAGGAAAGGTTATTTTCTGGCTGCCTGACCCAGTCCCTCTGCCTGTAGCTGCTGCCCTAAACCTGCTGCTTAGGGTAGTTTGTGTGACTATTCATACTTCACTTGAGGCCAAGGCAGGGAATAAATTCACAAGTAGCCTATTTTCTTTGTGTTTGGTTTGAAGCAGACCAGAAATCCATCAGTGCTTGCTCCATAGACTCTAGGTGGCTGGTTGCTCCGTGCCAGACCTTAAATTACCTGCCTTCTTAAAATCTTAGGAGTAAAATACTTTGTAGACTGTATTTTCCTTTCTTCTGTGTTCGGCCCAACTGGCTATTACCTTTGATGTCCAAAATAAGTGGGTTCACTCACAGTAAAAGTGGAATTGGAGAACATTAGCATGGATCTACTGAAAGCAGTGGAGCTCTCTCTCAGGTGAGGATAACACAGAGTGCATTTCAGTGGCAGGTAACACCAAAGCCTTGCAGGTACTGAGATTCTTTCTTGTCTTCCCAGCCACTGTCTTTTCAGGCTCACTCTTTTAATGGCTGTCAGGATCTCACAGTGAGCCAGAGCTGGGAACCAGAAATGCCTGAAGATTGTTTGTCTGTGGTTTACTGCTGCATTTGTTTATTCTACTTGGTTGTACAGTTGGTTTGTGATGGATGCAGCTCTTTGAGTCAGCTCTCTGGATTAACATGTGAGCTGGCATGAGGGACTTGTGTGCTCCCTGGTAGCCCTGACTTTGCTTGTTTTAAGCTGCTGTGGAATGTACCCCCTCAAGCTTGTCTTCTGCAGAGGCAGCAAGGAGTATATTCATGACATGGATTTGCCAACTGGAAACCAAGGCTTTAGCCATTGATTCAGGCTATTAAGCTGATTGCTCTTTGTTTGCCACTGTGCATTGAAGTTGGCTTGGCTTCCCAGGGCTCCAGGAGCTTTGTGCTCCATTGGAAACTCTTTTCTGCTACCTGACAAGTTTAGAGCTTGGGTTCTATCAGGATGCTTTTGCTCTAAAACAAGACCAGGACATAGACATATATGTATGTGTGTTTTCATAGATACACCCACATGCCAACCATGTGCACGAACATGCACATGTATATATATACCATATGCTCTCTCCAGTGCAGCTGATATCTTATACAGCTTTCACTCAATGTAACTTTCTTTTTGTTTTTTTTTGATGGCTTTTTTGATGAGAAAAGCAATTAATTAGCTAGCAGAAGAAAATAGCCTTGCAGATGATAAAGCTTCTTAGGCTCTTTCTAGGGATAATGAATTGAGACAATCTGGATACATGGTCTTCATGTAGTAAGTAGTTCTAGTGGTCATAGCTCTCTGAAGTAGGCAGGTAAATTTTGTACATTTGGTAGGTTATCTGTCTGATCACAAGGGTATTCACTACTTGCTCTTTCAAAGGAAAGTGAAATAAAAACCTCTTCCTACTGGAAACTTGAAAGCATTTGTTTTATATCATACTTATTTGTAAAATGAAAAAAATCTCTTTTCTGCTTTGAGAATGCATAGCTAATAATGTCTATTCATTTTTTTACCCTGCTTTTTTTTTTTCTTCTCATACTAAGTTAAACTGTGCCAGTGTGTTCAGAGTTGTCATTTTTCTCACTTGTTAATAGCTTGTGTCATCTGTGCCTGTTGCTCTGGGGGAAGTGTTGATTAAACCTACAACTCCATTTAGCACTCCCATTCCTTTTCAAGTGGTGGTATCTGATTTCTTTTTAATCCTGGTGCTGTGTTTTTATATAGTTTCACTCTCAGTTATTTGGGGGTTTGAGTGTTGCTTGCATTTACACTAAGTAATATCATGGTGATACCAGGACCATGTTCTTGGAGTCCTGCCTGGAGTAAAAGGGTTCTGCAGGTTCAGCTCTGCAGAGCTCCTGGTGCTGTGTGGCACTGCTGTAATGAGATAGCACACTGGAAGAGAAGGTGTTGCAGAAGATCTTGTCTTGTGCAGGTGGGAATCCAGAACATCCTACTGGTGAGCCTACAGCACACTGGGACTAGGCATGTTACTGGTGACATTTTGTCAGCTGAAGGCTTTCGTCATTCAGGGAAGAGACTTTTTTTTTCTCCCTACCACGAAGACTGCATTTTGCTGACTGGTGCCAAATTTGCATGTGGGTTTGTGCAAACTGAAGTAGCCTGTCTGTCATGTCAGCACAGCTCTGTCCTTCATCCAGGTGCAAATCTAAAGTGAATAATTCCCAATGGCTTCATCCAATGTTGTTGCTATCAACATCAATTTGGGGTTTTTTTCCCATCTACTACTCCTTTGAGGGCTTTGTCCCATCTCCTTGGGTAGGGAATGGATACATATGGTTATAAATATTACATTTGTCTTCAAAATGTAAATTTTTTTGAAACCTTTTGCAATAGACTTCAGAGTGGGCTCTCTTGAAAGTCTACATAAAATCCCTTCAAACAATGGAGTTGACAGGGACAAAGACACATGAGCAAATTTAATGGTGGGTTTGGGTCAGGGAGAGAAGGGTGGTTCTGTGTCCTCCCTAATTTCTTGCCATATCCTCCTTTAGGTCTGCCATGGGCTCTGTGTGGCTACTTTTAACTAACTTGTTCTGGTAATGAAGTTCAGCAATCTCTGTCTGTCTTTTTCTTCTTTTCTGTCATGGATAGCACTTCCTACAAACACTCTGTACCTATGCTGGAATACCTTGCTTTAGTGACCATTACATATTTCTGTTTCCTGCTCAACCCTTAAATACTTAATCCCCTTGTAAATGTTGAGAACAGGGAGGCTTACCCTTAGTTAATCAATTTTTTCCCCTCTTCTTCTGCTGTATCAGTCCTGACTTAATCCATCTTGAGCTTACCTTTTGCCAGCACTCTGTGTGGGACAGGCCCTTGCAAAGAAACCTATTTTTGGTTTCTCAGTTGTTATTATCCAGTTGCTAATATAAAATTTATTTGCACTCTTCCATTTTTGTGCATCAGTGCTTAGGATTTTTCTTAATATGATACTTTTTGTTCTTCTTAAGTTCTTTTTTTGTCTTTTTTTCCTTTTTTTTCTATCTGCTGCCAGTTACACTGCTTTCTGTTTCTTTACCAAGGCTTTGATTCACATTTTTCTGGGATATGCTCATTTGGCCTGTGTAACCTCACGAAAATGTTACCATTTCAACATAATGACTCTTTTCTTTCATGGCTTCCTGTTCCCTTTCCTTGTGGAGTGGGATGTATACCTTCCACAACTTCCAGACTCAGCTGGGAGCTAAACACACAGCTTTTCATTTCCTTTCCCTTCTTGAATTGAGGATCTTTTGGACCGACCAGTGGTGTCTTAACCACCATTCCTGAAGCACAGCAGCATGGCAGGGCTTTTGCTGGGAGCTCTTGCAGGAGTGTGGTGAACTGGTTGTGTTATGGGCACTGTCATTCAGCAGTGAGCTGATGCAAACAGTGACCTGCCTTTCCAAAATATTGTAAGATCCTTCTAGTGAGGAGTAGAGTAAAAGCTCATTTTTCTATTGCCAGGTAAAGAACAAACAGGGAACAAAAAATGTCCCTTGGCACAACCTGCTGTGGTTCAATGGCTAAATTGAAATGTAGATTCTCCATCAAATTAAATTCCTCTTGTGCTTGGCATGGTATCCCCTTACTTCCTTCTCTAAACAGAATTGGCTGGATTCTTCCCCCTTTTCCACAGCAACTGTGTGATTCCTTGTTTAGTTTGTGGGAATTGCAAGAGCTCTGATGTTTTTCTGAATTAGAGATGCCAGATTCGTAGTGATTTCTTCCTCCTTCCTGTTGTTTCTCCCCTCCTCCCCTGACAGACTCTCTTGGGAGTTGGTTTGTTCTTGTTTTCCCCTAGGAGAAGACTTTTCCTCATCAGTCTTCGTGGCAATTTATGGTTCCTTGTGCACAGAGAGCGTCAATTGACTTCAGGGCCATTTTACCAATGGAAGTAAGGAAGGCTGACCTACAGCAGAGTGCACTCTCTGCTTCTGTGTCAGCTGTGTTCATTGGATTTAGGGAGCACAATTCTCTGACTTCCTTCTGGAGAGGTTTCCATTTTGAGATGCACTCTGTCCAGAATGACATGGCATCTCTGCAGCCACAAAATTGTTGTGAAATGCTGAACGCAGAGACCCTGCTATCAAAATACTTGTTTCTTCATCTTGTTTTGATCACTCTTGTGAAATGGAATGATTAAGAAGTTTTATTCCAAAAGTAGAGGAAAGATATTGGAGCTTGCATCTTTTTTCTGGAAAATAATGCTGTCTTGAGACCAAATTATTCAAAAACAAGTTGTAATGAAAATATCCTAAAATCCTCAGCTTTAGCTTGGTTGTATCAAATACTTGGTAAAACTCCAAAGTGGTAAATAACTTGGTTATTTTCTTTGTGGAGTACTAATCTTGTTTGCTTTGGCATGTGAAACCAAAGACATAGCTTATTTTTACTTAGTGTACACTTTTTTTAGAGTATCCCTTCCATGCAGTATTAAAGAGATTTATTACAGAACCCAGGAGGTCGGTCACAGACTGCTGTGTCTGGTGTTCCCAGAGGCAAAGTGTTCATCCAGGCAGTTTTGGTCACCCAAACAGTCTTAGTACTGATTCCAAAGTCCTTGTAGACAGCTCAGCAAAGAGTGGTTTGGAGGGGATGTGACACAGGTGATGGTCTCATGTTGTGTTATATGGCATAAGAAGAAAATAAAGATGCATCTGGTCAAAGAACAGTTCTGAAAAATTACATTTGCTGCAGTGTGTAGGTGTGAGCAGCATGGTTAAAGCAAAAAGAAACACTACTGTGCTACTAGAGAAGAGATCATGTGCCTAGGTGAGCATTTTTCACTCTTTTGTGTGGTTTGAAGTGTTTTAGGATGAAGTAGAAAAATGAGAACTCTAACTTCAATGTAGAGGTGTGGGGAGAAATCCATCACATAAGATGGTGTAAGAGAAGAAAACTGAAAAAGGGGAGCCTGTTGGCTGTAGCAGGTAGTTGAATTCCTTCAGGAGGGTACTGACAATCTTTAAACATGCACTGACTTGATTTGAAGGTGAAACCATTACCTAGTGCTGCATTTTTCTAGACTGGCCCTCAGTTAATGATATTTTCTTTCTATCACTGCTTTTATTGCAACGTGTGGTGGTTAAAATCCAGGAGAAACTGTAGTGACATCTTAAGTTGCCTGTCTTTTCAGTTATTTCTGTTAAAAGCAAGAACTGATTTTTGTTGGTGATGCCAACAGTTGATGTGCACAAGGTGACTTGTTCAAAGTAATTCTTTAACAAATAAACCCACATTTTTTTCTGTAACTTCTGGTGTAAATACCTGTATTTCTGCTTTTACTTTTGAGACTGTATTACAAACATTCTTAACATGTTTGCTGTAGAGGTAAATTTTAAGACGCCAGTCTAAGATGAGATGAGCTGTCAAGGTGATTGGTTTGCACCTGATGGTCCCTGACAATCCCTAAAACATTTCATGTAAACTTGTTTCTTCTCTATCAGGACAAATCCCTCGACCACTGTTGTTACTGTGTTATCTTGGGAACTTAGTGCACATGATGTGTGTTGAATGGAGATTTATTTTTAAGGGTGTTGGTTTTCTTAGAAAACTCAAAGCTACAACAAATGGCCAAGTCTTCTGATTGAACTTCCAGATCTGACTGTCTCTTTTCATTGCTAATAAGTAATGCTGGGTGTTTGTATATGATGCCACAAATTCATTTATCTCTTAGTGAGGATGTCAACCTCAAGTAATTTAGCTGTATTTATAGTTTTATAGCAGATTAAGTAACTCCTCTGGATTAAAAAATTAAAATCAAATCACAGTTGATCATGATGACAATATAAATAGGGTAACAAAATTACCAGACCTTCCAGGAGGTTTAAAGTCTTGTTCTTAATGGTTTAGTGTGAAACCTGTGAATCATAAAAGGTGGCCCAGTTGCTCTTCTTCATAATTACTTAACTTTAAGGTTTTCTTAATTGTTGTGAGACAATCAGAAGATGCCTATCTCAGCAAACCTGATGGCACTCTTACCTCCAGGCAGCTCTCTCTGTGAAGTTCCAAATGCTTCTGCCATGGTGGATGCATCACCATTCCTGCTTGGGGCATCAGTAGTCTAGAGGTGGATTTTGCAATTTTGTCTGTGTCTGAAACTACTGGTAATCTAATTGCTGGCTTCAGACAGGGAACTTACTCCTTAGAAAAGCTTTCTTGGGGATAGAACTGAATGAATTTGAATGTCTGAAAAATGCAGAGATTGGGTGGAGTACTGTGGGAATTGCCTTTAGCCTTGCTGGATGGATATACAGCCTGTGAAAGGCCTCAGGAGGGTTTGACCATGCCTTAAAAGTACATAAGAAGGCACCCATATTTAAATTCTTAGTCTGTTCCTCTGTGATCATTTATCCCTAAAAAGAAATGTGAGTTCCAAGTCAGTAAGTCTTTCACTTGATGTCAGTTGTTCTCCAAAAGTTTGGATATGACTGGGATTTTTTCAAGCTAGACATCTTAAAAGATACTTACCTATACTATTCATGGCCCTGTCTGGGAGCCACTGCTTGAAGTCATAGGTGTTACATGCACTAGTAGGTGCCAAGTGGAGTGGAGCAGGCTGTTTTACTGCACATCTCTATCTTTGTTGAGTTGGGACAGAGTAAGTGTTTTTTCAGATGTTCTTCTTGGAGCTGGTGAACTTTGTTTATCCCTTTTGGAAGAAAGACTTCAAATGCTTTTCCTGTGGTTACAAGCTCAGGTACTGGTAGCAAAGGTATTTTCATTAGGCAGGCAGAGAGAGAAGCTGATGTTCCTGGGTAGATCTGTACTACTTAAATTGCTGTCTGAAGTAGGGCAGTTTCCTCAGGGAGTCCTTTTCTTGTTTGTGAGGGGCTAAAGGTACAGCAAGAGACAGCTTCTTTCCTGCTGCTTTCTTCAGACCAGTCTACCTGAAGCAGAGTTGATCTGGCTCTAAAGTTGTCATTAAGCTTCCTAAGTATACTTTTATTAACTGTAATTGTCTGTACAGTTTGACAAGATTAGCAAAGCATGGAGGCCACTTGCTACTGTTAGTTTTTTCTTTTTAATGACAAAGTTCTTTGGATTTGGCACACTCTGCCTGCTGCAAACTTCTGAAGTACAGTGAGGGCTTGGCAAACAGTACAGCACTGGCAGGAGGATGTTTGGGCCAAGGACTCGTAGCCAAGCTCTTACCTTTTTGCATAAGATTTTCTTTAATGGGAATGCAAAGGAGATGGGATTGAGGTTAAATAATTACTCCTTGATTGAGAGAACAGCCCCGAGGAAGGTGCTCACGTAATGAGCGTCCCTATTGTGCTGTGTAAGAGCAAGGACGCTGTGCTGAGACTGTGAGCAATCATCACGCTGGGGCTGCCTCACACCTGACTCTACAGACCTGTGCTGAAAGGCACTATTGACTTGAATTTTACCTCACACACACCAAAACTCCATGGTAGTCCAGCATATGGGACAATTCTGTACTTCAGATAGTAGGACTTTGGACCTTCATGCCCAGGCACCATCCATTTGTACCAGTGGAGTGGGAATTCTGTGTGGCCAAGTTCCCTTTTCCCGTCCATGCAGTGCATACTTTGTTTAAAGCCAATGGTGTATCACCTCCAGGGAATACTGTACATTTTATAGATTAATATCTGGTGGCTGGGTTCATCTTCTTGGAGCACTAAGGTATTTTTCCTCTCCTTCAGTTATTCCAGCATACTTCTCACTCAATTCCCTTGCTGTCTGCAGCAACCTGTTTGTGCTGGTGGCAAGTTTATTTTCCATTCCTTACACTCTTTGTGTATCCAAGCAGGGGTAATAACACAAGTTTAGAGATCTCTGCTTTGTCCACTGTTTGGTACTGTAATGGCAGCAATTGCTGAACAGATCATTCTGGATGTGGCTCTCTGGGACAGTGCAGCTGGAGATGCTCAGCCTGGTTCATCTGCCCTACACTGTGCATGGAGGAAAGGTTTAGCTTGGGAATGGAAAGCTCTGTGGCTGTGCCATGAGGTGAGCTTGCACAGATAAACTCTCCTTTTTATCAAGGCTGGCTTGAGCACCACACTGGTGGTTTGGCTCAGAGGTAGCTCATGAGTCTTAGATTTAAGCATCTCCTCTGCATGGTGTCCGTGCACCAAAGCATGCATGGAATATCAGAATAATTTAGCTGCCAAAACCCTTTAAAAAACCCCTAAAACCTGCAGCCTCTTGCTTTTTCACTGAAATTAATGGATATGGCCTTAAGCATAGCTTTGATGCCAGGTGGTCTCCCTGCCAAACCTAAAGCTGGTTCTCAGTAAGGTCTTATGTGGTTATGCTTTCAATAGAGTGCCAGAAAGCTAAACCTTAGCAAAACTGCTTTAAGCTGATGATGAGAACAAGTTTAGGAAGAATATTTCAGTCCTGGATAGGCATTGTAGCCACAGGTAGCCTAGATACATTTTCTTCTAGATCTAAGTAATAGGTTTTATTAGTTTGCCTCTTCCAAGGTAGTCTAATCTACATTAAAATGTAGGTGTTCTAAGGATTTATTTGGATTTGTGCTTGATTTTTCCCATCTCCCAGGCCGTGGGTTAACTTGCCTTTGGAAGCACATGCCCCAGGCATTGCTGCTCTGCCTTGAGCCCAGTGGTGTGGCTGCAGAGGAAGAAGCCTGAAGAGGGTGGGAGGAGCACTTCTCCTTCCCCCCTTTCCTGGTGACCTCGGCTTCTGTGCGTGTGCTCAGCTCTCTTCCTGCACATTTTGACCCGTGCTAGAATCCTATCAGAGAGGGCAGCTGCAGTCAGGGATGAAGTCTTTGCTGGAAAAGATTTCTTGCCTTAGTCTGCCCATCCTTAGTCTGCTTTTATCTACCATGGGTAGGAATTGGCTCCTTTTATTCAGTGGTTCAAAGCACCAGGGTTAATCTTTTCATGCCACTGGGTGTTCCTGGGGAGAACCGAACTGCACGCACCATTCTTGGGGCAAACCAGTTCCAGCTAACATTTCTTTGTAATTCAAATACAGTTAAAAAAATGAGCAAAATGACCCCAGGTAACAAACACATCAACTACTTCTATCTCTGTCATGACTTTATAAAGATAAATGTGCTTTATCTCACCTGCTATCTTTGTCAAGTGTGCTTAATCTCACCTGCTGTCTTTGTCACTGCTACCTAAGTCATCTTGGAACTCCAGGAAAGGAAAATTAGTTTTACTTTAAAAGACCTAAGTCACTGTCTCCTCATTGCATTGCAGGATGAAACTTCTAGTTCTAGAATTTTGATTAAGGCACTAGGTTTTAAGTTGTATCTGGAAATGGTCAAAGCTTTTCAGTAACCTGGAAAACACTTTAAAGGAAAGTAATTTCCCTATAGTGTTTTTGTGGGAGCTTTTGTTTGTTTGGGTGGATTTTTGTTTGTTTCATTTTTCAGAAAATACAAACTTTTTTCAAACAGGCTGCATGAAGGGTTTGTAAGGAGAAGATTTTTTTTTCAGTTTCAACTGACTTATTTGGAGAAGACAGGCAAGGTTTCAAGAACACAAACTTCACTTAAATCTTGAAAAAAACCCAGTGAATATAAAGCTAGGTCAAGTGTCAGTTAATAACAATAAACAACTTTATAATCCAGGGAGAAGTTTGTTTATGGGAAAAATCTACCAAAAATCTAGTAACTTCATGATGACTCCAGGATTTTTTTGTTTTATTAACTCCAAAAATTTGGGTGGGGGAAGTGTTCTTTCTTTGAGGCTATCTTTTAGGTTTCTTTCTGTCTTTTATCACATATTTCCAGTGGTGTGACTTCAGCCAGACAGTTTCCATAAGGAATATGATTCACTGCATAATTTATTACCTGCTTTGGGATGTGCTTTGGACTTCTTTTCCTGTTTGGGAAGAGGGACAGGCTGGATGTGGAGATGGATTGGAAGCCTTGGCTGTTGTTTCTGTGTCACAGTTTGGTTCTGGTTCACGTCAGTGTATGTGAGGAAGGGCTTGTGCATTCTGGAGTTCGTGCCCTCCCTCTCCTTATCACTTCATATTAACCTCTCTCATAAAAGATATCACCTCTCCCTGCAAGACTTGCCTTTCCTGTATCCTTGGGCACTTGCAGATGCAGCAGGAACAGTGGGGATCTGTTAGATATGCAGTTCTTTTGGAGCACATCTGTTTGTTTTCTTTCATAAAGCACCTGGGGTTTACTTTGGTGCTGGAAATGGCTGTGGAATGATGTGCCTTTTCCTTGAGACAGAGTGGGATGCTTTTCTAAGCCCTTGAAGAGTTCATGCAATAGCACTGTTCCATGAATAAGTAATACACGTTTGACATGATACTTTGAAATCCACAAAAAAACCCCAAATAAAGATGTCTGAATGAGTTGTGAAACACAACCTCATGAATGAGAGAGGGGGAGAGCCTGGGCCAGCATTACATCTCTCATAGCCCCAAGAGAAATGCTTTAGCAGCATAAAAATGGCCACTTTTTTTTTTCTTTTCCTTCTGCTCCAGCTTAGTGTTCATAGGTAAAGTCTCTGCAGTGGTAAACAGAGAGTGCATCTTCACTGCAGTCAGTGTTTAGTATGGACGTTTAGTGAACAGGCACACACTTCAGTCAAATGGTGACAACTGGGATAGCTAAGAACAAATTTGCAGATGGCCCTTTTTAAACAGTGACCTGGTTTGTGGGGTTTTTTTACCCACCATTGAATTTCTAGAGGGCTTTTTTTTTACTCTCACCTAAGAATTTTTGTGCCCTCATCAGAAGAGGATATTCACCAAAACCTGACTGTGCCTGTCTGGGAGAATGTTCCCTGTCCAACCTGGCCTTGGACACTTCCAGGTTTGGTGCAGCCACAGCTTCTCTGGGCGACCTGTGCCAGAGCCTCATCACCTTTACAGGGAAAAGTTTCTATTTCTTCTTAATATCTAATCTAAACCTATTCTCTTTCAGTTTGAAGCCATTCTCTCTTGTCTTACCACTACATGCCCTTGTAAAAAGCCCTTCCCTGACCTTTTTGTAGGCCCCCTTTAATTATTGAAATTATTGGGCTGAATTAGTTTAAAACACCTGTTTCCCACACCTTTTAGCTGGTGATTGTCTTCTGGATGTTGTGAGGAAGATGAGGCCTGAAATGGTAACCTGAATACGGACACATATTCTTAAACTTCTACTTAGTAAAGTTAGAGAAAATTAAAAAAATAGGAGAGGAAGGAAAAAAGAAAAAAACCCCAAACTGTGCAGTATTTGACGGGAAGCCAGTGTAACTGCCTTGAAACTGGAGTGGCATGCCTGAGTCAGTGAAGTATGAGCTAAGAACCTGGCAGAAGCCCTTTGCACAAAGGAAGGTTGAGAGAGTCTCTCAGGAAGCCTGTGTGCTGCTAAATGTGGCATGTTTGAACATGAGACTGACATCATTGTGAGTTCATAGGAGTGAAAGAACAAAGTATCAGCCACAAATTAGACTGACCTAATTTTTAAGTCACTTATAAAAACTTAATAGCACAGTATCTTGCTTGTGCAAGCTGTTTATTTCTATCCCAACCTCTGACTACTTCATTTAAACTACAAGTTAACCCTCCAAACTGTTAAAGGAGTTGTTCAGGAAGGTGTGTGTTGGGGGGGTGTGTTTGAGGGGTGCTGCAGACTTCCTTCCTTGGCTCTTTTTCTACTCTGACCTCAGTTTTCACATAAAGGAAGTGATTAAGGACCACCCATCATATACCTTCATCCTTCAGGATCAGTTTCTGGAGGTAAAAACCTCAGGACTGCTACCAAATCCCAGCTCTTTCCTATTTGCTGCTCACATGCAGACTGGAAGTCTGTCTGAAAATTGCCAGAACACGTGCCAATGGTATCAGCAGGAATTTATGTAGAATGAGTAAGTTATTGTAAAACTAATCAGTATTATTTATTGATGTATCCATGATTGTTGACAAGGAACTGATGCTCCTTCCATTGCTGAATACTTAAGGAATACAAGGATCTTGCAGTTTGCAGATGATAAACTTCTTTCCAAGTATTTTAGTTGGCTCTGCATGCCCTGAAGTTGATCCATTCTGTTGATGTATTACTTCAGTTATTGCAGAAATATATTAAACTCTCCAAGTTTGGGATTACTTCAACAACAGTCAATGGCTTTCCAGTTGCTTTTTAAAGGATTGTAAAACAGGACAGCTCTACAGATTCTGAAGAAATGTAATACCTTATTTATAGATTTGTGCAGAGCTGTGCATACATGTAAGCACACATCAAATGGGATAATACAGATGTATTTTAAGGGAATATGTTTTGTTTCTCTTTGATATACAAAATTCTGTTATAAACCAAGAGGGGTTGCTATAAAACATTTCTTGTTGACCCTGGTCCTTGAGTAAGATGCCTGTCAGATAATAACAACATAATTTACTCCCTTGGTTTAATATTGTGCATTTCCCCCCTTCAAAATTAAAAAAAAATCCTGGTCCCTTTTGGTCCTTGCCTGCTGCATAAAATGGTGGTTGCATTTTGTCAGTTGTTCTTCAGGGGGATTCCTGTATTTTGTGGTTAGGTCACTTTTCATCCTTTACATCAGGCAGGAGCACCTGAAGGGAACCTGCAAGAGATGTTACAAAGGCTTGGAGGGATAGGATAAGGGGGAATGGCTTCAAGCTGACAGAGAGCAGGGTGTGTTTAGGTATTAGGAAGAAATTCTTCCCTGTGAGGGTGGTGAGGCCCTGGCACAGGCTGCCCTATCCTTGGAAGTGTCCAAAGCCAGGTTGGAGCAACCTGGGATAGTGGAATGTATTTCTGCCTGTGGCAGGAGGGTTGGAATGAAATGATCTTTAAGGTCCTTTCCAACCCAAACCATTCTGTGATTCTGTGATTCTACTCCAGTGATGATGTTTGTAGTGATGCAGGAGGCACAGCTGGGGAACAGAAGTCATCCTCTGCCCTCCTTCTCCCATTGTACTGATGTATGGGGCTTCTCTTTTCAGCCATGTGGTTACCATGTTAGAAATGTGGCTTTGGCACTGCTGCAGGTCTGGTATAACATGATTCAAGTTCAAAGAAACATTTGGGATCCTTTGGGAAGGACACACCAGAGCATGTGATGGGATCATAGCTCACTGAGGTACCATGACTCTTTGCTTCTGTTCCCAACTGAGGCCCTGTTGGTACCATCTTGTCAATTAAATTAATATTTGAAAGCAATTTTAATAAGCAAGCCATCATAATTACCTTTGTGGCTAGAAATTAGGTATGAAAACATGCTCTGTTCCCAGAGTGTGAGCTGTCAGTACTCTTTTACACCATGGTGAGAGATTTGAGTCACACTCATCTGGATCTAGGGGTTCTGTAATTTGCTTTCTGTGCTTCATCTGCAGTTCAGCCATCACTCCATATCATAGCCTGAACCACTCACTACTCTGAACAGCCCAGAATGGGAGGCCTCTTAGCAGGATTACTGCAACTGTTTAATTTCTGGCAATGTATAACAACTTGATTTATTTCTGCCTGTTGATTGTGAGCCATTGCTGTACAGCATATTCCTCAAAGTTTCCTTTTCTACTCCCACTTCAAGATAGCTGGGCTGTACCATGTTTGTGAACTTGCTGTTTTCCACCATCCATTCTGTTTCTTTGCCATGTAAATGTCATTTAAGGAGAAACCCAATTAAATGTAACTGCTGAGTAGGACTGAGCTTACATATGTGTAATGTCAATGTTTTATTTGGCCCAGCCTCCCTTCTGAAGACGCTTCTGCATGCTTTTATCACTATGTAGCATACACCAGTGACAATATTAATTTTTTTTAGAGCATGCAGAGGGCTTTTAAAATTAGTTTGACAACAGACTTAATTAACACTTTTATTAGTTATTTTTTTAAACTTCTAGATATTTCCCTGTACAGCTGACAGGACATGCATGCAGCGCAGTGCAGCCCTGTATTTTCAAACACAAGCAGGAAGAAACAAAGTATTAATGTTGACAGTTAAAAAAAAAAAAAAATTCCTTCCAAACTTTCTCATGCCCTGATGTTAAGGGGTTGAATGTGCATGTTGCCTTCCGGGAGAACTGGTGTCATTTCCTCAAATGGGTGAAAGACCAGAATGTTTTAACCCACGTTGTACCACACCACACAAGCAGTTTACAAGTCTCCGTTCTTAAAGGAGAGTGACTCATTTTAGTCATTCAGTGTAATTTCAGAGAAGAGTCAATAAAAAGTCTGCTGCAAGAAATTCATCCCTGCCTTGCCCAGAAGCTATTCTGATTAATTTCCTTAATAGAATTACCATCATTATCCTCTGTCTTTAATCAATCCTAGTCCTTGTTTGAAGTTTTCAGATCCACCTTCTGTTTTTATCATACGGTGACCACGAAGCAGATCAGAGTTGCCCTTTTTTAGTTCTTGGCTCTTTATTTGCAGGGCCATATTATTTGGATGTCTCCCCCTCAAAGTCTCTCATTAGGCAGAATGCCTTACGTTTTCAAGTTAACCACTGTGTGAAGACTCTGAGGTTCCATTTTACCCTGTTTCATGCTAAGCCTTTTAAAGAAGTAGCAGGGACTATTACAGCAGCTGTGCTTGATGTTTATTTAGCACTACTCTTCAGAGTACTCTTCTTAATCTGTTTCTCAGCACTAAGATGAGCATGTGGAGTAGAGAAGTCACTGTTTGTGTTGGTCTGCAGAGCTGCAGAGCAGGCGATCCAGAACGTGCAGCTCGTGTAGGAGATGGAAACCTTGGTGCCATGAAAGATGCTGCTGTAAAGCACCTGTCCTACAAATAGCAAAGATACGCTGGAATTGCAACATGTTGAGCATTTATGAATTAGTTCAACACCTGAAGTTTTTAATTGTGTTACTTTGTTTTCTTTGTGCCTTTGAAAGTTGGTAGAGGGTGGCAGATGTGGACAATTGGTCACAATTACATGATCAGTCTTTGCCATTTGGTGCACAGGGCCAAAGTAGCACTGGTGATGTGTTTTGTGGGGATAGGCAACTGTCCCTCAGTGTTGTTTGGTTTGTGAATTCACGTGTTCTGTGTTGTGGCTTTGGATTGGATCTCTTCAGACTTGGATTACAGATAGATAAGTGAAATAATTTTCTAACTTACTGTAAACTTTATAAGTTTTGTACCAGATACTTCATACAAGATTAGAGTTTTAGGAAAAGGGGGAAGGTGGTGAGGTCCTTAGAGGGATGCTGTCACATTTAATTTTTCTGTCTCTCCCTGGCTTCTGTCTTGCTCAATTCTCCTCACCCTCTGCCATGGGAGGAATGCTCTGCATGACCCCACTGGCTGGGTTTGTTTAGCTGCAGTTTAGGAAAGGCCTTAAGCAAGAGAGGAGGAAAAAAGGCCTCAATTTTTAATTCTGGAAAATAGAGAAAGGTATTTAAATAAGGCCTGGAGGACTTCTTATTTGCCAGAAGAAAGTATAAAGACAAGTTTATATCCTTCTGTAACTCACCCTAATTGAAAGGATGTATATTTCTTTTTCTAAAGTCAGCAAAAAAATCCTGGCCTCAGTGATGAAAGACTTTTTAAAAACTTTCTCCTAAGCACAAATAGCTGAAGTTTCCACTTGAAACTTGGGTGGCTCATTCATATTTCACTTAATAGTAATATGGTATCCTCTCTCTCTCGCTCTCTCTCTCTCTCTCTTCCCCTCCTTACCACCAAGACTAAAAAGAAGGGGGGGATATAAAATGTTTCTGAAAATTACAGGAAATGTCTGTTCCTTAAACAGCTTTGCCAGGGAATTTCCAAATGTGCTTAATGCTTATGGCTGAGGTTGCAGCAGCTCAGTCTTCAATCATGAGTGGATCCTGTTCTTAAAATGTGACACCTCCTTCCAGTAAACTGTTGAAATTAAATATGTGCTTTGTTGGGGTGGCTCTTCTCAGTTCTCATATCCTTTACTCTGTGCTTCAGAGCCACTTCTGGATCCCACAGCAATACAAGGAAATACAGCAAGGCACTGCTTGGCAATAATTTATGGTCATGGTTTATATCACAGTGATTAGGGGAAGCTGTCATCTCTTGGCAGCCATGATTTGAATCTTGGGTTTAGCTGCCCAGGAAACAGTTTGGAACTGATGCTGATGTGTTTATTTTTGCTTCCTCGTGTAAAAGTTGTAGTTTAATTTGTTCCTGTTGGAACAGCAGGTGCTTTGGGTAGGAGTTGGGGTATTATGACTGTGTGTAATGATGCTAGTGTTACCAGTTTTCCAGTTTTTTTAGAGTTTGGGGAGGTGGGCTTAATTACACAAATGTCCTGTTTCATTGGTCCTCTGCAAAGTACAGCTGTATTCACACTTGTGGCAGTCTTTCACATTAATAGGTGCTGAGACACAAGAGATTGTGAATTTGTTTAATTCTGTGCAAATCCATCACCTGCTAATGATGAGTTATACATTGATTTTCTAGCAGTGACATGTGTCAGAGAGTTTGGAAGGCTATCACTGGTTGGTTTTTTGTTTGTTGGGGATTTTTAAAGCATCTCCAACTTTTTAATTTTTTTATCTTCAGTTTAAAGGTAGAGAGTAGAGAGATTTGCTGTGGTGGTTTTTTTTTCTATTTTTTTTTTAGAGAATCAGTGTAGCATGACTTTCTGTTTTGGACCCATTCCATGTAAATGAATGTCAGCATTCATAAATAACTTCTCACCTAGGTTTTCATGTGTTTGGTGTAGTTGTACAGCAAATGACTACAATGAAAGTGTAAAATCCATTTCCTGGTTTGAGGGTGTTTGTCTGGGTTTTTTTGGTGTTTTTTAATCTTGTAATAAGGATTTTATTACTATTGTAATTAATATTATTATTATTTTCCTATGTTTAGGTAATTCCTTCTGCTGGCCTTTGTATGTTGACCACCTTCTGTCCTGTTCAGCCCATAAAAATTGTGACTTAAATGTAGGTGAGTAACAGCTATTGACATGAAATAATAATGAATTAATAAAAAATTTGTACTCTAAACTTTTCAGTTTCTTTGACTTGGAGCTCATAGAGGGAGAACCATCTTTTAAAAATCCATTGACACTTTTCCTGGCTGTCTAGTGTCCTGGGCAACAGGAACCTAAAAATGTCATGTATTAGAGAATATGTTTGAAGTGGATTAAGTAATCTTTCAGTCTGGTTGCCACAGACCTATAAACTGTGAATCTGCAGTGGAAAATTATTTTGAAATGGAAAGAGCTTCTTGCTCGTATGGGTGGAGAAGGGAGTCCCCAGATTAAGTCTGAATCTCTTTTGAATAGAGTGATGTAACATATCAACAGCATGTCCTAATGCTTCCCATGGGGCCACATTCTGCCAGTCAGGTTTCCCTGTGGTCACACTTAATAAATGTTTATTGTTTCACTGGGAATGTCAAAGAGATTGGCTTCTTGGGAAAAGCAAGGGATGATAGCCTGGCTTTTTGCTTAGAGATGGTGATGGTGCAGGGATGATATTTGCCAAGAACATTGCAGGTGTTTCAGAGCTGTGCTGAGTAGGTCAGGAAAACCTGATGGTGGTTTGGTGTGTTTTTTGGTTTTATTTTGAAATAATTTATTGTTTCAAATATGCCCATTTGTATGACAGGAAATACCTGTTATCTAAAGGGAAGGCCCATTCCTCTTGCTTAGCCCAGCTGTCTCAGAGTGCCAGTGGTAAAAATGTTGCTGAGCAGTAGGTGTAGAAATAGAGTGAGCTTAAAGATCTTAACTGGATGTCTTTTATGCAGTGTATTTGTGGGAGGTTGACTTCCTTTCTGATTCTCTCTGTGTCTCTTCTCAGATTGGTGAGCATAATGAAACAGGGAGACTTTTCTTTAGAACTAGTAATCAAAGTTGAGTAATTATCAAGCAGGAGGAAGGACAAGAGAGAACTGAACAGAAAATCCACCTTCATCTATTTTTTTCCAATGCATTACACTTGCCTTTCTCATGATTGTACAGTGTGTAATCTAAAATGCATGTGGCTGGTGTTTCTACAAGGAAGAGAAAATCAACATTATGCCTTTTGACTGCATATATAGATCAAAGTACAGATATGTTAAAAGTAGAAGAGGGAGCACCCATAGATAAGCAAAGGAAAACAGGGTGAAATTTTTAAAACGGCTTCTTTTTGATGAACATGGTACATGAGTGACATTTAAAAAAAATTAAAATCTATGTGTTTCTATTTAAGTGACTTTCTGTGCTGCTGTCCAGTCTTGCACCAAAGTGGAGCGTGCACAGAGGGTGGTGGAAAGTGTCTGTTCTTCACCCTCCCTGCCAGGAAGCATGAGGAAATGATGTGTTTATGAGATAGTGACACTTCTTTGAATCATCCAAAAAGCCCACCCTCATTCCCCTGAGCTGAGGGAATGCCATGAGCCCTTGTTAACAGAGCTCTTTGAATTGACAAGCATTTGTTACCTCACTCCTGTGTGTTCTGCACAATGGCAGGTAATACATACTCTCCTCTAACTTCAGCTAATGCTTTTTTCCCCAGACTTTGCACTTTATTACATAGTTGCTGATTTGCTTGCTGAATTCAAAAGAACAGCTATTCCTCACTTTCAATTAAAAATTTGATTTCCCTTGTGCTCCATAGGCACTCTGTGTTTCTGGCTACTGAGTGGCATCTGGAGCAAGGGTCGGACCTCTCAATGTCACTGGGAAAAGGAACCATCCAGAACACAATTTATTCCATCTTTTTGAGGCTGGTGAGGGAATGCTGTGCCTGTCACAGGTGTTGGCAGAGGGGAAAAGGTTCTTGCAGGAGTAGGAATTCACCCTGTGGTCCCTGGATGTGGAGTTCCTCTCTAGTTTGTGTAGGCTTGTTTGTCCAGTGCCAGTGTGGCTGTGGTGATAGTGACTGATGCTGATGGTATTGGCACCAGCTATTAGTATTCTCAGTAACACAGAAGCCAAACACCCCTTTAGTAACAGCCAGCAGTAGCTTGTGTCCTGCAGTTTGGGATGTTCTGTATTTGCATTTTAATTCAGCTTTTCCGTTTTTCTTTCACCATGGTGCCCACCCTAAGAACCATGAAAAGCATTCTAGGGGATGATATTGTTTTTCTCATATGTACATGTGTTTGCCTGCAAAAAGCAGAAAAATAGGTTTAAAAAACCCATATCCTTCAGGTGTCTCAGCTGAGTTGATAAAGGCTGCCCATGAGGACCTTGTTCAGGTGCTGTAAAGTGATTTTGGTGGTGTTTTGCATGACGTGTGTGGGAGCACTGCTGCAGGCTCCTGACACAGCAGGCGTCGGTGACGTAGCCACGCCTTTATGACAGCAAGGTTCAGCTTCAAGGTTATCTTCTTACATGAGGCAGTTTTTCAGAGGCTGTAGCAAGGCTTTGAGAAGCTCTTTGCTAGTTCCTTAACTGGGGTAGAATTAGAGACTCTTGTTCTGAGAGTTTTTAAAATATGTTCCTGACACATCTGCCTCTCACCCCCGGAAGTATTTGAAAGACGTGGGGCTTAGGGACAGGGCTCAGTGGTGGACTTGGCAATGTTACTTTAACAGTTGGACTCAATGATCTTGGAGATCTTTTCCAACCTCAGTAATTCTGTGTTTGAGCCAAAACCAAAACCTGAGAACTCAAACAATCATCCTGTTGTGATGGAAAGGAATTGCTTGAAGTCAAAGTGATAGCAGTAGAAATTAAGAGTGCTTACAAAATATGAGTTACTGTGATTGAAAAAGCAAACACAACCACATAACCAAAAATGTGGCACTTGCTTACTTCACTGCATCTGAGCCAGTTGGGATGGGGACAGGAAACCCTGAGGCAGGACATCCTGTAGTTCTGTGGCAGCATGAAACATACATGAAAACATCAGTAATGCACTGTTGTTTGTGTGCAAGAAAGTTGGAGGATTGTTGGTTTGGTTCTTTAAACAATAAGGGGAAAGCTGTAAAGGTACTGGGCAAGCGTGGAACAGATCTTTTTAATTTCATAATGAGTTAAATGTTTAATTTTCTTGTTTAAAAGTGCCAGTGTTGCAGTCCCTCTAGAAGGAGGAAGCAGCCATGCAGTGTTCCCAGTGGGTACATGAATGACTCTGGGGGGGATTCTCATGGCTTGATTATGGATCACTTTCCATAATCCTGATTTCAGCATGGAGCACCCTGTGACTAGGATGGCTTCCTAGCTTTAGGGTCAGCAGCACAATGGCCTCTTTGGGGCAGTGCATTATATGACATCATTTTACAAGACACTATAATACCTTTGAGATCTAAGTCACAAGCAGGAAGAGAACAGTCAAGAAATTGAATTTTATCTTTTTGCAAATGCATTAGAAATTAAACAGATGTTTCAACATCACATAGAAGCTGCATCATAAGAGCAGTCATGGGGAAGGGGATGAGTGCTCAAATGTTTACCTAAAGCAGGAGGCTGCCAGTTCTTCTTGTTTAGATAGGTTCCAGGGAAGAGTCCCAAACTCTGATAGTTCCAGAAACAGAGAGAATTAAAAGGAAAACCTGTACTTCATAAAAATGTAGTTTCTCCCCCACACCATTGAGATGTTCCTGTCAAAATAGGGCTTCAATTGCAATAACTGAAGGTGACATTACTGTTGAGTTTATTGCTTTCAAGCCAGGAGCAGAATCCTTTCAAGGTACTTGCTTTGTTAAGGTAATAGGGCTATTTAAAAGGATTCTTGACTGAAGCCCACTTTCCATATGTTCTTTACATGCTCTTTACCCTGTCACCAGATATGACTGGTTTGAGTCCTTCCCAAGAGTCTTCTGAAACAAACTTCTGTTGTATGAAACAGGAGGCTGAAACAGCCAACAGCAAGCTTTTAGAAGATAAGAAACATACCCAAACTGAAAGTTGCAAATTAAAGATGAAGTATTTCTAACAGCATCCATTGTAGAGTTCTGAACTTTCTCAGCTGCTTTATTTTCCTGTTATTACTTGGACTGTAAGTCAGCAATTTATCCATCAAAACAAACTGTCTAGCTCACGAACAAACTGTCTAGCTTAGAAAGGGGCTGGAGCCAATTCCCACTAGAGCCAGTGGAAAAGTTTTCATTGAGTTCAGTAGATTTGGTATTTGGCAACCTTTGATGTGAATAAGAGAATCAAAACTGGTGACAGGACATGTTAAGAGAAATTTTTACAATTGCAGGATATTATTTTCCTGGGTGGGGGGAATTGACATAACTGTCAAGATTCCTTCCTTCCCCACTTTGCAAAGTGTCATTTTGATAATCAATTATCTTTTGGTACCTTCCTGAAACTAGTGTATAATGACTGCTCTTTGAGGGGGAGCACACCTGCCAACTGAGTTCTTTAAAACATTTAATGAAAACTTGCTATAGTATATTTTCCAGTATTTTTACTGTATTTTAGAGCAATGTACATTTCACTGCTATGTGCTTCCATTTATCTGGGCAAGCTTAACAGCACTGTCACAACAGCACGAAATCAGGACAAATGGAAAATTTGTATTTTGTCAACCTAATGTCTGTCTATGTGGAAGCTGGTGTTTTTCCTGTATTGCCACATGAAACTCATGAAACTCCTTCCAGTTTCCTCTTTTGGGTTGTAAAGGTTGTGCTTTTTGCAGAATTTATTTTGCTTAAGATTGTGTGAATGTAGATTTGTACAATATATCTAAGAAGTGAAACATCTTGTGACCTTTCCCAGTGCCAAATGCAACTGGCCAGTTGGTACAACAGGAGTTTTAATATAAGTCTATTGATAGTTTGAATTTATTACTTCTCTTGCAATTATGGTAAATAACAAACATTTCAAACAGAAGCAGCAAGTCAATGCTATAAAATCTAAGTTCAGATTATGAGCTAAATCCCTGTAGGGCACAGCCCTGTGGTGGCTCCTTTCTGAGGATGTTCCTAGAAGGACTTGTGCCATCAACACATCTCTTTTGGGAGACTCTGAGGAGCCCAAGGGCAGCTGTGGGGCAGTGGCACAGAGAGGGTTAAAGGTGTCAGGGTTTTACTGCTCTGCTGCTGCCCCTCTTTCAGCTGATGTTGCTCACATGCTGTCAGGATCTAATTTTAGAGAAGTATAGTTTGTTTCAGAGATTATTTAGCATGAGTGCTGGGGGTTACACACCTCACACAAGCATCACACAGCTCCAGGAAGAACAGAGTGCTCACTGCTTTACTTTCCACTAGTGTGAGACCTTGTCCATCTCTGGTGATTAATTCAAATGAAATGCTTGTGTCCTGATGTGGCATCTTGTCCTGGTTTCTATTCAAGCATTACCTTCAGAGAGATGGATGTAAGTTTGGTCGTTTCTTTGGTGTAGTTTCAGTTCCTCAACTTGCAGTGCTGTTTTGTGAAATATTTTCCAAGTCATTAAACTTTAAATGTTTAATGTTTAAAATGTTGAAGTGTTTTAAAAACAAATTTTACTTCTTACTAAGTGGTGGAGTGCTAAAATGCATTTAAATAGTTTTGCTATTGAAAGGAATACCATGATTTAGGGCAGTATCTCTTAATTATGTTCTAACAAAGTCTTGTGAAGAGGCAGAGCTAGTGGCAACAAAAGTCTGCAATTAAGGCAGGGTATGCTGCCTGAAATACAAGATAATTGTCCAGGCAAGATCATTGGAGTGGATTCAGAGCCTGTAGCTGCCAATGCTCTCTCTAGGTGTCTGGCACATGCAGCACAGAGGAGAACTCCTCAGGAATGTGTTTATTACATGGTATGGCCACCGTACAGCTACAACTCAGAGCTGAATGTTTTGTTCTGCAAAGTTTCATGGCCTCATCTGGTTCGTGTTTTTTTTGTCTTTTTTTCATCTTCCCCTTCTTACAGGCTCTCAGTGTGGTGTAAAGCTGATGGGTGGGAGCAAAGGTAAAGAATGATGTAATGCAGCAGCAGCCAGAAAGCATCCTTTGTGTGAATTGTGAAATGGCCACTCCGTAGCCATCTCCCCATGAATCAGACGTGAGGGGCCGCTTTGTGGAGCCAACCCTTTGTCCATCAACTGGAAGCAGGAGGAGACATTCAGTCCAAGAGCTCTTTCTGAAAATGGATTTAACTTTTCTTTTGCCAGTCACTACCAGCATGACCTCATACACTTGTAGCACAATGGTGTGGCTAAGCCTTTGAGTACACAGCCATTACATCACCGCAGCAAATTAGAGAGGGAGCTGGGGGAAGAGGCCTCGTTGTTGTCATGGCCCATGAGATGATCAGGACCCAACCCATAGCTGCTGAGAAGTTGGTGGCCCTGCTGGAGAGTGGGACAGAGAAGTTGCTGCTGATTGACAGCCGCCCCTTTGTGGAGTACAACACCTCCCACATCCTGGATGCCATCAACATCAACTGCTCCAAGCTCATGAAGCGCAGGCTGCAGCAGGACAAAGTTCTGATCACAGAGCTCATTCAGCATTCAGCAAAACACAAGGTAGGGCTCATTTTCCTCTTATTCCTTCTATTTGTTTAAAGGAGTGGCTGGGAAGCAACTTGTAATAATTTTTCCTTAGGTATTTCATTAAATAAATAAAAAAAAAAAAAACTCAAGAAACCAAAACCCAACAAGATTAAAGGATTGAGTTAAGTGAGATGTTACCTGCTCGAAGAGAGTGTTGGCTACTACTGAGTTTATCATTGGGATTCTTTGTAGATTCATTGACAGAGTTAAGGGAAGAGATTTAGAAATTTCTCAGAAATAATGTTCTCAGGGTTCTTGTGTGTCTTGCAAAGCACAGTCCCTCAAATGTATGTAATTAAGGCAGGAAACCTTCTCTCCTAAACTCTGAAGGATTCCTGGGGGTCTGTGGTGGTGGGACTTGCTTGGCAAGTGGTCATTTGGTTTGCAAAGAAACTGCCTCTCTGTCAGTCCTGGCTCCTACTTGCTGTTTAAAGGGCTTTTTCTGGGGGCTGTTCAATGAATTTTGGTGTTTGTTTTGTGGTTTGTTTATTTGGGAGGGGGGGTGTGGTTTTCTCCAAATAGTGTTATCAGTGAAAAGAAAATAGCTATGCTGTTTAAAATTAATGTGTATCTCTGTGTGTGTGGAGGGGGTATTGGGGGTTTTTTATCCACTGATATTTGCTTCAAAAACTTGTGTTTTCAGTACAAAAATAATCTCCTATGTTCTCCCTCTGACATGTAAAAAATGAAGCTTTTTATTTTTATTATCCAAAGCATATTTTATATGTAAAGTTGTGCAGGTAACCTAAATGTGTGTGACTTAGAGGCAGTTTAAAGGTCTCTTTACTGCTTATGTACAAAACCCCCAAGAGCAGAAAGTGAGGCAGGGCCACCTGCTAAAAAGCTCAGCTTTTAAACAAATCCACAGCCTAGCTGAAGGTAGAGCAATTCACAAGTGACATGAAATTACCAAATGAATTACCAGATTTTTTAAGTGGGCTTCAACTTGCAGCAAATAATCAATTTACAAACTCTCAAGGGAATTAAATCTGAGAGGCTTATGAAGTAAAAAATAAAAACTGTTGAGTGAACAGGTGCATCAGAAATCTATATATCTGAGCTGCTGTTATAGCAAACATGTGGGAACCCTGATGGAGGTGATATTGTGGTGCTTTTAATCATCCTGCTCCTTCCTGTTTCACTCTGAGTTCCTTGTGTTCCAGATTGAAATTGATTGCAAGCAGGAAGTGGTGGTGTATGACCAAAGCTCTAAAGATGTGACCTCTCTCTCATCTGACTGCTTTCTTACTGTGCTCCTGGGCAAACTGGAGAAGAATTTCAGCTCTGTGTATCTGCTTTCAGGTAAGAGGTAACAAAAGAAACTCCTTGCAGGTGACATGTAACAAAAAAAACCCCTCTGAAAAACTTGGATAAAGAGAAGAAAGAAATGCTGTTGGTGTAGCAGACCTGTACAGTTTCCAAGTGCTGGTTTAAACTTCAGTTATAGCAGAGAGTTTTCTGCAGTTCTTTTTGCATAAAGTGACACTCATAATTCATGCAGTGCTCAGAAATTGCGTCTTACAGGGGATATATCACACCATTACTCTGTGCAAATGGAGATGGAGCAATGCAGAGTTTTTTTAGATGCATATGTCTTCTAATTTAGGGTCAAAAAACAGTAAAACAAATGGGCTTCCCTGTTTTTTTAAAGTATTATACATGGTAGGAAGAAAATCTCTTCCTTACTGAATTGGTAATTGCTAAAATAAGAACAAAGGAAATGATCTCCCAGAGTTACAGAGATTAGTTTGTGTGACATTTGAAGCTTCAGCTCCTTAAGTGGTAGCACTTTATTTAGGTCTTTTCCTTCACCCTCCCTTTTTTTGTTTTTGTTTTTTCATTTTAAATCCCAAGTCAAAGCACCAATAGTAATTTAATTCCTTATAATACAGGATTTGCTGGTCTCAGCATATGCTTGTATCATTATTTCTGTCATGGAACAGCAGACAGTGTTCACAAGAAGGAGCAAGGAGGGGAGTGAAGCAGATCCAAGGCTGAAAGAAGAGGGAATGATGAATTTAAGTAGGAAATGCATTTCAGTGACTGGATCAGTGATCTAATGAAGCCTACACCTAGTGTCTGAGAAATGCTGAAACACAGGGCCTGAATAATGGTGAGAGAAAGGAAATAACTCCAGAGAGATGCTTCTTCTTAGCAACAGGGCTTCAGTACAGTTTGTGGTGACTCCAGATGACAGTGAGAGGTTTTGGTACTGAGAAAACTTTTCTCAACTTGTTCTGAAAGTGATTACAGAGAAATGTAATAATTTCTGCACTTGACCATGAATTTGGTGCTCATGTGAGCTTTACTTACAGTAAGCCAAGTGGGTTTTCCCTTGGCTAGGGTCGGTGATTTTGTTTTCTTTGCTGTCTAGGTAAGAATTACACCTGTGGGTGGTGGACTACAGTATTAAATTAAGTAACTCTTCTTACATGTCAGCCACCAAGAATTGGGTGGTGTGTAGGCACAGTAAATGCTTAATACAAAAGTGCTGAGATAGTGGTTAATACTCTCTTAAACTGAAAATTGTAATTTGAAATGTAAGCCAGTCTAGAAACAGTTCATATCTCCTCAGAAATCCTTTTATTGTTTGAATTCCCAGCTCTGCCCAGCTGTCCTGAGGGGTTTTTTAATAACCTGAAGGAGATTACAGGAATGAGACTATCCTCAACTTAATTTCCATGATGGAAACAGCTCTGTTACAACTGAGAATCAGACCTGGTGGCAGGGAGGTGTTGGGGAGGGGCCAAGCACAGGAAAGTGTCATGAACTTCCCTTCCTCTACACTGTTCCTCACTTGTGTGAGACAAGGCTTTGATCTCCTGTCTCATCTGCTGGACCCTCTGAAAGCAGTGCTCAGGGTCTCCACTCTCAGACTTGCCTGTGGCTCTCACAGGAATGGGCAGGACCAGGAAAGGGAGTGTTTCCAGATCCCCAGAGCATCATCTGGGCACCCACCAGCTGCATGGATCATGATGATACTGGGAAAAATGGTTTTGTTTGCTTTTCATTTCCAGCATGTGCTCATTGTCTGTTCAAGATGAAAATGTTACCTAAACCACAAGCAGGATGGTAGTGCACATGAGCTGAGGTGAACTCAGCCACTCACAGCTGGCAAGGGTCAGTTTGGGAATCTAAGGTGCCAAAATCCTCCTTAGAAAAATCAGGAGTTTTATTTTAATGCGTCAAATGGCAAAGATCAGGTTTGGGAATTTCCCCTTGTGTTTGTTTACATAGCTAAGATGGGATATTTATGAATGCAGAAACAACTGATGGCTTTAAAACAAGTGGAAGAGGAGGATAAGAAAAAAAGGGAATTACAAGGAAATTATTTACTACTGATCTATTACAGTTAAGTCCTTACTTCATGTGCTTATTTGTTTCCATCTGTTAAAAATCCAGCTACTCAATGCACACACCAGAAACCTTTTAGGATGTGGGGTGAAGGAGAATTGGGTAGATTCAGCCTTACAGAAAGCTCCTTGGAGTTTATTGATATGTGGCTGTAGAAAGCAGATAAAATATGTTGTCTCAGCAAGCTGATGACGAACTCTCATAAATGTTTATGGCCCATAATGAGGGCAGGGGTCAGTGTACTGTGTAAAAAGAAAAACCTTTGGACTTGAGCTTTCCCTATGCCACTAAATCTGGTTTATTTAAAATAGTGACCTTAAATAAACAATCTGGGGGTAGGAAAATATTTTTTTTTTTGTTGGGATAGAATAAGGAGCAATTAACTAATATCTGCAATTCCTGCCTCTGTTCTTGTTGAAACCTCCCATTACTGGGCACTCAGTGAGGTGTTTTTTGTTTAGGTTGTGCATAAAGGTGTGCTCTGCCCTGGAGGTTGTTTTTAATTGAAGTAACTATTGTAAAGACCTCAAAGGAACCCTTACCAATTAGTTTAATATCTTGATATAACTTCATAAAAATATTTATAATCTGGTGAGGAATGTTTTCAGGAATCAAATGCTCTGTTTGGTTCTTCATTTTTAACAGTGCACAAAATACTGAAATGTGGACACCAAGGGCTTCATTCTATTCCCATCAAAGCACCTACACCTCTGAGTTAAGTAAGATTTAAACACAGGGATGTCACTTGATTCCTTCTCATATGTTGAGAATTGGATTTACTTGCAGTGGAGTCCTTTTCCTAGTTAATAGTCTTATGATTTTCCTGCTTGCTCTGCAGAAACAGTTAGGAGAGACTAGTGATTTTTGCTTGAATGATCATTATTAAGGCAGTAAACATCAGGAGTCTTGATTAAATTCTATTCCACCATGTGAATGGAAGCATTCATATTCTTTCATTAAATACTGGTTCTCCCCTGCTTTTAATCTGGCTTAGTTCTGCTCATGCAAGCACAGATGTCTTCATGACAGTTACCTTTCAAATGTTTCCTGTGGAGAAGGTGAAGCACAGCTTTTTATTTTGTGTTGATTTTTTAAAAACTTTTTTTGTTCAGAACACTTTATCTAAACTGAAGGGTTTCTGAAAAACAGGAAAAAAAGCAAAACAAAACCTTTCTATGTATACAAAAGGTCATTAAAAACTGTTATAGACTAACACTGAAACACTGTATGCCTCCCTCTCAAAGCAATGGTTGGTGGGGAATTGCCTTCTAATCTCTTGCTGCCCTTCTGCCTATGAAAAATACCAGTAGTAATGTGATGGTGGATTCTCCTTTCACTGGAGCTCTCTGACAAACTCCTGCAGAGCACAAAGGACTAATAAGGTGAAATAAATAAATAAGTTATTGGGTTTTTATTCAGTGACAAATGTTGGGGTCATGAGCAGTGGGCAGTGAAGGGTGTCCTAGGCAAGTGAGTTCAGTGAAATTGGACAAAGGTCCTGGAAACAAAGCAGTCAGTGATTACCCAGGGAGGGTGAAAAAAGGTGGTTTTGGTGAAACTTCCCAATTCCCTGTTTCCCCCTGACCTGTCCCTCACCTGACAGGGTGTGTATACTAAATGGAACACTTGCATGGAGGATCTGAGGAGAAGGAAGCAAGTCAGGAACTCTTCTTAATTTTTCTTTATCCTGCATTTCATTTTAGAAATATTTGGAATTGGAAGCCCATTTAAAGAAATCTTTAGTGTAAAAGTACTGAAGTATCTCTAGGGTACATTCACCATTGTATTGTTTTACTTGCCTAAAGAAAAGCTAGATAAGAAAAGCCCAGTGCTTTCTCCCTGCTTTATCTCCAGAAGAAGGTATCTTTATCTCCACATTCCTTGTGGCAGGGGAGCAGGAAATCTGAAGAATATTCTCTTGTAGGTAGAGCTGTTCATTTCCATGTGCTGAAGGGAACCAGGACTGTGAGACAGGGATTTATTCTCACTTTCTGCAGTCCCCTGTGTCAAGTGAGGGGTTGCCATGTGGCTCAGTGTGGACTGAAAGAAGGCACAAGGTTTGGTAAAATCCTGGCAAACATCCTGACACCTTTTAACACTTGGATTTGGAGCTTTATAACTTTCAGTTGTGGCTTACTGATGCTCTGAGTATTTCCTATGTAGAATTCTTTGCAGAGTACCCCAGCACACCTTAAAATGGTGGTGTCATCAATTGAAATAATCAGATTATCAGGGAATTGAAATAAGTGTAGTGAGAATGAGCTGTTAAATATTCTGTCAGCATTTGGAGGAGGAGAGATTGTTGCACAAAGATGCCAGCTTTCCTGATATTTGTGATATCTGGTAGATTCCATTAGAAAGAAGCCTCTACTGAGAGAGGTAAAAATCTGGCTGAGGCAATGCAGTATTCCCCAAGTGGTCCCACAAGCCATGGAGTTACAGCCAGTGCTGGTGGGGAGATGAGAGTGGGAGAGGAGCTTAGCTCTGAATCACCCCCTCTCCATGTTTAGGAGAGCTTAGAAAAGCTAGTACCCTTGGCTACAGCCAGGCCTCTGTGAATATCCTCCCACCCTCTGTACTTAAAATGCAATTTTCAGTGTTCATTTAGTGCCATAATTGTTTTAAGCACTTGAAGAATGGGAGTAGGGTTTATTACTTTCATATGTGCATCCACTTGCTCTCTTCTGAGAGAGAGCAAGGCTTGACTAGAGTAGAGCTCACATTAACATTTCTCAAACCCAAGAATAACTTGTTAAGTTTGCTTTTGTTTTGGATACCTCTGGATGCTTGTGAAATCCAATTGACTGAAAGTATGGTGAAGGTTTTTTGGGTGGTTTTTCCCCCTTAAAGGCAGAAAGGGTGAGTGTGGGTGTCCTCTCTGCTCTTCGTACTTGCCGTGCCACTTGGAATATGGCACTTGGGTGGGATGGGAAGCTTGACCCCATTCTCACACATCTCCCCTTCCTTGTTTGCTTAACCTGCCTATTAACCTTGTCTTACCAAAGGCAGAAACCCTCCAGGGCACAGAACTTCCCTTGCTACTGTGCTTGTAAAACACCTGGAATAACGGGGCCGCTTTCCGCACGCCGCCAGAATAAAAACACCCCTGGCTTTCCCAAACTGTGAAAGCTTGGCTCCTGTGGAAGGACTCCCCATGGCTGGGGAGGGGGGACAGGAATGGGATAATGGGATGGGAGCCCTCCCAACAGGGGCTCTCCAGCCTGAGCTTATGTAATGGAAAATGGCACGGGTCCCTGCGGAGCGGAGCCGGAATGCGGGAATTGTAACGGCCTCTGGAGCTCTGCAGCTCGTTTAAACACAGTGGAAACACTGCAGATTCATAAAACTTGTGAGTCACAAAGTTTACAGCTTTCCTTCCTTACAGCAAGGGAAAAAAAAAAATCTATACTGCAGCTTTTAGATAAACACGTTCATGTTCCACGGGAATGTGACTGGGAGAGAGCACACAGAGCCTCTGAGGCAAGGCAAACCTAAAACTTCAGGGTTTGTGTATTTTGTCTTTGCTCTAGTGCTGTTTCATTTATTTTTTATAGCCTGGTTTTCAGTGATGTTACCTTACTGGCCTGGCACTAATCAGTATTTACAGTAACAAATTCTAAATTGCTATTTAGAAGAGGGGGAAAAAAGCCCCCAAAACTAAATGTGAGTTACTCCACTGTATGTCTTTGGTGAATACAGGCATGTGGTGAGACTTACTTAATATTTAGGCCTTATGATTCTATGTTTTAGTGGTAGTTGCAGATTTTTCTGCTTTTTTATTCTTTATTTCCTTTAAAAGGGAAAATTAAATGAAAAAGGAAAAAAAAAGGATAGCAATATTCCTTTCTAAAAAGGGATAACAACATAATATTTATTAGTATGTTGCTATATAAAGTTATGAATAATTAGTGCCCTTAATGAAGAAGCAAATTCTGGATTTAATAAATGTGGAATTGTCTGTTAAATCCATAAGCTTCAAAGTCTCCTTCTTGCAATGCTGTCCTAGTGCATTCATGTAGTCTTTGGTTTTCTGAATCATCACTTGGGTCTCAGACCTTTTCCACTCCCTGCTTTAAAATAATGGGTTTTGATGCTGAATTAACACTGATGTACTGGCAGGCAATTAGGTCCTGTGGGAAAAGGAAGGAAGTAGCTTCCTTCCTAGTCTGCTTTCAAGAATTCATTGAAGAAAACAAATTTCTCCCTTTAGCTTTTTCAGAACTGTCAGAAGCAGGGGGAAAAGGAGCCATATCTGATTTCAATGGCACTTCAGAAAAATACCAAAGTTTGCTCTGTTACCAGTGTGCCTTGTCTGTGGTCTTTTCCAGCAGACTCCATGTGGAAAAAGGACACATCCACTGTCTCTTCCATCTCCATGAGGAGCACCAGACAGGATCTTTCTGTGCCTCCTGGGTGAGGCATATGGAGCTGCAGGGATATTGTATTAAACACTTTCTAGGCTTTTCTTAGCCTGGAGTTTTAGGGAAGCCAAGCTCTTAGGAGTTGCCATGTTGTCTGTGTCTCTGCTGTCACCCACAAAAGATGTTTCAAAAGCTCGTTGGTCAGCTTCAATAAGGCTTGACAAAAGGAGTAATTAAATGAAAAAAATAATGGAAGTTCTTGTGAGCTGTATGAAATGAGCACTGGTACAGTGCAGGGCCTCAAATTAGTGTCTGTCCCTCAAAAGCTGAGCTGGGAGTGGATTTACTGGTGTGACCAAGCAGCTCAGGGAGCCCAGGATCTGCTGTGAGATGGGCACTGGTGAGATTCCTTGGTTCTGCAGCCTCTCAGTTACTTGGATGAAAAACATGATTATGTAGCCTGGAAATGGAAAGCTGCTCCTCTGGTCTTTGGAGTTGGTCTCCATTAGCTGGAGAAGGTGCCAGAGACTTTAATCCTGGTTACCACCTCTTCTCCAGCTGAATCTCTTCTCTCCTCTGCCTTGGCCACACTGCCAGGCTCTGGGGCTCAGAAGCAATTGCTGGGGTTTTCATGGAGCTGTAACTGGCCAGGCTCACTGCAAACATGTGAAGTGATGTGAACACCCATCTTCTCACCTTTCTTGCATTCCAGGTTAGGTTTCATGGCTGCATTTACAAAGAAATAGTACAAAATCCTCATGGCACAAATGCATTGTCAGCTTGCTTCTACATTTTTAGGATTTGTGTATGCATAGAGCTCTCACCTTTGTAGGCGTTGTCTCCATACTTGGCCAGTTACACAGCAAAAACAAGTCACACCTAATGGAATGGTCCCCTGTTCTCATCCTTCCCTTTCCTTGCAGAGCTGTGAGGAAACTCAACAGTTGCACCTCAGCTGTTGCTCTTCAGTTTCACACCCAAACTTAACCCACCTTATCTCTGAAGCACAGTCAGATCTCTGTTCCTTTGTCAGGATGCACATGCCCAATTAGCAAGAGCAGCTCTCTCTAGATGACTAAGGATAAAAATTCTGGTGCACATCTCTGCAGACACTTGAGGATGAAAAGGAGCTACAGAATTGGCTGTTTCAGCAGTAATGTTATGAGCAACTATAAAGAGATATTAGGATTGCCTCCTGATTGAATTTTTTTTCCTATATGTGAGAAATATGTGTCAGTTGAGAGATAGGATGGATGTACGAGGGAGCATCTGTGGTCAATGATGTGAATGAAGAATGATGCTCACATTTTGAAAACTAATTTTTTTAGTAACTGATGCTTCTGTTTAACCTTTTTGCTCTTCCCTGGGCCAAATCAGTAATTAGTATGTTCTCTGTGAATTTGTCTTGTCTAATTATGGTCACATCTGTGAATGGTTTGACATCCCATTGAAGGGAAATACAAAGACCAGGAGGAAGAAGAGAAACCAGTGTAACATAGAATGAACATAAGAACCATCCACCTGTCCTCTTATGGTGTCATTTACCTGGAAAAGTTTTATTAAATATTGGAGAAAAACAATGAAAAATGATCTGCACTTTACAACATTGTATTAAGTGTTCAAATCAAGACCTTTGGGCTTAGCTGATCTTTCATTTGCAAACCTACAAAGTGGTTTGCAGAGCTCTGTCCCTGATTGCAGCACTGGAATGCTCTGCTCTGTTTCCACAGAACATAGAGAAATGAGCTGCTGTAACTGCTTGTGCTTCTCACAGAGAAATGAGCTGCTTGTGCTTATGATTTGTGTTTAATGGTAGTTAAACTAAGTTATCATAAGGATCTGGATGGATTCCATTCCCTCAGTGAAAAGAAGCTCTTCCCAAATCAACAATATTTCTCTATCATTTGTTGTCTCCTGATCCCATATTCTTTCCCTGCCTCTTCCTGTTTCCAGCAAAGTTAATTGGGAGTTCTGTTTATGTAAGGAGCTATGCAGTGAATCTATAAGGAGGAATAACTTTTACCACAGAATTTTGCTGAAACTTTTTTTGTCCATTCTGGGTTTGGCCCTGTTTTGTTTCCTGAGGTGGCTGAGAAGGGAGCTGACCTTTCTGATACCAAGATTCCCTGAGAGATCATACATGATCCCAGCTGTAATTAGGGAAGTCTTGATCAAAGGGAAGTCTGTAGTCCCCACTTTGCAGAACCATAGCAACAGGGCAATCAAGGGGTTTGCTGGATCTTGCCAGATTCCTGCTAATGGATGTGGGGGTTTGTAAGCAAGAAACACTTTGCTGTGAGGACTGGGAGGTGTTGGGTTGTCTGCCACACACCAGGGCTGCAAAACCAGAGAGCTTTTGGCACCTTGACATGGTTTTGTAGAGACATCCTGTTGAATGTCAGGAGAGCTGTTTCAGCTCAGCTTACCACTAAGAATACAGAAAACCTGTGTGGTTCAGAGCTATTGAGGAGAGAGTATTTTGGAGTTATTTGTCAGTCATCTGTTTCCAAGGCCCAGTGAGATTTATCAAAGGATTCAGTGAAACTCTATTAACCCAGTAGCTCTGTTAATGATCTGTGGATTTTTGCTTTCCTCCCCCCAACAGTTTCAACATGCTCTTGCAATTGATTTATAATTCACATGAGGCTGGAGCAGTGGTGGGAGAAAGGGTGTTATTTAGAAGTTAGCTCCAGAAGAAAAGTGTCTTTTCTCTAATTAAAACAAACTGCACAGTGCTGCCCATGGCCCTGCTCCAACTGAGATTGGTAATGAGATTTAAAGGAAAGAAAACTGTCTTCTTGCAAAGATCATCCCCAAATTATGGAATTTGAAACAAAACCTGTCCCATTTTTCTTTTGAGGCTCAATTTTCTGTTCTGCATTCCTACCTGTAGACCAAATTAATTTTCCAAGTGTTTAAGGTTTTTTTTTTTGAAAACTGCTTCATTTACAGCAGAAGTGTACAGGTGGTCTGAGTGCTTAAAACACTTTCCTCCTAAGAGGCTCCTCATGTAGTCTGGTTATAGAGTTCAGCTTTGGGGACTCTGGAGAGCCACCATCTGTGTTAGAAAAGAGACATTTGAAAGAAATCCCTTTTCTCTTACATCTTTAGGTGCTGAGGGATTTGGGTTTTTTTAACACATTTTCCTATGTATTTTAAATGATTTGTATATTTTGTAAGTTAGTGCAAGCAAATAGTGATGAGTGCAGTTCTTCTGAACAGAAATGAGTCTCATAATGCCATGAGAGCTCAGTGATCATGTACATGTGGCTGCTGTTGTTCCAGACCCCTGGTAGTTTGTGGCACTTAAAGCAGTTGTGCTTAAGCAGGATGCATTTGTGAGTGTGTTTTCTTGGTTTGGGATTTGCTTGCTTGTGGGCTTTTAAAGCAATTTTTCCACATGCACTGACCTAGCATGGGTTTTTTGTATGGGGAAGTGCCATAAATCAAAGCCAGAGTCATTGAAAAGCTGCTAACCTTTTGAAAACCTGGTCATAGAGGATGGCAGGGGAGACAGCTTAATATTTGAAACAAATAAAATGGTTTTGTGCTTTCTCAAATCAGCTGAGTACAGATACTAACACCAGATTAAAACACACTCAGAGGAAAGGAGGGTTCACTTGGTGCACATGTAAAGGCAGGCAGTATAATGTCAGACTTCAGAGATTTGAGAGTTTTGTGGGTGTGATTCATGTTGTAAAGGTACTGAAGCAACATGTTCCTAGGAAAGCACGAGTAGAAAAGAAGAAACATGACTTTGAAAGGATGAATGCCTTAGAGGATGTATTGAAGCATCTGATCTTGAATCATTTCAATTGGCCTTGATAGAGTTCTGGAATAAAAATAAAATAAAAGAGAGCTCCTTATGATAACAGAGCATGGGTTCCATCTCCCCAAAATCTCAGGTGTTTTGTACATTGGCCTCCTGCTTAATTGTCACAGGTTTGACACAGAAATGAGACCAATCCCTAGGGAGTTGGGAAGAAACCTTTTTTGCTGAACTTTTCCCACGTAGTCTTTTGCAAAGATAGCACAGATGTAAAATCCTTGCATTTGCAACTTCTTTGGAAGGACTTCTCTATTTCCAGCCATCTCAGTGAGAGGATCCACAAAGCAGCCAACAATGCTCCCAGCAAATAAATGATAAGCAAATGAAACCAAGGCAAATATTTGATTTCCTCTTTTTCACCACCCTCTCAAATAACTGCTTAAATTCAATCTCAGAGGTATATATACTGCTTGTATATTCAAGGAATGCTTCCTGTAGCAGAAAGGAAAACATTAGGCCATAGAGAAGAAAATTTAGCAAGAATGTGAGAGAATTGTTTTGCAAACTCTTCCTCTCATTCAATGGAATAAGCAGGATCTGTGCTCCTGATGGACAGTGCCTTAGCTTGTCTAACAAAATAGTAATTTATTTTGGGTTTTTTTATTTATTTATTCAGGAGACTAAGCAGGAATTGCTGTTCATAAAATGTTTGCTCTGGAATCTGCTTGCTGGCTTTTTTTATTAGATAAAATGGGTTGTTACACACTATTGCCTTGGTGTTTCTACATTTACTAATGATACAAATTTTAAAATCTAAAGAATAGGCATAATTCAGGCAATGGTAATGCAAGCCCTGGCAAAACAGTGCATTAGCTTATTCCTGAGTAATTTTAATTCACAGCTTCAAACTGTAATCATAGTGAACATAGCATTTGGCAGATTCAGCACATCAGTGCTTCAATTCCTTGATGATAAAAAGGTGCTCTGTTCTGAACAGGTTATAATTACTCTTCCTTCAGTTAAAACTCTGCTCATCTGGGAGGAAAGAGCTGGGGATTTTCACTGTGCTTTGCAAGTTTTCCCTCTGCTTCACCTCCCCCACTGGAGGTGGAGAAGCCTTGGTTTGGTGTGGTTTTGAAAGATGAAACTTCTTCCAGTGTCCTGGATGCAATACATTATTTGTGGAGCAGCACACAAAACAGTACTGCAGGATTTTAATTAGCACTGTAGGATTTAGTTGGTAAGGTAGGATTTTAAAAGTGAGCATTACTAAATGCATATTAATGCTTTTACCAAATGGAGTAAAGGTGACTTCTTCTTACAGAGCTCTCAATATAAACCTGATATGGGAGAAGGAAGTGTCTAGAAAGTATCTTGCTGGGGTGGAGAGCAAAAGGTTTGCCTGCTCATGGTGTGCTGGGTGCTGTGCCTGTTTTTCTGAAGGATCATTTCCACATATTAAGAATGGGAAGAAGCATCAAAAACTTCTGAGAAGTGGAGGGAGAGAAATAAATGTTCCAGGCAGAGTGGGAATACACAGCCAGGCCTTGGCTGCTGATAAATGGTTCCCCAGAAAGATTTGTATTTCTTCTCTTACTCTAGGGAGCAAAAAATCAAGGATTACTGTGTTTCCCATTTTGTCTGGAGAACCACAAAGCTGGCCAAAGGAAAAGGCACATGTGCAGCTTCTCCACCAAGGCTTTCCTGTGCCCCTCAGTGCCTCCTCATCTCCCATGCCAAGTGCTGCTCTCCCAGAACTGGCACGGGCACCACCACATTTATAGACTAAATACCTGCTCTTCCTCTCACAGGTGGATTTGCTGAGTTCTCCAGCTCTTTCCCTGGTCTCTGTGAAGGAAAATCCACACTCATCCCCACTTGCATTTCTCAACCCTGCCTACCTGTTTCCAACACTGGCCCAACCAGAATCCTGCCTCACCTCTACCTTGGGTGCCAGCGAGATGTCCTCAACAAGGTGAGCATCCTGGGTGCCTTGTGGGTCACTGGAATGAGCATCTCATCTCCAGGGATCTCCCACCATGGTGCATCATTGCAGCTGTGGAATAGCAAGAGTGGATGCAGGTGATGCACAAGCCATGGAAAGCTGTGGGAGAAGCAGTGACCCACACAGCACATAATTAATCAATGGGTCATGTCATATGAAACTTGGGGGTCTTCCTCCTTCATTCTGGGGCAGATGAAATGGGACATTCCTCAGGAACCCATCAACCAGCAGCAAACTGTCACACCTGCCAGGACAGCAGGGCAAGAGTGTTCCTGTCACAGCTCTGAGTGGCTTGTTTGGGCAGGTCTGGGAGGTTGACACAATTATATTCATGGTTACAGCAGGACAAAGGAAGATTGTCTGGGTTTAGTATTTCCTTCAAGTGCTAGGAAAAAACAGCATTTAAACACCATGAATTGGGATTACTGCAAATAAATCTTTGTGCACCTCCTGAAATCAGTGGGGTTATTTAAAATGAGCTTTTATGGTGGCACTGCATTAAGAAACTTTTATTGTTTCTAAGTAATTTAAATTACTAAAAATTAGTAATTTCTGCTCCTAAAGAATAGCAAAAAAAAATTATATACTTAAAATAGTCAGCAAAGTTATCAAGTACAGCACTTGTAGGATGCTGGACTATCAGCTGTCTAAGAGAGCTTGTCTCAAATTGCCATGACTGTATTCCTGTGGATATCCACAGATGTTTTGCCTCCATGAGGAGCCAGCTCCCACAGCCAGCTCCCACTGCTTCCAACCTGCACCTTGGGTCCTTTCAAAGGGAATTTTATTCCTTGTGCCCTCCTGCCTCCCATGCTCTCTGACAGTCCCATTCATTAGCTGAATTCCCAAAAGCCTTCATAAGCTGGCATTAAATACATGGATGAGGCAGAGGGAAGGAGTGGTTCACCCTAGAATAGTGCCCTAATTATGGGCAAGGTTTATGTGTATGGCTTTTTATCCATGTACAAACTTTAAGCCAGCTATCATAAGTAGTCCTGTTACTGGATAAAATGTTATGTGCTTTGACCATTCTAATTTTCACTGGTTTCTTCCCCAGTCTGGCCATTAATAGGCTCTTTTTTTTGATTTTTCACACCTATTTTGAGGGTATTTATGACACACAAGCAATTATGTAGAAGGTAATTGTGATTTAGCAGAAAGCACAGAAATGGAGGATAACCAGCAGTCACTGCATCTACTTAGTCCTTTAAAACCTTCCTTGTCTTTACTGCCAGCTAGCAAGTCAGCCATTCAATTCAGTGGTTCACTCATGAAGGATGTCAAAGCAGCTTATTCTTCCTACCACAGAAGTAATTTATGGTCCCCAGACAAAAGACAGCAGGAACTAAGTCATTAAAAAAACCCAAACATTTCAGTTGATAAGGTATTAGATGTTTTTATGCTGTTTGTGTCAATGTGCCTGCAGTCTTGGTGTCACTTCAGTGTGTGTCAAAGGAAACCCTGCAGCTGCAGATACTTTGGAATTAGTGCAAGAGCCCCAGGAGCTGGTCAGACTTGTACTTCTTCACATGTGCTTGGGGCTGAAAATCAAGGATTACTGTGTTTTCCATGGAGAGCCACACCAGTGGCAGCACCAGATGTTCAGGAAGTTCTTACACCTGGTGTCATTCCTGGCTGTCAGTGTTCTGGAAGCTCTTTCATTGGTGACCTCTTAGATTTCTTACCCATTTTTAGCACAAATACAGATCTTTTTATTTCAGCTCTATTAATTTTTTGAACTTCCTCCTTTTTCTTGGGTGCGTCACTTGTTGGCTGCACTAAACTAGACCTGAGTGCCAGTGGCTCATCTGCCTCTTATCTACATCTTCAGATTCCATGTTTGCCTCTGGAAAATGCAAAATGGCTTCCATCTTTAATACCAGAAAATATTAAGAAGCTGTGGGAACAAATTAAGTTTCTACCTCTTCGAATGCACTTGATGTTTTCCCCAATACCAGCAACTCCCAGTTTCCTGGGTTTAATCAGCTTCTGATTTAACTGAAAGTTAATGGTGGCCACACACTGGCAAGTTAGAAACACAAATAATGGATCTCCTTCTCTTCCTGCAACATGCTTGGCTTCTGGGAAGCCTGGATCCTGCACAGGGGCTCTGGGGAGAGCAGGGAGGGTGCCTGACTCCACTGATTGCCCAGAAACACACGGCAAGAAATCTGGGAAGTAAAGAACATTCAAAAGCAGGGGGCCAGAAACAAAAAACCAGGGACAAGTAGCAAAGTGCTGTCTCTGTTAGGACAGTCCAGGAGCTGGTAAGTGGCTATGTTTGTATGCTCTGGTTTAATGGCCTTGCTACTTGGACATAGTCTGCTTTCTGCTAGGATTAAAAGAGCTCTTTGCTATTCAAATCCAGAATTAAAAAAAAAAATGCTGAAAATTTTCTAGTAAGATTCCCCAAACTTAAGATGTAGTTGTATACTGACCTTATTTTTGCCTTCAGGTGCTGTGAGTGCTCATGGTTCCTTCCATTCACTAGACATACCAATTTCTCAGAAATTAAATCATCTCAAAAGTATCTGCAGGAAACTCCTAATCAGCACTACTGTTCAACCTGATGAATTAAAGATGTGAATTTTCATCAGGTTTTATCAAGATGAGCTTATCTTTTCAGAACCTTTATAAGCTTATCTCGAAGTGTCTGAGTAGGGAAATGCTTTTGTTGTTGCAGAACAGTCTGTATTCATGACCTTTTCAGAATACTAATGCTATTTACCATTAATACCTCTGCTGATAAAGCTTTATTTAGGAAAGATGTGCAGCCACAAATGCTTGGTTTCTGTCCTTCAGTAAAACTAATGATTCATTCAGGGAAGTCTAAGGAGAATTTTAGTATTTTTTGCTGATTTATTTCTAAATGCTTAATTCTGAAAACACTCTCTTTTTTTGCAGTGTTTGAAATGCTAGAAACCCCCTAAGAGTTCAAAGAGAAAAGTTTGCTTGTTTTGGGTCTCAGTGTGCTACATTGTGGTCTTTTTGCTGTGACAGATTGGTGGCATTGCAAGACAGTATTTATTTGCGCAAAAGATCTTCCTTGTTCTCTGTGAAAGAGAGGAAAATTGCATTCTAACCTACATAGGCGTGTCCTTTCTGAAAGTTAGTGTGACAAAAACAATCTGTAGTGTGGTTATGGGCCTGAAGGAGCTTCCTCCTCACACCTCATGGCTTTTACCAGCATTTCAAGTGTAAAACTTTCTGCCTTCCCACTTGCATAACTATTCTTTTCTTCCAGACCTGGATTTTATTTCCTGGAACAAAATAACATTTTAAGGTGCTATTAATTTTCAGGTTAAACAAGTCATAAAATGTAAATAAGCTTACAAAAGAGCATTTACCTTCTTTTCACAGAGTTGTTAGTATTAGGATTTCTGGATCTTCCTCCCATCGTAATTCACTTTTTCCTCTTGGGTGCCTCACAATGAAGGCACTGTTATGGTTATTACACTGGAGCATGTCACAGTGGGAGTGATTGATTCTTCAGAACAGAAGGAAGCAGAACTTCTTTCTTTAGCCTCAGCCTGAAAGACAAGCACTGATATTTTGGGGTGGTTTTCTTGGCTTGTAGATTTCGGACTTGGCGTCTGCAGCCTTCTTGTGCCATTTGAATAATCAATCCCACATCAAAAACCTGCCTTAACTGTGCAGTGGTGATGGCTGGACTGTGCCTCAATGAGTTTTCAAAGAAATAATAGGGTTTTCTATTCTTCCTTTAGCTATGTTCTTAACAAACCTGACTGTGGCAGTCCATTTGTAGTGTGACCTTCACCACCTCCTCTCTGTACCTGGGAATCCAGGTCCCTTTTTTGTGCTTTTGTCTTGGATATTCCAGCTGCTCCTCACTCACCTTCAAGCAGTGACAACAGGGAGTGAGCTGCTTTGGGGCCAGTATTTCAGCTCAGTGACCTAAAGCCAGTAATTGTTTCCCAGATTTGCTGCTGAAGAGCTTTGGGGTCCTGGAAGGGAAAAGCTGTGTGGTCCAGGACAGTCAAGTGGGGATATTGGGGATCAGGGTCTCCCTGGCACATGTAAGATACCAGGAGTCCAGGGAGTGCCCTGTGCCAGGAATCCCATTCCACTGGATAATTCCCAATATTCCCATACAACACTCCTGCTTTTAGGCATGTCAGTGTGTGAGAGTGAGATCCAGGCAAGGAAGCAGCTGTGGAAGGCATGCAGGGCTGGAGGGAGCTTGGGGCTTCAGCTGGGGGCGTGGAGGAAGGGAGAGGGGCAAACAAGGACATGCTGGAATTTGTTGATGAGAAGCTGAGCTATACTGGGAGTGTGACCCAGGAAATCAGCAAGGCAAGAAGCACTGAGGCTGAGAACTTACCTTGACACACACAGCCCTTTTCCTTTCTTCTTTTTTTTTTTACTTTGACCATTGCTGCAAATAATATTTCTGATGATTTGCTTTGCAAGGAATTGTCCATCTCCTGTTCCCCTTGGATGGACATAATGCATGTCCATTGGTTTGATGTGCCCACACCTCCATCTTCTGAAGGTGCTGATGTGAGGGACTTTGGATGAGAGGGTGGAGGAGCAGCTCATTTTACTCCAGGCAACAAAAATCAGCTCCCCAGCAGAAATTCATGTAAATTCCCTGTTTACAACCACCATTGGCTGGACTTCATGCAGTTCCCTCTGCAAGTGTCTGATGTAGATTCCCTTCTCCTCTGCAGCTCTTGGTTCTCACTCAGCATTTAATTTATGCCTGGAATCCCTCTCTGTGTGTGTTCATGCCTTCTACACACCCTGTGCCATGTGTGGGGTAGCTGTGCTCAACATCACCTGTTAGTTAGACTGAACAATGATAGAGTTCTGGCTTTTCTGCTAAACAAGCAGATCCCTGTTTCTCCTCACTAAAAGATCTCTATGCTTGCAGAAGGAATTTAGGGAAGAATCAACCATTTGGCTTTGTATTTTTCTACTGGTAGAACTCCAGTTGAAATCAGCAGTGTAAGAATTCCTTCATGCTGCTGCTCCTATGGATTGACAAACTTTATTATATAGCTGCTATGAAAACAAAAGGATTAAAACCAGATTTGGGGGTTTGGTTTGGGGTTTTTTTTTAATGTTTATTTTGAGATAAGAGTTTCCATAGAAATCTGGCCAGAAGCTCCCCAGTGTTTACGTTCAGTGTAAGTGGTGTCCAAACCCAGTACTGCATGTCACTCACTGCCAGATCCTCTCTGAACCATGGCACTTTGATAAGCATTACTCTAACATGCTAAACTGCTTTTCTGTCTCAAGTTGCTTCCTAGGAGGAGACTGGATGGTTTGCAGTGGAGCCATCTCTGCTTTTCCAGTACTTCTTCCACAGCCTTTTGCACTAAGGTGCCCATTGCCTCACAAACTTCTTTGCACAAATACCACACATGTGGTGAGATGCAGAAAAGAGGTGCCTCTCTTTTATTTCAGTCATGAAAACTGACTTACTGAAAAGCCCAGTTGACTCTTACATGTACACTGAGTGTCTTTGCTTGTTCCTGTGACATTTCTCTGAGAGGCAAGAGGCCTAGAGACTGAAAACTGAAACTGTACATCACAGAGCAGGACTCCTCTAAAATGCCACTCAGTGCTGTGTGGAAATGGTTTAATTCAAGATCTTCATCTCTTTCCTTGAGGTTTTGAGAGAGTTTTCCACATTCCCTTAGAAAAAAGAAACTTCTGGACTTGAGAGGTGACTGTAGGAGGCATCCATTTCATTTCCTATTTCCCACCAGTATCTGTGATGGGGCAATTTCAGTCCTAGATATGTGATCTGGAAAACACATACTCAGGTCAGCAAACTGCATGTGGGAAATGTTTGTTGTCAGCTTGCATGCTGAGAATTTAAACCAAAGTAGCAAAAAGTTCATTCTCTTGGGAGTGATGCTTCAGAGTAGCAGAAGAATGGTAATGGTACTTCTGTTCTTTGTTAACTTTGGTTTTATGGGATTTGCAGTCCATATGTTATTTGGACACACTGGATGTCTCATTAGAAGCTGTTAAAAGCTGAGGAGTTGTCTTTTTCCTAGAAGAATGTCCCTTACACAGCTAGAGCAATTCCAACACAAATTTCAGTTTGGTCTTTAGCTTTGTAATGTGCCAAAAGTACCATTTGACTTCTCTAGGCTTAATCTTCCTCTCTCTCCTAGGAGCTGATGCAGCAGAACGACATTGGCTACGTCCTGAATGCCAGCAATACTTGTCCAAAGCCTGATTTTATTCCAGAATCCCATTTCCTCAGAGTGCCTGTGAATGACAGCTTTTGTGAGAAAATTTTGCCTTGGTTGGATAAATCAGTCGATTTTATAGGTGAGTAGAAACTTCTAATTTTCTCTCTCAAACAGTGTTTGGGTTGTTCTGTGTGTCTGCTGTGCTGTTTTGGCTGGAGGAGCCCTGAGTGATTTCTGGGTGGTGTGAAAATACCCTCAGGATCTGTGGACATGATCAGCATCACTTCATGAGCACAGGAGCAAAAAGTAGGGAGATTCTGCCACTGCATGTCCCAGCAGTACAGAACAAAAACACTTCAGAGCTGCTTTCAGGCAGCCTGTTGTATGTCTGCAGAGAGGAGATTAGAAATTTGGACATACACCTTCTGTCTTTACCTTAGCCAGACTTGAACTGGCCAAATTGTTCCAGCATGAATGCTTGCTTTTTACTTGTATATAAAATTAGAAACAATCACCTTTCCCAGACATCTAAATAGGGCTGTTTATGTGCACATTAAAATGAGCTATGCTGTGACTGCAGCATGTTTCCTGTGTGTAGTCATGTTTTTTCTACACTCAATGCTACTACACAGCGCTAGAGAAAATAAGTGAGTTTTGTTTCAAGCCTCCATGAGATTTGCAATTAGCAGTTCACTTGGAATAATTTTCAGTAACACTGCTTTCTTTGCACACTTTTCATCCTGGTATGATGCTGCTGAGTTTGACAGTTTGCCAATTTCTTTCTGCCCTGTAGAAAAAGCAAAAGCATCCAATGGCCGTGTGCTGGTGCACTGTTTGGCTGGGATCTCTCGCTCTGCCACCATTGCCATTGCTTACATCATGAAAAGAATGGACATGTCCTTGGATGAAGCTTACAGGTAGGGACAAATCTTCCCTTCCTGCTGACTCTTGGGCCTGTTTTTAGGCTGGATGATTAAAGGTTCTGTGGCCAAGGGTAGAAGCAGGTGTTTTACCTGGTAGTTCACTGGCTGCATTTGTTTTAGGCATAGGTTTCCTCCAGAAACAAATCAATGGTATTGAATAGATATCACACAGTTAATATTAATTGCCCACTGCAGAATGGTCTTTGCTCCAAGCAGGCAAATGCATGGAATGGAAACTGTCTATTCAGTGTATGTGTCTTGTCCTGCTTCTGGCCAGGAAAAGGTGATACTATTACTTGAAGTCAAAGTCAAAGAAATAAACTTTCAAAATCTTTTGTATAATGGATTATTTAATAGTAATAAACATAAGAATTAAACATTATACATGTTTTCCAATTGGAAAAAAATAGTGTGTATTTTGAGATGAAAAAGCTTGCAAAGCTTTAAAACTTGTCAGGGGATCCAGCATGATTTCCCTACTCTTTTAATTTTAAAAAATTCTAGTTTTAAATTTGGGACTGCCCAGTATTTTGGAGAGAGAGGAGAAAGTGGAAAGAACAGAGTGCTGTGGGGGCTACCAGAACACAGGCAAGAAGAACCTTGCTTTAAGTAACTAACCCAAGTACAACTAACTTGGACTGGAAAAAGGATGAACAAAGAGTATGAATTCCTGGGAGCAAAATGCTAAAAACCTTCACATCAAATGAAAAGAGGACAAACTACAGAATTTCTCCTGAGGAGAACTCACTAGATCCCTCCATTTGCCAGTTACACTTCTTGGTGGAAGTTTCCACTGCCAGCCTGTGCAATCTGATATTCCAGGTCATAGTGTCAGCTTGACTACTCCTAATATTGTTTGTTCTCTGGCAAATTGAAAAAAATAGTAATAAAAAATGCAAGTTTTGACATTTTTCATGTGCTAGCATGTACACACATTCACAAGTAGACCTTTCCATTTTTCTCACATTGCTTTTAATGACTGCACACTCATCCTCTGTACACTTCCCCAGACAGGTTTTATTTTTAATAGTATTTAATTTTCCCAGTGACACATTATATGTGTGTTTGTTCTAGATTTAGCTCCTCAAGGTTTCTTCCCTTGTTAATTCTCTTGTCATCTGGTTAATCACAGTTCCAGGAAAGTTTCTTTAAAAAAAAAAACAAAAACAAAACCAAAAAACCACCAAAACTTGAGGAGGGATTTGGGCCACTCTGTTTTGCAGCCTGTTAAAAGCAAAGCAGTTATTTACCTGTATAGGTAGGAAACATGTATTTATATTTAATTTTGATATAAATACCCCAAAATAGGTGAGCTCTTCCAGGGATTTGGCAATCTTGTTTCCCTGTACTGCTGAACACCTGCAGGGCTTGAGGAAGGGATTTTGTTTCAGTGCTGCATTTGCAGCTTTCTAGTTTTGGTCATCCCCTCAGTGGTCAGCAACAGCGTGGGGCAGAAATTGCTGGACTTGCTGGACAAGGTCAGAGTGTCCCAGGGCTCTCTGTCCTGCCTGACAATGCCAAACAGGGTGGGGGCAGTGCAGCAGTGACAGGAGAGAGGTGACAGGAACGTGTCATGTCACTGGAATGGTGGGGAAGGTGTTCACTCTCTGTGGCACATGGGAAGTTGTCTCTTGGCTAAAGCTCAAGTGCTGTTTGTGCAAAACTCCAGAAGTTCTTTACTTTTGTCAGAAACCAAGGTAGCAAAGATCCCAAAGATGGAAGTAAAAATGGAAAATTATTCACTTGAATCACTTGTGGACATCATGAAGAGTTAAAATGTTTCCTTCCCCCATATTTTTAGCCACCTTTAAACAACAGAGACAACTGAGAGCATGCAGTAAGCATTATTTTGCTTTAAACTGCCTTTTTTTTAACTCCATCCTCAAGTTACTTATGCTTAATTAAGCCTTAGTCCAATTTAAGCATAGGCTGTAGGCATTCACAACATTCAGTTTAGGGTTATCTTACACCTGAGCAGCAGGCTCTTGAAATAATTCCTGGTTTGTTTGTCCCCTCTTACCAGATTTGTGAAAGAAAAGAGGCCAACCATTTCTCCCAACTTCAACTTCCTGGGCCAGCTGTTGGACTTCGAGAAGAAGATCAAGAACCAGAGCGTCCAGCCCGGCCACATCAGCAAGCTGAAGCTGCTGCACTTGGAGAAGAGCAGCGAGGTGCAGGTGCTGGAGGGGGGCCAGAGCGTCTCCAGCAGCCAGCTCAGCCTCTCCAGCAGCCAGCTCTGCCTCTCGGCCGCCTCGGAGCTGCTGGAGCCCAAGGCCACGGACGGGCACCCGGCCCCGCTGGAGGACGGCCCGCTGCTGCAGGGCATCAACGGGCTGCACGTCTCCCTGGACAAGGTGGAAGACAGCAACCGCCTGAAGCGCTCCTTTTCCCTGGATATCAAATCCGTGTCCTACTCGGCGAGCAGCAGCTGCGTGACCGCATCGGTGCAAGGCTTCGCCTCCTCCGAGGACACGCTGGAGTACTACAAGCACGCGGCTGCCCTGGAGGGCGGTAGCGGCAAGCTGTGCCAGTTCTCCCCCGTGCAGGAGGTGTCGGAGCAGAGCCCCGAGAGCAGCCCCGACAAGGAGGAGGCGGCGGCGCGGCCGCAGGAGGCGCCGGGCCCGTGGCCGCTGGACGGCGCGGCCNGGAGGACGCCTACAGAACGAACTTCGTCTTCGGGCTCTCCAGCAGCCAGCAGCACCTGGCCAAGTCCGCCGCGGGGCTGGGCCTCAAGGGCTGGCACTCGGACATCCTGGCCCCGCAGCCCTCGTCGCTCACCAACAGCTGGTATTTCGCCGCGGAGTCCTCGCATTTCTACTCGGCCTCGGCCGTGTTCGGGGGCGGTGCCGCCTTCCCCGCCTACAGCTGCAGCCAGCTGCCCTCGGGCTGCGAGCAGGCGGGAGCCGTGCGCCGCCGGGCCCGCCAGGCCGACCGCGGGGACTCCCGGCGCAGCTGGCACGAGGAGAGCAACTTCGAGAAGCAGTTCAAGCGCAGGAGCTGCCAGATGGAGTTCGGGGAGAGCATCCTGGCGGACACGCGGTCCAGAGAGGAGCTGGGCAAAGTGGGCAGTCAGTCGAGTTTTTCAGGCAGCATGGAAATCATTGAGGTGTCCTGAGGGGCGGAGGCTCGTGGGACTGTGGCAGAGCCGCTCCTCCCCCCGCTCCAGGCCGCTCCCGCAGCGTGTGAGAGGTCCCTGTAAATCTGAAACTTTGGGTGAAAAGGTGGAGGGAGGGAAGACACGGAGGCTTTGCCGTGAGCCGGGGAAAGGTTGGTACTGCAGGGGAGCGATCACGGCCTCTGCCCGAGGAGACCGAGTGTGCTGCTGGGGTTTTTCCCTCCCCGGGAGAAGGGCAGAACATTTCACAGACCTTTCCCCGCCAGAGGAAGCAATTCTATGCAATGGATTGCACATCCTTTTAACAAGGAAGCTCTCTTGGTGTCAGAGCCTTTCTCTGGTTCCGCCGAAGCACGCTCCTACCTGTCAGAATGAGCTTTGTTCTCCCCGTGCCCCACGTCCTCACCAGTGCACCTTAGCCCTGACACTGAGCCAACCTCTGGAGGGAGACCTTTTTCCTGTAAGAAAAGGAGACTGGGAGCGATTCCAAAGGCCATAGGGACCGGTTACAGCAAGGCTGGGCTGAACGCAGCGTTCAGACAAATGTAAATACTGGTGTAACTATTGTTCTAATGGATAGGCTTTAGGTGATTCGCTAGAGAGCTGCTTCAGAGAAAAAGAAAAAAAAACCCAGTACCTCAAAAATACACGAAATAAACTAGGGCTTTATGGCTGCCACATGCTGGTAGTCAGTTAATAAGCAATGTGAACAAGTAATGACTGGCCACGTTTGATTTTTTTTTTTAAAGCTGTCTACGCACAAGTGTTTCAGTTGGCTCAGCAGCAATTCTTAAAAGAAGATGAATGAACCATACTTAGGACTGTTTCCCCCAGTTTTTTGATACAGTATTTGTATTTTTGATATTAAGCTGGCTTCTGGGAGAGGGGTATTGCTTTGGCTTCTAAATTATAAAGGAGTGGTAGATAGGTAGAGCTACATGCAAGAGAAGTGGCTGGTAAAAGTGGCCACAAACACACTTTCCTTGCCCATTAACAATTCAATTGCTGAAAAACAATTCAAATGTTTGGGGTTTTTTTAAGATAAAAATGAGCTGGGGTGGGCTTTTGTCCTTAACTGAGCAGTTCCAGGGTGGAACTGCAGATGCTCAAGGCTGTTCCATGTCCTCCCCCTCAGCACCCCAGGGCAGACACCTCCACTCGAGGAGGTGTCACAGCCCTGGTTTCACAGAGGATGAGGCACAGCCCTTCCCATGTCTTTGACAGCAACCCAGCTGCTTCCCCTCCCACCTCGGCTGCTGCTCACCTTGGGCTATGTGTGCACATTGCCTCAGAGGTTTATGGTCAGCCAGGGGTGGTACCAGAGCCACTGTGTGAAGCTGCATCCTTCCTGCCCCCAGGGCCTTCCCCAGCACCCCTCAGAACACGTGTGTGGAGGGGAAACTGTATTGTTTTGTCCCATTTCAGTGCAGGCAGCTGAAAATTGTTGTAACAAATAATTAACCCTGGCCAACAGCTTTAAAAAAAAATTTGTCAGCAGCAAACTGAAGCCCTAATTCAAGTCAGCAGCTTGGGTTATGTGTGGGGTTTTTTTACTGTAAGTTTAGCTAGTTTGTGACTCAAATCTCAGGTTTTACTATATTGAAAAGTGGAGAAAATTTTTGTCATTGTTTTGTTTTGTGGCTAGGATGTGACTTTAATTTCCCATAATGGACCGTTGAAAATAGCACTGAAAGCTACGGCATTGATTAACTTGATCCTAAAAAAATGCAAAAGGCACAGAGAGAGGAGACACCAGGAGTCACTGAGCCCAGAGGCTGGAGGAAGGGCCTGGGCAAGGGAGAGGCTGCCATCCCCCTGGACACTGTGTCAGGTGCTGGCTGTTCATTGAACGTGCTGCCACTTGTCTCTGTTTACATCTCCAGTGGAAGTGATTACATCACAACTATTTTCAGCTGTGTGTGCATTTGCCTGTGTAAACAGTTGAACAGGGCTCCTCTCAGCCACATTTCAGGAAAAGCCCGTGGCTTTGATTTAAACCAGTTCATGAGAGTTAACAGGTATCAATGCCTAGAGGCAGAAACTGATTCTTCCTCTTTTGTGCTCCCTCAGACATGTGTGTTCTCCCCTTCTTTGTATGCTTGGGGTTGGTTTGGTTGATTGCCTTTGAGGAACTGAAATCTGGTCTTTTGGCTCCTCGTGATTAGCCAGTGTGTTCTGGATGAATCCAAGGTGCAGGCTCAGTCCTTAGAGGGGAGAGGTTCCCATAGGAGGAAGCCTTAACCCCATGTCCAGCTCAGGGTGGTGCCCTGGCTCCTGAACTAGAGTCTCCCTGCACAATACTGGAAGTGATTTGCAGAAGTCTGGAAAGCAAAGTGGAGGATGTGAGAGGGAAAAATGTGCACATGTTCAATATGAATATAATGTATGGCATTTGGTGTGTGGCATTCTTGGCATGTTTGGTGTATGGCAAGCTGGTGAAATGGTTCAGAGAGATGTGAGTTTCTCATCTTGTTGTGTCATGAGCATTACCTGTATGTTATGATGAAATAAAATCAGAAATGGTACCTGTTTATACGGAAGGCTGAGGAAGGAGTTGTGGAGTGTTTTACCTGCAGCAGCACCTGCTCCCCCCAGCAGCCAGGAGAGCCTTGTCCTTTATGGAACACCCCCTTCCCTGCAGATGTGTTCATGAAGGACAGGGCTGGAGCAGCTTTACACCACTTCTCAAAGCAGTGGTGATTTTACAATACCAGTAACCATTGAGGCCTCTTACCTGTCCCTGATCATCCCCTTTCTTCTGCTCCACTGATGAGCAGCAGTGGCACTTGTCTGCATTAACACCTTCCTGTGCTAATCCAGGTGTGAGTAACCTGCTCCTCAGGCAGCTGGGGTGGGCTTGGTGAAGCAAATATTTCAAATTGTTGAATTTACCCAGAATGAACCCCATGCTTTTTTCTTGCCTCCCTCCCATACTACTTATTTGAAGAATAATTTAATTACTCGTTTCAATGCTTGTTTTGACTGATGCTGTCAGTCTTGAAGCATTCAGAGCAATTTCTGCTCACTGAGATTGGAGCACACCCCCCACTGCTGCTTCAGGAAGGGCTTACACAAATAAATTAGAATTAAAGAAACTGCCACAGTTGTATCCTTGGAGGGGAAAGCTGTGAGTTTATGTCACAGCATTTTCAACTCAGGTGCAGTGACAGAAGCCTTTTCTTTCAAATTTCAAAGCATAATCCCAGAAAGGGAAATGCAAAATCTTCAGCCTCTCTGAAAGAAACTGAACCATCAGTCAGAGCACAAGTACCAACCTGTGTGAGTTTCTATGCTTACTCTCTACAAACAAAATGTAGCAGCTCTTAGGGAAGAAAACAAGAACCATGCAAATTGAAAGGCATCATCAGCTGCTCAGCCTACACAACAGGTTGACATGACAATCTTCTAAGATTTAGCTGCTCACCCCACTCCAAAGTCCACTTCTGATTGCAGCAGCTCTGTTTGTTCCCTCAAGTTCTGTTTTTTGAAGCATTCACTTCAGCTTTCAGCACTCCTCCTGCCTGCTTTGCAGGACTGGCTCTGCTCCTGTTCTCTCCATCCCTGGCCCTGCCACCAGACAGCTCTTGGAAGAGACAGTCTTAACTCCACCTCCAGTCAAAACCCAAGTGGCAACTGCAATCTGCCTCATGCATGTCATCAACACTTCATTTTCCTTTCACTGCCTGGCACAAGAGGTCCCCGAGGTCACTGGGCTCCTGATGTAACCATCACAGTGACATTCCTCGAATGAAGTGAACTGAAAACAGCAAACCTCCCCCCAGCAGGGATCAGGTAGCCCTGCTTTAGAGGGGGCTGGGGAGGATGAGAGAGTAGAAATGTGGTCATTAGGGGAACTACTGTCTTTACAAACTGTATTCATCAGCTAGGTGCTCAATACACTGTGACTCACAGCACAGGTTATAAACTGACTTCTGCCAGACAGTGTGGGGGCATGAAGAGCCCAGAACAAGGGGGACAGCACCAGGGTCCTAATAAGAGTTACTTTTTAAATCCAAAATCATTGCAATTCAAACTTACATAGCCAGACACCTTAATTAGCCAGCCATACACCTCACTAGTCTGTATTTGTTAATAACCTGTGATAAATGGAGTTATTCTAGCACTTTTAGGCAGTGTAACATACACAATACCACAATTATACACACAAACCCACAACTGAGAATTCAGGTAGAATTAATGTTCCTAATACATCAGCTTTGCCTGGCAACAGCACTTTCCCTTTGAATCTGGCTGCGAAGAACTTCTTGGCCCTCAGGTCCAAATGGTTGCTCTGAGGCAAACTGAAGTGTTTCTGCAGTAAAGCCTTCAGCTAATTCTGCACTTCCAAGAATATTAATAAGAGTCACCATAAATAGAAAAGGAAAGGGAGCTATTTCTTGCCTTTTGCAACACCCATCCCTCTGGGAAGGGGCTGCTTTCCTGGCAGGTAAAATTCTGCCAAACACTTCTGGAGCTTTGTCCTGCTGCAAGGGATTGCTCCCTTTGAGGAGTGGATTTCAGCTGCTGTTTCCAGGGTCCTCACCACACTCCACTGCTGTACAAATCCAAAGTGTGACACTACAGGAAACAATGAGGCTGGGGCATCAGGACATTGAAAAAAAACCAAAACAGCAACAAAGCAAAAAGAAACTCTGTGAATTTGCCTCTCTTTCTTTATTCAGTATCATCTGTTCAGGTGAGACTTCATCACCATTTGGCTTTCCCAGTGCCAAGTCCCAAGCATCACTGCTCACACCTTGTATTCAAACTGGACATCAGTGCCAACCAGAACTGGCACAGCACTGGGGGGGAAAAACCCAATCAGCATTTATGAGGACATGTTTCCTCTTCAACCCATGGCAGAGGCAGCCCCAGGGCAGCTGAAATCAGCCACCTCCATGGCACAGAGTGAGTGCAAAGTGAAGCTGAGATAGGCCTGCAGTGCCCAGGCACCGCAGTGGGAAGTGGGAATGAGTAATAAAGGCAACTGGAGAAACAACACACTTGGAAAAGAGCCACACCAAAGGTTTTAATGCTGGAGCTGTGGAACATGGAGCATGTAGGAAGCTGAACAGGGTAACCACACATAAACCATGGAGTGCTCAGCCACAAGGCTGGCAATCAAAATACCCCTGGCAGCTTGGGAATGGAGGGACATTACAGGAGTACCTCAGGAAACTACTGGCACACAGTCTGAGAGAGGGGCTGGCTCATGCAACCAATGGGCCTGTGAAAACCTGTATTTCTACTCTCTTTGTAAAAGCTTGGGGGAGGGGAAAACACACTTCAAATATTTAAGTATATTTAAATATATTTAATTTAAAATACATATATTAAAAAAAAAAAACCCAAAACACAAAAACTCTTTTCTCTCCCCTTCAGCAGATCTTCACAGGAATTGCCCTGCAGGTAGGTTGGCACTTTAGCACCCTGTCAATGCATTCAGTGACAAAAACAACGGAAACAACAAAGCAAACCTGCTCTGCATGAGCAGCACAGTGACCAGCAGGAGACACAAGGAGAACCAGCGGCAGCACAACCGGGAACTTGCAACAGCAGAGTCAGGGGAAGGGCCAGAGCAGCTCAGGCCAAAGAGGAACCACAGCTCCAGTGACTCGTCCTGCTCCCCAGCTTTCCACAAGATCATGTATCAAGAAGCTTAGCCTGCACCCCAGACCACCCCAGAAAGCAGAAAAGGGCAGCAGTGTCCGGTTTCAGGAGCACACCAGATTATTCCCTGTTCACAGCACTAAATTTGTGATAGAAGTAACAGCTGTTACATTTGCAACAGATACCTGAGACCTCCTCCAAGAGAGTTTGGCTTGGAAGAGGAAATCCATCAGCAGAAAGGTGATTCCAGTCACATCTCCAAGCTTCTGCTAAACAGTGTGGGAGGGAAGTGTCAGTCTTACCCTGAGCATTACCTGCATCTGAGCTGAAGCTGAAAGCAGCACATAGAGCAAAGCCAACACGGAGCAGCCAAGCAACAAAGAGCAGCTGGAGAAGATGTGGCAGGACAAGTCTCCCCCTCAGCAAGAGGGCCAAAGACAGTTCCTGAAGGCAGTGACAATGTTTTAAATAAAACTGTAAACCATTGCTCAAGGGCAGTTAGAGGGTGCAATGCTTCTTACAGTACCCAGAGAGAGACCATCACCTGTGGGATGAAGGTGATGACATGTGAGCATTGGAAAAGGTTGGCCTTCACATTTCAGCTCTTCATTTCTTTCTAGTTCAGTTATTACACCTTCCACAACCTGCCCTTGCTGTTCAAGAAGCTCTGTCTGGGAGGCCCAGCAGCACAGCCACAAGCTGAAAGAGCAGTGTTCCCAGGCACATTTTCTCCCATTCTCAGCCTTGGTGTTTTCTGGCAAATGAGGAAGGAACTGATTTGCAGCACTCGCTCCTGCAGCCTTCAGTTGGGAATACAATTTCTTTGCCCTCATCAGCACTGCAGGGAACAATGCTTTCATCTGATACTTAATGGCCTGAGGCCAAATGTCTACAAGCCTCAGAGAAGTGTCTTACAGGAGAGAGCATCTGCCTTGAGATCCAGTATCAGAACCTTCGCACTGGCACAGGCTTGTGGGACACTCATGATCCTGTCTGGCAGACAGCTGAATGTCACACATTTTAAACATCCAGACAGCATCATCTGGACAAAGAGGACAAAAATGGCTGCAGCCACTATTTAAAGCAGCTCAATATTCTTGTGTGTCTGATGGGGGGAGGCACAGACACATTCCATGATGGACAACGAGGGCATGGCCATGACAAGCAGCTTTCCTTGGGTTAAGTCTCATGTAAGCTTTTAACAGCCCAAGTGTAAAACATGGCAGGAAGCTTGAACAAGGCTGGAATTCTGATGTTTTATCCTGGACAACACACAGCATATGCCCATATATGTGCAACTGTGTAACACCTCTGGGATGGGAGCAGCAGGCAAGGAGAGCTGCTGCCTTTGCTAAAAACCCTCCTGCTGAGTTCCCTGTCCTCCCTGAAGCAGTCAGTCACACTTCCCAGTGTATCATTCCAGAGGGCTTCATTTCTACAGGACTCTGCTTCTGCATAGTGTTCAGCAGGCCCTGGGATCCAACCACCACCACGGTTCAGATGCTCATCTAAGTTGGCTGAAGTCTAAATGACAGAAATTCACACTACATGGCCTTTGGGAAAGCAATAAGAGAACAGCCTGTTGCTTCTTGCCACCAGGCAATAACTATTGCAATCAAAAACCTTACTGCACTCTTACTTCCAAATGCTCAGAGACAACCTTTTGCTTAATAAATGCTCTTAAGTACTAAAACATATTGAAGCAAGTTGCCTTTGGCAAGTGACCCCACCTTGTGCTGTACTGGAAGCTGGGTTGTCCTGACTGTCCTCACTGCTGGAACTGCACTCCTGGCACACAACAGCCCTTGGGACTCCTGGGCTCTTCAGCCTTGGCTCACCTGGGAGGAGGCAAGAACATCCCACTGCCTTTGGAGCAGGTGGCTGAAAAGGGCCCTGCCAGCTCCCAGCACAAGGGCAGCTGAACCAACACAAAGAGCCCAAGGACTTCTCATGTCTGTCACCTCCACCCTCATACCCTTGAAGAAGCAGCTGCACCCCACTGGTAAAAAAGACAGCACCAAGGTAACTCGACTGTCCCAATAAAAAGACACCTTGTGTCCAACTTTGGGATGCAAAGTGAGCAGGATGGTACCGGTGCCTGTCAGAGGGACACGAAATGCCACCAGCTGGGGCATGGGGACATTGTCAGGGCAAGGGGGAGAGGAACACAAATCCAAAGGTTTGCTTTGGATTAACAGACACACATATCTGGAACAGTTACTCCTTTACAGCCCCATAAATTAGTGAGCCCATAGAAACAGGAGCCTCAAGGAACATGCCAAAACCCTGCCATGCAAATCATGTTAATTATGATAATGGCCAGATTTTAATAAGCCCGTTCCTGGCTCCCACACTTGCCCCTATAAAACACACAGATTTCCAAGGCCAGGGGATCTCAGAAATCCCTTCCAGCCATCTAATTGTCTAAACCCCAGTGGCACAAAAAACATGTTAGAGGGTTCATCACACCCCATATCCCTTTGAATTTTTTTAGTTAAAAAAAAAAATCAGATGAAAGGAAATTCCTCCTCTGTAAACCCCAACTAGTCACAGCAATGAAACAAATGTGTCTGCACAGGCCGTGTAGCAGCAAAGGAGACAGCAGGGCAAGAGGAGGGAGGTGAGAATGTCAATCATCTCCTTCGGGGAGCTCCTGGATTCCTGGCTGCTCCTGGATTCCTGGGAGCTCCTGGATCCCAGGCTGCTCCTGGATTCCTGGGAGCCCCTGGATCCCAGGCTGCTCAGCTCCGGCAGCTGAGGCCACTCTCCCCTCCGGTGCCCTGGGCAGAGTCCGGCAGCAGCGCTGCCCGCTCCGAGCACCTCCAACACTGCCAGTGCAGCCTGCTGGGAGCACATCCATGAAGGTGGAGCATGGAGCTGAGGAGGGGGAGGTGCCCGAGCGCTACGCCCTCAGCTCCCGCTCGGGTTTCATGGAGAAGGGCTCCAGGCGCTCCCCCTCGGGCAGGAGGCTGTTGAGCCGCTCCAGCAGCGGCACGGTCTGGTCGATGCCCATCTGGATGCGCCGCAGGATGGCAGACATCTCGTTGACCTTCTGGATCTGCTCCGCGTACTTGGCGTACTTCTTCTGGCGCTCCTGCATGAGGCTGTACAGAGTTTCCACTGAGAGGTCCATCTGTGTAGAAACAACAAGCAGAGCAAGGCTCATTAGGCCAGCTGTTGTTGCCACAGACCTTTGAGCACACCGTCCTTCCCAAAAGCAGCCACCTTGGATGCTCCACTAACAGGAGGTAACAGACACAGAGGAGCTCCTGGGAATGTGCATAATCAGTTTGTCATGGAATGGGATGATTCATAGTTGTATACCAGGGAGGACATATGATGACCTCAGTTCTCCACTCAAATAACCTGATCAGAGAATTCTTCATCTGCAGCACTGAAAGCCAACAGGTGCTGCCAGGGATTTCCCAATAAACCAACACACACATCCTCTAAGTTATCCAAGCCCAGGGAACCCGTGGCCTCTGCCTACACCTGAACTATATTTTCACTGGAGATCATTCATTTGCAAGCATTAAGCCCTACCACAGTTGCCAGTGCTAATTTTTCTCTGTGTAGCCAGGTTACTCTGCAACTATTCCACAGCTGTTATTACCATCGTCATCTGGAAAACTCCTGCCTTGAGAGAACCACAATGGATTGCTAGTGTCCCTAATTTCCCTGAAATCCAAAAATAAGAGTGTTATAAGTGACCCCAGGAGAGACATTAAGTAAATTAGGCATGCAATTAAACACAGTCAGTACCCAAACATGGCTTGAGCATGATGACAATGACAGGAACTGCAGCGCTGTTCCTGCCATTGAGTGGTGAAGGCAGCCTTTATAATTCACAGCCCATTCTTCTGTTCAACCAGACCTGCAATCTCCAGGCAGGATTCNCCCCTGGATCCCAGGCTGCTCAGCTCCGGCAGCTGAGGCCACTCTCCCCTCCGGTGCCCTGGGCAGAGTCCGGCAGCAGCGCTGCCCGCTCCGAGCACCTCCAACACTGCCAGTGCAGCCTGCTGGGAGCACATCCATGAAGGTGGAGCATGGAGCTGAGGAGGGGGAGGTGCCCGAGCGCTACGCCCTCAGCTCCCGCTCGGGTTTCATGGAGAAGGGCTCCAGGCGCTCCCCCTCGGGCAGGAGGCTGTTGAGCCGCTCCAGCAGCGGCACGGTCTGGTCGATGCCCATCTGGATGCGCCGCAGGATGGCAGACATCTCGTTGACCTTCTGGATCTGCTCCGCGTACTTGGCGTACTTCTTCTGGCGCTCCTGCATGAGGCTGTACAGAGTTTCCACTGAGAGGTCCATCTGTGTAGAAACAACAAGCAGAGCAAGGCTCATTAGGCCAGCTGTTGTTGCCACAGACCTTTGAGCACACCGTCCTTCTCAAAAGCAGCCACCTTGGATGCTCCACTAACAGGAGGTAACAGACACAGAGGAGCTCCTGGGAATGTGCATAACCAGTTTGTCATGGAATGGGATGATTCATAGTTGTATACCAGGGAGGACATATGATGACCTCAGTTCTCCACTCAAATAACCTGATCAGAGAATTCTTCATCTGCAGCACTGAAAGCCAACAGGTGCTGCCAGGGATTTCCCAATAAACCAACACACACATCCTCTAAGTTATCCAAGCCCAGGGAACCCGTGGCCTCTGCCTACACCTGAACTATATTTTCACTGGAGATCATTCATTTGCAAGCTTTAAGCCCTACCACAGTTGCCAGTGCTAATTTTTCTCTGTGTAGCCAGGTTACTCTGCAACTATTCCACAGCTGTTATTACCATCGTCATCTGGAAAACTCCTGCCTTGAGAGAACCACAATGGATTGCTAGTGTCCCTAATTTCCCTGAAATCCAAAAATAAGAGTGTTATAAGTGACCCCAGGAGAGACATTAAGTAAATTAGGCATGCAATTAAACACAGTCAGTACCCAAACATGGCTTGAGCATGATGACAATGACAGGAACTGCAGCGCTGTTCCTGCCATTGAGTGGTGAAGGCAGCCTTTATAATTCACAGCCCATTCTTCTGTTCAGCCAGACCTGCAATCTCCAGGCAGGATTCAGCCAGCAGCTGCCAGAACCTTACACACAAGCCCAGTCAGATGGTTTAAGCTGTTTTACATACCCCAAGATATGTACCACATGTTCCAAGAGCTCAGGAGCAGGGCTGCTCCAAGCCCTCCAGTGCACACTCGAAGCTCGGTTGCTTTGGCTCACTGTAGCTGCACTTAACAAGCCCAGTGACTCCAGAGCACTGGCCCTTCCAACTGGGATGTCTTTGTGGAAAGCAGCCCCCTGGCCTGAGACTCAGCACAAGCACAGAGTGGCTGGGAGTGAAGGGCAGGAGAGGACACACACTGAGCAGTTCTAGCCCACTGCTACCTCTTACCAATGTTTTCCCAAACCTTTCCCACCTAACTGCTCCCAGAGGAAGGAGGTCACTGCTCACAATGAAGCAATGCTGGGAACTCCTGGTCTACCAAGCAGCACATGTTCAAACAACATCCCTCTCCTGAACTGTGTGACAGAGTCAACCCATGTGCTAGAGGACAGTGACCATACCTGTCACAGGGACATCACACATTTATCAGTGCTAAGAAAGCACAAGGTGCTGACCTGACCTGACTTACCCAGCACTGAGCAGGCAGGTGCAATCCTGACCCTGAGAGAACTCTGCCATCCCACTGGTGGCAGCAGGGTTTGACACTGAGGGTAAACTGCTGTAGCTGTATGTGCTGACAAACGTCCCTTTTCAAGCCCTGGGGAAGAGGTCAAGTCAAAAAGAGTGGGGCAAGAAAATACTTCATTGGGAAACCTAAGTTACAAACAGCATTGGAAACAAACACACAAGATTGTGCTGAACTGTCATGGGAATTAGGGGGCATTTTCCCCAATCACCTCCATCAGAGCTGCATACAGTACCAACTGAGTTTTTATTTTGCCTGCACTTTCTACTGCTCTCAGGCTGGATTCTTCCTCTTTGCCTCTGTGCTTTCCTGTGAATTCCCTCCTCCATGCCTTCATGCATGGGACAAAATAAAAACCAGCAGAGCAGGAAACTCCAAATAGAGTGGAAACAATTTAAGCCTACACAGGGGTTTCTATTAAAACCCCGGCATAATAATTTAGTAGCTTGGCAGTAGCTCTGTAAAGAGGAGTGTGTAAAAAGCAGACCACCACCAACCAGCAAGTTCAATGCAGTGCCTAAAAATGTCCTACCTAATGAGAGACAGTGGCCTGGAGGGGCAGCCAGAGGGAACTCTGCCAAAAGCCAGCACGCCTCATTAACACAGCAGCGCTGGGACCCCGGCAGAAACCTCCCTGGGTTTGAAGTTCTCCACTGGCAGGTTCTCCACATGGCCCCTCAGCACTGTACAAGAAGCAAAGCTGGAACCTACCAAGCTTTCAAGCAAAAAAACACCCAAGGCCTCCCTTTCTCTCTATTCCAATAATTTCCATCTGCTGACTTGTAGGCTCCTTGTCTGAGGAACTTACTGCTGGGGAGTGAGGGGAGAAGCTGATGCTGACCTGCAGCAGGAAGAAGAAATACAGAGTGGCCTCCAAGCACTTTGCTACCTTTGGACACATTCACAAGAGCCATAAAAAAAGCTGCCTCACAAGAAAGAGAAAGGGCAGAAGTGAGTGTTTCCCACGGTTTCCTCACACCTACCATCCAAGTTTGCCTGCTGAGGGAGGTCACAGCAGCTGCACAGCTGACATGACAGGGAAAACTGAAGTGGAGCAATTGTGAGGAAAGGTCTGTTTTTACTCAGTCTGAACCTGGTCTTTTTAACTATTAGAACAAAAAAGGCAACTACATGTTAATTCCTGTAGATAAATGCCAATGTCTCACAGCTTTCCTTGAAGCAGGCCTAAGTACACCCTTACATCCTTCCTGCCTCCTCCCCCTGCAAGCAAGCTCCTCCAGTGCTAGACCTTGTGCTTTTCCCTCTCCTGGCATGCAGTCCCATTCCTCTGGCACTTGGATGGGGCCTTCAGATTCTGAGGGTCAGCCCTATTTACCCACTACAGAGACTAACACTGGCCTGCAGGAATCCATAATGAGCAGGGAACACACATAAGAATCCACCTCATTCCTATGTATTTCATTTCATTTCATACATCAGACAGTAACAATAAAAAGCATCTGGAAAAGGGGAGCTGAGGTAGAGTCTGGTCCCTCACCTACAGCCAAGGCAGTCCAAGACACCCTCAATGAGGGTCAGAGTGGATTTGCCTTCTCTGAAAAGCTTCCATTGACTCCCACATCCCTGCCACAAAGTCCTGCCACATTCTCATCTGGAAAACATTCAAGCCTCAGCCCCCTTGCCCATCCCAGACTGTGAAGCTCTCTGGGAAGCCCAGCAAGACACCCCAGAGACAGTAGTTCTTCACTGTCCTACAACCATCTGAGAGTGTTTATTTGAGCCATTGTTTCTGCTCTGGTTGCCTCAAGCTTCCAGGCCACCAGAGCTGCAGACAACTCCCTGTCACCCTGAACCCATCAGATATGACAGATGTGTAGCAGCATTGTCACCAGCCCCTGACAACCTCACATCACCAATCCATCCTTCCAACATCACCACTCAGTGAGCTACAAACATCCCCAGCTCAGTGGTACAGAAAAGTTTCTGGGGAGTTAAAAGACTGGACTTCAAGCCTGTTATGAAGCAGCAGAACAAAGCAGAGGGCAGAGCCCAGTATGTGATGTCAGAGTCCTAATTTTCATCAAAGCAACAGGTTCTGCCCCATCTGGAGTTAAGAAAAAAAGATGTGTTCTCAATGAAGGGATGAGAGCTCCTAATGCATGTTATTTCTTTCCAAAACTCATTCCTCCTGTCAAAGCAGCAAACCTGAGGCTGGACATGCCCAGAGTAGAAGACAGGATCTTTCTCTCCTTCCTACATCAAAAAGGATGGAGGAGTTTCTCAAGTTTTTCTTTCAGAAGCATAGGATCATAAAAATGGACAAGCCTGAAACTCACCCTCCAGCACAACACACTTGTTTTGTACAGCCAGTGACATTCAGAATTTGTGTCTGTTTCTGTTTCAAAGCTCATGCCTCCTCTGTGGATTATCATCAGCAGGGCACTAATTTATGCCTCAGCTTCACATTTAAACATGAAATGACATCTACTGGGCTTTTCTTTCATCAAATGAAAACAGATTAATAATTACTTCCAACAACACTGCAAGATGGATATTTCCTCACTTAAAAGGGCCCCAGCACAGCCCCTCCTACTACACCATTCACATTGTCAGCCCTGAGTCTCCTCTGCATTACACAGGCCCATTTGTAACACCACACTGATGAAACACAAAAAACAACTGAGGATACTGTCAGACATCTTGCACACCATAAATTCTTGCATTCATTTAAAAATTCTTCTTGGCCCACACTGCCAAGCAGAATAAAGACATTAATTTAGCCCACAAAAAGACTGAGGTCAGCACTGGCCAATGCCCAATTCTCTTCAAGGGACCACACTGAAAACAAACCAGTGCCTATATATATATATATATACATACACACATACATACACTTTTTACCTGCCATGGTTTTATAGTACCCCTGGCATGGGCACGTGAGCGTCCTAAGCTCTCAGAAACAGAGGTCACATCTTGTTAGTTCAATGACTGAGAGACTGAAAACTGCAGCTAAACACATTTTCCCTGGTTGCAGAACATGCAAATGCAATCAGAAGTTCATTAAACTTGGAACCAAATTTCTAGAGAGGCACTGCTGACATTCATAACAAAACAAATACATCTCATAAGAGGATGTTCGGACACTCCCAGCTTCTCCAGTCCCTCCTAAAATGCCAATAAGGCAAGAAAACGTTTTTGTTTCCCCCCACATTCAGGAACAGCCTGCAAGAGCTCAGCCAGACATGCATTTGTCCTGTGTCCTTCTGTCCCAACAACATCCTCTCAGCTCCCATTCCCTATGGCTGCCCCTCCAAAACACCCACCTCTTAAGGTGCAATCCTTATTCCAGAAAGTTCTTTGGCTAGAACAGCACTCTGAGCACAAGCAGCCTTTCCTTCACCCAGTCAGGTGCTTGAGAGGGGTTACAGGAACATCTTCCTGCAGCTGCACACAAACCACACCAGAAAGCAGCAGGAGGGAACATGACTGCATGGAACATTAGTCACCATGTGCTGGTGTGAAAATACTTTTCAATCAGCACACTTACAACTGAAGACAGCTCCTCTTTCTGTACTGCCTGAAAACAAATGTGCTCCATGAATGGCTTTTTTTTTTTTCTCTCTTCCCCTCTCTCTTTGATAGTGTCACGCAAAGTCAGCACAATGGATGGTGATGACTTCCTGATGCTGGGAACATCCTCTGTTTCTCCCAGTGAGCGCACACTGGGAAGTGATAAACTCACTGGGCAGCTTCTGTGCCTGGGCACAGAGCAGAGATGCCAGCCAAGGATGCCACCTCTTTCTCTTCAGCTTCAGCCATGAGTACAGCTCTCATGGAGCTGTAACCCTCCTCTGCCCCACTGCCAGGTAAACAACTACAGTTTGTGTTTAGATTCTCCTTATCACATCTAACATTGAATCCACTGCCAAAATATTCCTTTTGCTTCCTCTGTGATCTGTCATTGCTGTAAACAATTGCTCAGGGTTATTCTGTCTAAGCATTGCACAGATCACAGTCAAGTCAGAGAACGAAGAGTAACCATTTTAACTGGCTCTGGAACTGAATTATAACAATATTAATAGGTACATCAAGGCCCTAACTCCTAAAGATCTAAATTAAACCCATGCTTAGTCCCTTAGTTCTACAGCAGATACATGATAACATGTATCAACATAAGCTGTTGCACCTGTAGGATCAAGATTTAATTATTCTGGGAGGCCTTGGGACTCACAAAAGCATTCAGAATTTCAAAGAAGCTTTATTATTGAAATAAGCTTTTCCACCTTCATGTCAGTGTCTTTGCTGCCTATTGTGTAATTGGACAGGATGTGTTTGTCACTCCCACACAGTGTGGCCTCCTCAGCCCACACCTCCCTGCCTGGGAGCCACCAGCATCCCTCTGCCAACTGGCAGGCCCCAAGATTAGGTTATGGCTGCTGTCACTGACTGGTGCCAAAAAAAGAGTCCCAAAGCTCTGACTGAAACAACATCTACCTCTTACCCAGACCCAAGGCACCCACAGAGTTCCAAGTGTTTAAAAAAGGCAGGGCCCCACTTCACAGAGATGGGAGAAGATGGGCAGCAGAACCTGACAGCCAGTTCTCCAGTGTGGACACATCTCATGTCACAGGGCCATTCTACTGGGCTGTCTTTACTTCTGTTTCCCTCAACACCACAGATACCCATTGTCTTTGTCTTTCAAAACACCTGAACTCTTCTCACAAAAGCAAGCACAACTCAGGGCACTGCAAAGCAGCAGTCACACTGTCCTCCTTCAAAGGAGCTGAATAATCACAAGCTTAGTTCTGCACCTAAGTCCTCAAAACAAACTGAGTCTTCCCAGCCTCTCTCTTCTTCAATAGTTTGGTTTTCTGGCCCTTGAGCTGGCCTGACAGTCAGAGAGCTGCAGGATCACAAGGTGAAAAGCACCACCTCTACCCCTGCACCTGATCCTGGACTTCAGAGTTTGCTGTGGCTGTATCAGACTTAAATGCACAAGATTCCTGAAAAAGCAGGAAGGAAAAAAACCAAAAAAGATCCCATTTTACCAGTAAGCTTTCTAAACTGTCACCAAGAAAAGGTCACAGGAATTTCTAGCTCATTGTCTTTGATTAATAAGAACACCTTTTAGAGCTTTTATTTGCTGCTTTTGTAGAACAACCTACATCCATCTAAGAAGTCACCTCTAAAATTCATCATGGCTAAAAAATGTTCAGTTACATCCTCAGCATTAGAAATACTTCCATACCTATTCTAAACGACCAAGTTTAAGAAAAATAATACCCCCAAAACAAATATCCCACCCAAACAAGGTTATTGCACCTGTGTGTGCAGTGTTCTCACAAAACCTCACTTTTGTGGAATACAATTCCACAGTAATTAATAACACATTCCTGATCTGTCTTCAATTAGCTGTTCCTGGAAAAGAATAAATATGTATCTGTTACAGATCTGTTGCCTAAATGATAACTTGCACAACTCTTATTTCAGGCTACCTAATAATTCTGCTAGAAAACACACCCTTCAATCTCCTCTTTTTCCTGATTTTACACTGCTGACACATTACTTGCCCATCAGAGCTTGAATGCTACAGGACAACAGCAATTACAAATGTTAGTTATCCTTAGGGGGGTATTTCATAATAAATTTCAGTTTTTTACTTTCACCATGTCAGAATGAGTAGCTTTAAGCAAGCTGGTTTTCCCATCACAAGTAAGTTGTGATTTGAAAAGAGATGAGCACTATCATTAATGAGATGTTTCTCAGAAAACACCACCATTCTCATTTCAGAGTGAAAATAGTCAGCATCATTACATTTGCAAGCCATCTGCTATTTATTCTCAGCTTCACAGATGGGACCTGATAGCTGTAGGTCTTCTTTTTCCACATGTCCTACAGAAGTCTCAGAAGAGAACAATATTGCTGTGTTTAGTCAGGGTTAGACTGGAAGAAAATTATATTTAAGTTGGAAAAGTTCTTAAATCTGTTCTCACAGAATGCAAAGGAGCTGAGCTTTAACTATTTCCTACTGGGTGTGAAGTGTTGAAAGGATTATCTAAGACTGCCTCTTTTTTCTCTGGGGAACTGCAGACAGAGCTGGGTTCACACACCCTGACACACTCAAACTGCCTGTCCCACACATCTGAGTGCATCAGACCTCCCTCCACGTGCTCTGCACATGCCTTGGATCCATGCAAGAAGGCTGAAGTGTTACATGAGCATGGCCATGAGCCCAGCAGTCAGGATTTGGGCATTTCTGGACACCTGAGAGCCCTGATGAAGCTTTTGCTCTTTTCCTGCCAGCCACAATTCTCATAGGAAAATCCAAATCAGCTTCCAGAGAAACTCAAAAGCATGTCAGTTCTAACAAAGTCAGTCTCTGATAATCTGAAAAAACTCCTGAAATATCTATTTGTAGCTCTACATCAGCTCTTCCTTCCATGTTTGAAAAGCACATGAAATAAGCCAAGTACACCCCAGTGATGTTAAGGGAAGGATCTCCTCCTTCATTCCCAGGAGAGAGACTTTCAAGGCTGACTCCACCATACTTCCACAGTGCTGAAGCTCAGACATCCCAGCAATTTTCTGGAGGTCACAACATCTGCACAGTAAATGTCTGGCTTCAGGAAAGCCTCAAGGACATCTTGAGCACTGTAGGTCATTTACAGACCAGGCTCTTCTGAGGCTGTAGACTATTGTTCAAAATGCAGTAACAAGAGTACAAACCATCAGAGATCAGTGATTCACACAAAAATTGGCAGTGGTGCCAGCTCTGATGCACTCTGAGCATTCATTTTTATTGTATTCAGCTGCAGTGGCCTCAAGATTCACAGAAAGCTGAGGATTTCTTTCTTTCTTCTTTTTAATGTCTAATGAATCTCTAGAAAAAAAAATGATCAAATGCAAGAAGGCATTTGACAATTTTTACTACAATCTGGTAGAAGAATTTATAATTGAAAAGTAAGTATTTCAGTTTCTGTGTTGCCTTAGGTCAGGTATAAGGAAGAATTAAATTCTATGGACTGGATTAAGCAGAAGGAGGACCCAAGAATCCTCTCTGACCTTAAAAACTCTTATAAATTCTTTACCATATACTGCTGTTATGTTGATTTCTTTTACAACTGCTACCTGAGCCTCTTTTTCAGCTGGAACTAATCTGATTTGGGATTTTGTCTTTCAGACAATTTGCAGCAAGTCCCAGCAGCCACTCTTCAATGCATCACTTGATGTTCCAGTTAAAAAAAAAAAAGTTTAAAATCATCTTTTTTGTCCAGTTCACTACAGTTTTGGCACAGTTCATACAAGTGATTACAGGGAATTTTACTATAATATAGTTCAGCATTTTATCCAGGCTTCTAGAGGTAGATGACACATCCAGACAGGAGCAATGCCCACACAAATTAATTCATAGTAAATAATATGTTTCATACCTAAGAGCAGTGTTGCAATAATGGCTAATAAATGTTCTCATGTAGAGGCATTCATGCCCCAGTAGCACAGAAACATTTAGGAAACCCTTCCCTTCATAAAAAGTGAGATGGGCAGATTACCTGCACTAAGGCTTTGTAATGAAGTCATCTCTGCAGATCACATCTGATTATTACCACAGTGCTAAATATGGGGCTGCTAACACAAGGTCCACCCTGCTCCCTCAAGTCTACCAACTATCATCTTAAAGTCATCACTGCAACTCCAAATATTTGCAAGTAAGGCTGGCTAACCTGTCTAAAACAAAGATTAAACTGCTGAAAAGCTTCTACCCAATATTCCTGGCACCTTCACATCCCACCCCAAATCTCACTGAAGGGCAGAGTTGACACCTTGAAAATTTCAGTTCAACACTGAAACAGGAGGTAATGGTTAAGAATGAAAGCTTGTAAATTTACTTTTCTTATATCAACACAATCCTTCAGGGAGGGAAGCTATTTTTAATCTACATTAACACCAAACTGATTTAGAAAGAGAAATCATATCATTTTCTGTCTTCATTTGACTAAGCCGAACAAGCAAAACTTTTCCAGTTTCCTCCCCAAGGTTCTCCACTCCCCACACATCCTTACAGCCTTTTTCTTGTGTTACAAACTCTCCTTCCTTGAGCATTATGAGGGTGTGTCAGGTGAGACCCCTCAGCTCTTTGCAAGACAATCAGCACACTCTCATTTCTCCTGGAAGTACAACGTGATACACCCCAGGCTGATTCTTGCTTTCTTCCTGTCTCAAATCCCTTTCATGCCCAATTCCACCATCAAGTCTGCTAACCTCTGTAATGAAATCTAGCACTCCTTATTCCTAGTTGAAGTTCTACAGTGTTGGGGCAGGGGGTTGTTGGAGGCTTTTTCCACCTGGGAAAACAAGGCTAGAACAAGAAATCCAGTTTCCTAGTTTAACCAAGCTGTGATTAAATATGCCTTCTGGTACCTGATGATCATAAGTTCCATGCACTAATCCCCATGAAAGTGTTACTAAAAGGCTTTGCATGCTAGACTTGGGGTCTTCAGTGACAATTTCTTAAGCACCTAAGCTCTATAATAATACAAACCTTTCTGACTAGATGCTTGTTCAAGCTTAATTTTATTCCATGGAAATTCAGTTGTGGAAAGGATTCCAGTCTAGATCCTTCCTCAAAAGGCCATAAAGCACAAGAGAAGGGAACATGCTGGAACTGATTACACACATATATTCTAGGAGCAAGGGACTGGTGTTTTTTATGACACCAGACAAAGCAGCGCATGTCAGCAAAACAGATTTCAGCCTGTCACCAGTGCAAACAATCCTTCCTCTTCCTTTATAACTGCTAGATCCCTTCATAAAGTTCATGTACAGCAGAGCACTGGCCATCTGCCTCAGGCATGCACTGCTAGACATTCATTCCCTATATTTAAGTAACAATTGTGAAGCCTTTTCAAGAGCATTTTCACATTTTGGTGCTGGCTGGTTGGGACACCACCCCACCACTTAGGTATTCTTCACAGCAGACTGGAGAAAAATGAGCAAGATCAACTAAAGGACATGAAGATTAACATGCTTCCAGCTTAATAATCCTGTACATTTATTTCTGCATGATGGTGCCTGTTGAGATTCCAGTCTTTATAAACAACACTTCATTGCTGATGAGAGGAGAAATAAAGAGCTGGATATATTGCCACAGCCCTCATCCAACAGCTTCCAAGATGCCAAAGACTAAATTTAAGGTATTGATTTCTTACAGAACACAAAGTTCCCTGGTTTTTTTTCTTAAGAGCACTGTAGAATTAAACCCTTTGCAAATACAAGTGGCATTTCAACTGAGATTCTTCCCCTTTTCAGCAATGTTATAGAATAAGGAATTCTTTCCCAGGACTTGGGGCATTGTTAATTTAAGTCTGTGAACCAAAAGGCTCAATTTTGCTTGCAAGATAACACAGCCTCATCTAGAACATCTTTATGTGGTTGTGTCAAAATTAAATACATCTCCATTTTCACTTTTGCCAGGCTTCTTTTAACAGGCTTACTTTTGATTCCCTGAGCCCTCCCCTTTAATGGGCTGAAAGGTAATTTCATGGGCTGGTCCATATGGGTCTTAAAGCAAAGGCCTGAAGCTGAAGATGCTTTTTGGGCTCAGTAAAGCCATTTATCTTTTGCTGGCCTAATTCAGTTTAGTCAGAAGGTGCATCACCCTCAGGGCCTGTCTGCTAAAAACATATTTCACAAACAGTCTTGGAAACTCAGGTCTGAACCCACCTACAGGGAAACCATACTAAGAGGAATGGCAATAAACACCTCACTCAGCTGAGTCCTGAAACAAACCAAACCAAAGACCAGACAAAAAACACCTCCCTGAAACAACTTCTTCATTTGAGTGCATTCCCTGAAGGGACAGTGCTCATCTGTGACTGGAGCAAGGGCTGAATCTCAGGCACCTCAGATGTTTCTGCCTATGGAGGGATGGAGTCAGAAGTGCCTGTGGTGTTTCACACAGCAGAAGCTCTGTGTGCTTACAGCAGATGTGCATCTTGAGTCTCACTGCAGCTGTGGCTGACACTGTCCCCAGCCAGGCAATGTCCTGCCAAAGTTTCTGGCCCAGATCTCATTCATTCCTGTGATGGAGCAGCTTCCTGCACTTAGGACAGCTCTTCCCTTTATCACCACCTTAAGGGACCTTGCCCTTGAATTTCCAGCAAGGAACATCAGGCTGCTACAAGCTGTCCCAGCCCTCCCACCCTTGCAGAGAGGGGTTTAAAGCCATGGGCCAAGCCCACAGCAAGCCCATCCTCCCCTCAGAGTGAACAGAACCATGTCCATGATTTCTGCACACCGCATTCCCCAGCAGGTTTTGCCACAGGATGATGGGGTGTCTCTGATAAAAACCTGCTCTATGTCACAGAAACAACCTAATTGCAAATAAAGGTCAGAAGGCCACAGAGCATTCACAAAAAGAGAAACTGAAATCCCTAAATACCCAAACTGCTGGGCACATGCAGTGACATGAATGGCTGAATCACAATTTATGAGTCTTAAATGCATGAGATAAGCCACAACATGCTTGTGTATAGAAGTGATTTTCTTGTCAAATGCATTAGACTTGCTGCTTATAGGAAATAATGATTGAACTTCTGCTTATAATTTTAAAAAGCTGAAATGGGAAATGTGATGTTGTGCTTGTGTGGGTGCAAAAGTTATTTATTTGCCAAATATTAAGGGATGCATTTCTGGACAACTTAATACTAGAGAAGCCCATTACATTTACTTTTTTTCACAGTAAGCTGGTAAAGTGAAAAACAAAAAAGAAGAAACCAAAACAAGTCAAATCCATACATACTATATTCTGGAGTATTTGTTAAAAATAATGAGCTATTCCCACTGAAGAATTTATAGGGATGAAACAAGCCATACACTGCAATTTGCTGCAGGGCAAACCAATTACTGTTATTAATGCCTGCCTGGACAAAATTTATTTAACTATCTTGAATATAAAAGTAATATTTATTATATTTGAGAATGTGGGGGGTTTCCCCCAACTCTCCCCCAAGGATGTGTGCCAGCTTAGACTGAGGCATTTAAAATTTCATCTTGTATTGTAAAACTGCTTTTTTTCAACTTTATTGGCAGTCTGGGATTCCTGTGGTAATAAAAGCTACAAATAACACCACATTAACATTTGTTTTCCAGGCAAAGCATCAGAGCCCTCCCAGTAACCCATTTCCAAATACATTTTAAGCACAGTGTATCTAGGAACTATATTTGTCTTTAAGGGTACATGGGATACTTCAAAAGCACAACCCCACTGCCAATGCTGGAGGTCTAGTAAGAAATGCTGAAGACCTTTTCACTCAAAGCTTCTTTGAAAGGTGCTTAAAGGGTTTTCAGTTTCCCTTTTGCTTTCATAGAAAGAAGACAGGCCTCAATTTTCACATGTGACTAGTAAATTTTGGATGCTTACCTTCAGGTATTTTTTAAGATGTGAGTTTTGAGAAGCTGAGTACCTTGTGCACACAGCAATCCTTTTGTAAGGCACTGAAACCAGACTATTTGAAAGGCACACAGAATCATGGGCCATTTCTGGAAATTCAGCTCTGTTCCCCAGCTTTTCCCTATCGTACTTGTTGCCCATTCTTTGGTATTCACCATCCCCTATCATGTGACTCTTGAAATTCTCTCCCTGACACCCAAAACAGATTTCCTGCACTGGCAAGAACTTAAAGTAGTTAAGTAAAGTAGTCTTCTCCCCAGTTATTTGCTGCTTTCCCTCATTCATACCTTTAGAGCTTCAAACTGATCTTGTCAGAAACCCTCTGTTCTGCAGATCACAAAACTGGGGCAGGCACTCCTGGTGAAGGGAGCACGTGTGGCTCTACCAAACCCACAGCAGCTGGAGCTCCTCAAAATTTCGGATAAATTACAATTCAAATCTATAGTATTTTCCCTAAAAGGATCCAAGCACATCCTCCTTTTTTTTTTTTCTTGACAGTAAAGACAAAACCTCTTGTCATAAGTGAATAATTTCCTCCCAAAACTCATTCTGCTATGAACAACTGCTGAAAAAAGGCACCTGAGTCAACCACCTCACATCCTCAATTCTTTCCCCTTCAAAGAATCTCTTTGGAGAGACCACCTGGAAGCTGCACAGGTTTCACATTTAGGAGCAACACTGCAAAGAAATCCTGGCTACACTGGGATGGAGAGCAAAGCTAGACCATGCTGCTCCTGAAGGCACAGATGGGTCTGCTCACACCTGCAGTCACTACTGTCATGCAAGCAAGGGTTTTGTTTCTTCAGCTCATTCTCTTTCCTATTCAGAACCACTGGAATTCAGACTGTGTGCTGATTTGCAAACCACCACAGTCAATTCTGAGTTATTGAGGACCAATTAATTTGCAGCAGTACTTCTGAGTTTTGACAGAATCCAGGAAACTTCTTTCCTGGTGACACAGACAATGAACAAAAGAGATTTGCTCTGGGACATTTTGTCAAGGAAAGACTAAAAAAAAATCCTGGCTGCAGGCAGTGTGAGTGCAGCACATTTTACAGCAGGACTATTAGTACAGCTAGAGTCTGAGAAGTGAACATACCTCAGACAAATGGTAGGAAATCAGAGACTGAAGCTCACCAACACTTTGTAGAAAGTTAAAAACATCAGTCACTTGACAGGTCTATTATCAGAAGAAAAACACTCCAGTACTTACAGTATTAAAGAAGGGGAAAGGGAAATACTGGCCAACAAAATGAGGATAAAAGAATTCACTGTCCCAGCTTGTGCACACATTCTACTTTTCACAATACATTTTATTTTCTCTTTCATTTTTACGCTTTACCAAGGGTCCAAAGCTTTGTGTACATGGCAAAATGAAATCATTGCTGACAAATCAGTGAAGCCAAAGGCAATTTCCTTTGTCTACACTTGTAAGGAGAGACATCCCCTGCTCTGGTTCAGCTGCACCCTGTGTTGTCAACAACTGTTAGCAGTGGCTCAATTTAGTGCATCAAGGAGAGCCCAAACAATTCAGAAAGAATGACTTCAGCCAAGTGGGTCCCACCCAGATCCTCCAGAACACACATGCAGAACAGCCAAAGCAAGAAAAACATTTAAAAATTGTTAGGAAAATGAGCAGTAAAAACCCACCAGATCTGGCAGAGGGACTGAAAGCATCTGAAGTTACTTAAAAGTTGTGACCAAAAAAAACCAAACCACAGCTGATTTGTTGGTTCCCTGATTTGCAGAATTCCCCATTTCTCCATCACTTTGTCAGAGGAGGCTGTTATAAAGAAGCTAGTGAGAATATCAGTATCATCATTTAATTTATTTTAGATGAAAGATAACCACAAGCATTATGAACCAGAAGAAAACCACCATAGCTAATTTGAAAGGGACTCTGCCACTTGCCCTATAGAAGGCAAACCCAGTTCATGAAGATTGTACTGGTGGTGTCTACCATGACTTTAAATCATGGTAGACACGAGTCCCTCTCACACTTTAACAGCCAAAAGAATTACAATCTGCTTGGATTAATGCAGCACATGTCATTAGGCTGGAAATTAAATCCCATTTCTGAGATTGTGTGATCTGAGTCACCAACATCTGCAAATATCTTTACATCTTGTGTAATAGCTGGCCTCAGATCTTGATACACCAAAGTAAAAAGGTCTTTTTAATACTTCCCACATTATTTTGGACTTACAACTTCATGATGACAGCAGCTTCTCAAAACAGCCCATGAATCAAATTTATTACCCACTTTGTCATGTGGGATTTTCTTAACTCTAAGCCAACAGAGCAACAACAAATCAAGGTCAGTGATTATACTGCGTGAATAAAAATTAACCACATGCTCAGAAACATTTTTTTGACACTGAAAAGGTATTTGGTCTCAAGGACTTTTGACATATGCAGAATTCAACAGCTCTTCTACACATGTGAGAAAACACCTTAAGCAACATTTCATTGTCATGCCAGCCTGTCTTGAGGAAAAAAAAAATAAAATCTGGCAGCAGTAGAAAATAAATTCTACTGCTTCTGACATCAGTAGTCACACATGAGAAAGACAATCCCATTGTAGGATGCTCATCCCAGGAATTAATTCAATCCCAAACAGTATCATTCAGTATTTAAACAGATCAGTGGTTTCCAAATGATGGTTTCGTGGTAAAAGCCGCAGCACAGGAGAGGTGCTTTTTGCCACAGAGGTCAGAAATGAGGTGGCATGTTATGGACTTTGAAAACAAATCCACTGAAGTACCACCTTCTCCAGCTATAGAAGATGTTAAGATAACCATTTCCTTCCTTCAATTAGAGCCTAACCATGAGGCATAACAAAACATATGCTACACAGACCTAAACAAGGAATGCTACCTGACAAACTCCAGTACTATTTCCCTTCTCTGGGAGCCGCAGAGGAGCAGCTGCTGCTCACGGCCAGGCCTCCTCGGGCACAGCCATCACACACACCCCCTGGCAATACCCGCAGTGCCCGCCCGAGACCTGCAGGGCACATCCCCAGGGCTGCCCTGCCCCGCAGGGACCGCTCCGAACGCTGCTGCAGGGGGCCCAGGGCCGTGCCCATGCCCATGCCCAGCCAGCCCCGCCTGCCCTGGGGCACGGCCCCTGCCCTCCCCCGGGCCGCACCTCCTTGATGCGCTTCACCAGCGCGTTCTGGTCGAAGGCCACGGCCTCAGCGCACTGGTGCAGGTGCTCCTGGTAGCGCAGGCACAGCTGCAGCACCTGCTGCGGGTCCAGCTTCTCCAGCCGGGCCGTGCTGGGGGACGTCTGCCCGCTCAGCAGTCCTGCGAAGCAAAGCAAAGGCACGGAGTTAATCGGACTGCTCGTGCGAGTGGTTCAGCTGCAACCCGAGAGACAGCAGAACAAAGCCAGCAGATTTATGAGGTGTTGGAACCGTGGTCACTGAGGAGTTTAGAGTTTCTGTGCTGACCCCCCCAAGAAAATACTGCATCCGACCTGAGGCTGTGGAGAAGGCTTCCAAAATTGAATGACAGAAAGGGGATTATGGGTGTGTGGTTTGAATAGAAGTGTGTAATATCACAGGGTGGAAAAATTAAGAATTTGAGGTTTTAGAACACATATAAAGCAAGATGGAGGTTTTAGGGCCAAGGCTTGTCCTTCTTTTTCACCACCTTCTTCATGGGTCTGGGTGGTATTTTGTAACTGGATAGTAAATCCACCTTGCAGGCCACAGGTGGTTGGTTATTGGGTTAAAAGTAAAAATAACTTAGGTGTCATTTCTTAATTGGACAGTTTATCCTTAAAAGGCCTTGTAGAGAGAGAGAGGGCTCCATTTTCAGTTTGTTAGTTTGAAGTGCTGTAGAACTCATGGTTTGTGAGACTGTAATATAAATAAGAATTAATAAACATCTGAGTCCGAACAAGAAATACTCTCTCGAGCATTTAATCCCAACCCTGGCAAAAAGAAGATAAAACACAACAATGAGGGGTGATAAAAAGGTAGTTCAGAATCATTTAAGGATGTTTTGAATTTACAGCAATGCATAGAAGAGTCTGCCATAGAATTTGGCCCTCCCTGATAGAACCTAAACAGACTCTAAATGCAGGTCCCTAATGCATGTCTCATTTTTCAGCAATATGCAAGTCCTGTTTTTTCTCCTCCACAAGCAATCCTAAACTGTGAAGAATGAGCCCTCTCCTAATTTATGTATGCCAGAAGAGGAAGGAGTTGAAATCTGCATTCCCAGAAGGCCACTGGAGTCATCCTATTTTCACCAGACTCACACTGCCAAGACCAGAGCTCTAAAAATTCACTGGTCTCCCAAAATAAACCTGAGTAAGCAAGTGGCCCACCTTAAGTTATATTATTAGGGGTGAAATGTCTGCATTTTGCCTACCCTGCCTTTCTGCAAACTTCAGAACTCTTTTACCTTCTAAGGCTTTTCTCTACACTCTCAGAGACTAGCAATATACCTCTTTTTGTTCCTTTAATATGGAATTAAGATCCCTACCCACTTTCATGACCAGGTTTCACAAAAAGCTCAAAAAAAAAAAAACCAAAAAAACCACAAACACACAAAAAAAAAAGACATTGGACTTAAAAGTGGGACACAGGTAATATTCAGAGGAGCAAAACTGCCCAGAGAAATTTCTCCTGCCCATTGCTTGTTGCCTACATGGTGCAACTTGAGAATGTCTACTGAGCTCAAGCCTGTGTGTGCCACACTGACCGCCTTCCCCACAGCAGCTGGAAAAAATGACTCTGAGCTCTCAGGCCATCCTTTTTTTTTTTGCTTTTTCATTTACTTACTTTCATTTCATTTTCCTTCAGCATTAGCCCAATTTTTTTTCTTGTTGGAACACCATCTGTGACGAACTGCACATACTCACAATATGCTTTTCCCAAAACATCCATCAAGCTATGTAAACTGAATTCAGTGACTGCACGCATGTGCCCTCTGGGACTCTCATTTTACAGACAGGAAAAGACATTAAAACAGCAAATGTAAGCAAGTATCACACTAAGCAATTAAAAAGTAATAAATGCCAGTTATTTGGATTGGAAAAGCTCCTCTAAGAATGTACCTCAGTGGAAAATGGAAAGTATTTTGAATGGCCCCCATGCCTATTGGAAGCTACAACTGGTGACACTGAGTTCTTGCTAAAGCACAAGAACAAGACAGAAACCAAGAAGCAAGTCAGAAGTATCTTATGAATATGAGCAAGTTAAATATTTTTGAAAACATTTGCAGACCAAAATGAAAATAAAACTAGGGCAGTAACTTCATCAAATATGAAGAAGAAGCAGGTTTACATTTCATCAACACTCAACATCTTATTCTCTCAGGATGCCCTCAACTGCTCTCCACACAAAACCTCATCATAAGAAATTTTAAGAAGAGGTAATTTTGTTTTACTGATTTGTCCACTACAATTGCGTTGCCTCAGTCAAGAGGTCAGAAGAGGAAACAAACCACTTAGTCTCAAACTCTGTATTAGCAACAGTCAAATTATTCTTTATGTTTTGGAGAGAATAATCTCGAACAAAACCTTAGATTCATCTGCATCAGTTACAGATCTTTCAAATCTACTTTCAGGTAAAGTACAAAACTGTGACAGGAACAAATGCACTGAAGGAAATGAGTTTAAAAATTGTTTATGTTTCATGTTCTAGTGCTTCCTTAGTTCACAAATTGTGATCTTTTACAATATTATCTTGTCAGGATGAATGTTCAAATAATGTTGTCAACTTTTAATGTGCTGAATGTTCACATAGGAATGAAGAGTTCACCATACACCTGAGGCACTTATCCTGTCTCTGCACTGATCAAATACATGATGCTATCAGCCAACTAATTTTCTTTTATTACTAATCTCTCACCAACTTCAAGAGGAAAAAGAAAATTAGACACTGTTTAAGAGATTTAATTAACATGAAGTATGTAGTTTGGCCAACTTATGCTGCTTATGAGAATTTTGAAGTGGAAGAGGCCAAGGACTGTAAAATGAGCTAATAAAGAACATGCTACTTAAATTCATGTACTTACAGCCTTGTACAGGTTACATAATGCTAAAAGAAAAATTAATAAACCTATGCCTATCATTTCCTACCCAGAAAAACACAAGCTCTAGTGAAGGGAGACTTGCCCTATTCAGCTGGAATTCCTTCATAAGAAGGCAGAGGGGGAAATACAATCCAGTACAAATGTTTGGACTAGGGATAAAAAACAAACATCATATGCTGCTTAAAGATAGACTATGCTATTATTCTGGGTGATGCAGTAGGGAGAAACCAAAGGAATTAGCTTCTCCAAAGACCTCTGGGGTAATGCTGACAATGCCAGAGAACAATTTAGCTTATTTTCAACTTGCAAGAAAGGAAGAAGTACAGTAAACAACAGCCCAAAAAAGCCATGCATCCTGGCAGGAACTCCCATTGTCAGAAAGTCAATCCACCATTTTTTGCTGCTCACTGTAACCACTTACTAACCATACTATAAACATTAATATTTCTTTTTAACACTCCCCTCTGCCCTGCTCAGGTGAGACCCCACCTGGAGCACTGCACCCAGCTCTGAGGTCCCAGCACAAGACAGACATGGATCTGCTGGAGTGAGGCCACAGGAGGGACACAAAAATGGTCAGAAGGCTGGAGCAACTGTCCTGTGAGGAAAGACAGAGAGCTGGGGTTGTTCAGCCTGAAAAACAGAAACCTCCAGGGAGACCTTATCACAGCTTTTCAATATTTAAAGGGGCTTGTGAAAGACAGAGAGACTTTCACCAGGGCCTTTAGGTGACAGGATAAGGGACAATAGTTTTGAAACAGAAGAAATTTAAATTGGACATAAGGAAGATACGTTTACAATGAGGGTGGTGGGAAGTTGGATGTCCCATCCCTGAAAGTGTTCAAGGTAAGGTTGGATGGGGCTTTGAGCAACCTCATCTAGTGAAAGGGAGTGAAAGATGTCTCTCTCCATGACAGGGTGGTTGGACTAGACGATCTTCAAAGGTCCCTCCCAACAAAAACCATTCTATGATTTNACCTTATCACAGCCTTTCAATATTTAAAGGGGCTTGTGAAAGACAGAGAGACTTTCACCAGGGCCTTTAGGTGACAGGATAAGGGACAATAGTTTTGAAACAGAAGAAATTTAAATTGGACATAAGGAAGATATGTTTACAATGAGGGTGGTGGGAAGTTNACAGCCTTTCAATATTTAAAGGGGCTTGTGAAAGACAAAGAGAGACTTTCACCAGGGCCTTTAGGTGACAGGATAAGGGACAATAGTTTTGAAACAGAAGAAATTTAAATTGGACATAAGGAAGATATGTTTACAATGAGGGTGGTGGGAAGTTGGACATCCCATCCCTGAAAGTGTTCAAGGTAAGGTTGGATGGGGCTTTGAGCAACCTCATCTAGTGAAAGGGAGTGAAAGATGTCTCTCTCCATGACAGGGTGGTTGGACTAGACGATCTTCAAAGGTCCCTCCCAACAAAAACCATTCTATGATTTAATTAACTCACTGCATTTTATTTTTTAGCAAATCTTATTTTTATTAATATAACATATTAGTAAAAACCTCTCCTCTTGAAAATCATTGCTTCCTTCTTTAAGCCTTGTCCCACACTTTGACCTCTCCACTGAACAGGGCTATCCCTCAGTGACTGGTCTACATGTGGTTTGTAAGAGGATATGAGATCACATCTGTTGCAATAACATATTTATTAGGTCACTCTTACAAGTGCCAAAAAGGGGAGAGACAGAGGTCACTGAGTGGTTCAGGCTCGCTCCTGAAACATCCAGAACTTGAACCTGGCCACCAGCACATCTCAGAGCAACCAACCACTGGGGTGCTATCCCTTCTGCACTGAGGAAATGGTGTTCCTGGGATTTCTTCCGTGGGATTTTTACTCCCCAGCCCCCTCAAGAGCACAGTTCTGCTCTTAAATGAAAAGAAAACAGCATCGAGAGCTTTCATTTCTTATTAAACTGAATACTCATTTTTCAAGCTGCTGGTTCTCTTCCAAAGAAGGAAGCACACCAGGAATCCTCTGTGCACTGTCTGGAGCCTTGGGAAGAGGCTGCTTGGCACGTGAGTGATACAACACACCCCAGCATGAGGAGGGAGGGCTGCACAGGGGGTGTCATGGCTGGGGAAAACAGCAACAGGAGAACAGGAGAAGGCCCCAGTGCATGGAGCAGAAGGGGCTGACAAGTGCCAAACACTGCACAGTCCTGCTTATCCAGTTACACCATGAAACAAGGAAGACCACAGACTAACTCTGTGCCTGCCATGGTGACCAGACGTCCAATCTCCCACCTACTCGGACACATGTGGTCAGTAAACAGCATGACCAGGAGGTGACAAACAGCAGCTGGGACAAAGAAAGAGTCACATTTCTAAAGCACAATGGTGCTTCAGAAAAAACCAGCTCAATACACCAAGTATGTGGTGCACAGAGAAATATCATATATCACTACAAGGCTAGCTGACCCACAGACTTGACAAATCTGTTATTGTTTCCATATTCCTTGGCAAAGCAGAGGCATGTTAAAACCATTTTCCTCCTACTTAGTCATCTCCTTGTTGGTTCCAGGTCAACATACACATCCAACAAATCATATCCTACTGAGCAGAAGAAAGCTGTTTAAAAGTTTAAAAAGCATTTTTATGACTAGAAGTGAAGTTCTTGAAAGCAAGCGTTTCACGCAATACTGGTTCTGCACACACACAGAACACAGTACCCCACCACAGTTATGTTCTGCTGCTTTGGTGGCAATCCCAACAACATCTTGAGTGTTTTCCAACCTGAAAAGCATTCGTATTTTTGAGTTCTGTTCTTCCACTCATCAATGCCCTTTTCAACCAGTAACAGCAGGCATTACAAAAAGAAATCCAGTAGGTTGTTAATTTATTATTACAGACAGCAAAGCATATCATTTGTGGGGTCTTGTTACTAATTTCAGGGCCAGAAAGAGTTGCTGTCATCAGCTAACCAACCTTTCTGTGGAATATAAAAGAGAACTTCAGAAGCTACACCTTCTTAAATCAGACCAGAGGTCTACCTTGCCCAGAATACTGCTTCCAACATCTGACAACAGTGGACATTTAGGAAAAAAACTTTTCATGCCTCCCAAGTTATTAATAAAAATTTCAGGCAGAACAAACTGTTCTCAGTGAAGCTGTGGATACCTGAATTTCACTAATCCTTTTTGAAAGTTTTATCTCCCTTTATCTCCACAATACCCTGGGACAGCAAGTATGATGCTCATTTACATGGCATGAAAAAAACCCTTCTCACTTGCTTTATGCTCTGTAGTTGTGCTGTGACACAACAGAAGTCTGAGCAAGGTGTACTTCATTCCAACATCTTTCCAAGCTCAAAAACCCCACTGATCAGTCTCCTTTCCCACAGGTGACCTTATTTCTTGGATTACCTCTATGATACCTTCAAATGCCTCTAACCTGTGGCTTTACTTCCCTCTTTAAAAGCCAAGTCAATTCTTCTGCAGAGTGTATTGGTCACACCTCTAAAAATGCAGTTGCTTTTACATGGCTACCCCTTTGCAGGACCTGCTAATCACCAACACCCTTTCTAAGAATGTGCATTACAGTGTATCCCACACGTCATCACCTCTTCCCCCAAGACCAAGGCTAAATAAAGGATCAGATTCCACACCATGGTTAGCAATGGCCTGTCAGCTTTTACAGAGGCATTCCCCATGCTGGTACCAGTTTTTGGAGGTTTATTACAATGGACATAACCATTTGTTCTAAATCCTCTTTTGTGAACACTTCTCATTCATCCTTGGCAAGAATGATGCTTTTCAGAAAGTCTTCTGTGAAGACAATGCCACAGACTCTCCAGCAAGCTTCTAGAGAACCTAAAAAGCTTTTATTAAGTATGTGCAAGTAGAAAATGTCTTTCCTTCAAGCCATTTTGAAGGAAATTTCTATTCTGGTTTCCTGATTACCTCCTATTTAACCCACTATAGTTTGTAATCTTTTGCTCTCCTAACACAAGTTTCTTTTTGCCTGGGTTTGGAGTTTTTTTGTTTGTTTTTGGAGTGTGGGTATCTTTTTGCCAACAGGTCCCTTCACACTGCTTTAACTACACTGCTTTTCCTTCTCTCATTCTTCAAACCCACCTGTACTGCCTGAAACTTATTTCAGCCATTCCCCACTCCTCTTGTAACCCTCATTTTTTTATTATATTCCTCTTCATAAAAATGATCCAAGACAGTAAAATCTTTCAGCTCTTCTATTCCACATGAATTTGATTAGAATTTCTGTAGTTTATAATAATAATAATAATGTACTATATATAACAGAGTAATTTCATTTACTAACATTAAGGCAACATTAGTTTCAGCTCAAAAAGAACTATAGTGTTTTTCAAGTCTCCAGGAATTTTTCCTGTGTTCCAAGGGTATTTAAAAACTATCAACCCCACAACTTGCCTCATCAAGCATTTCTAAAGCTCATAGGTAGAAGCCACCCAGAGTGGTCAGCTTCTTAAATAAATTCTGGCCTCAGTGGGCACAGATTAACTGTTATCATTGTCTTCCTTGTTGCTATTTGCATGGGAAGATTGTTTTGCCACTACCTTCAAGATTCCTAAGTACCAAAAAAAAAAGATCCACACAAGAAGCAGATGAAATTACATCCCTAAAGACCAAGTCTTGTTTCTTGACTCTTGCTGCTTGCACATGTTTGGAGGCAGCAATTTGTTATTAGCTGAAATAGAGGGCTCATTTCCATTTATTCTCCATGCAGGAGCACTTCCATATCACCTCCTGAAATAAAGAACTGCACACCTATGTGCAGCAGAATAAAAGGTATCAAAACACTTGCATACAGGTATGGTAATCAGATTTACAGGACTCTTCATGACTAAAGGCTTTAAATTCTAATTTTGCACTTCCTCTCTCATTCTTGAAAACTAAGAAAAAACTAAAATTTTCAGCAAAACCTGAACAGTTAAAATAACTTTTCTGACGGTTGTTTTGGTTTTGTGGTGGGGTTTTTGGTGGTTTGTTTTTTGGTTGGTTGTGGAAGGTTTTGTTTGTCTGTGTGTTTTTAACATGACCTGAGTTAGGAAACATCAACATGTATACACTCAAATTTGAAAACTCAGGCCACCCTTAAGAAAAAGGCAATTAGTAAAAGTCAACCATAAAGAAGCTGAAAAATGAAATAAAATCACTACTATTTACCCAGAAATATTTAAGCTGAAATGTGGATGAATACGTGATCTTTTACTCAGAGCAGTCAATTTTCTAAAGATCTCACTGAAAAAATACCTTGTCCTAAAATACATATTCACTCCAAAACAAAAGCTGGCTTTGTGGCCTGTGTATATTTTCAATTCCTTTGAACTTTAGTGGGGGAGCACAGTGACTGTAGGCAAACTGAATAGCTATTGTGTGAGCAAAGAACACATTTGTATTGTTGCAAGGAATGTTGGCTGTAGCAGCAGATTTCCCCTCTGCTTTGGAGTTGGCACCATGTGACCATTTACTTCTGCATGGGTAACATGGGCTCAGGACTCTCCTCCTGTCAGATCGTTTAAGAGACAACTTTTCTGACCACAGAAAAAATTTCTGTGTTAATTCCCCACCTGGGTCTCCTAACTCTGTAAGTTATAGCCTTCAAGACATTAGTCACTGAGATACATAAATCCCCTCCCCTTTTGTTCCTCCACCATGTGTCTTAAAAAATAAACATTAAGAGGACAAAAATGCAGCTTGCTACAAGTCTAAGACAAACCCCACATTCTTACAAATTCCTGGCTATTGAGGTGACATAATTTACATTAAAGAAACTGTGATGCAGAGGGGAATACCTGCTATTATTAATTATTATGTGTTAAATAAGTATTCGTTGTGATGCTTCTGCTTTCCAATGGACGCTCATTTTGCTTAAGACATTCTGCAAAGATTCCTAGATATCATTAGAGCTTTTCTCTGTCACACAGGGATGTCACACAGTTTTTTGTACCACTGCAGCAGTTTGCAGCTTGTCTCATGTGATGATTTTTGCTCCATGCTTTGTATGAGCCACACAGCAGTTAGCACCATGGAGCCACATCATGAGCAGGACTTTGAAGACTGCTGAAAAACACAAATGTCTCTCAATGATGCAAAAAAAGCCTAAATAAAACCTTGCATTTTAAAAGAAGTTAAGCTGAAAGAAATCAGAAATGCTGCCTCATTTTCAGATTGTTGGGAACCTGAATGTCCAAAGGGAGAGAAGAGTGCACCATCTGCAGGTGCTGAGATTTCAGTCTGGAGTCACCTTAGATGTGCCCCTCTGCAAAGACGAGACTGAGGGTTACACCTTCAGAAAGTTGCTAGAGGTTACCACAAAACTGGAAGCTTCTTTTGAAGCTTCAGGTAGAGAAAAAAGTACACAATACACTCTGAAGAAAGCACACAGCTGCACTTTGTCAACTAAAAGCAGCCAAGATCCTGTTTAGTCCATCTCCCCACTAACTTTTCACTTCTAGATGGAAAAGAAGCGGTTTTGACTACACAGTTGCAATATTGTATGGCCAACTTCCTGCAACAGACCTCCAAGTATAAAAATAGACACAAGGGTGGAAAAAAGGATGGGGTCGCTCACAAGACAATGTGAGAGACAATGCTCTTGTGCTATGCAATAAACTGTATTTGCCATGCAACACTCTTTTTTTCTTGAAAACACACTAAGAGAGACCCAAGGGCTACCATCATCTGATCATACAAGCACATCATATCCACAGGCTACAGATGACTCTGTTTTCTAAGTGCTCTGCAAACCCAAAAGCCACAAGACTAACATCATTTTAAAAGATGAGGAACTGAGGCACCAAGAGATTGGATGATTTATCTGAGAGCACATGGAAGCTGCTGTCCCTTGGCCTGATGACTTCAGCAGCAGAACATCCCTCCCCTTCTCTGGCTCTCAAACAGCAGCAGGACAGGCAGCAGAGGAGTCTCGTTTCCTACAGCACCACAAGGGCTGAGCACTGACACAGCCTCTCCCACACAGATTCCCAAATATCTACTCCAGGTTCATAAAGCCAGAGCCAAACCAATGGCTTCTTCCTTCTGACTCCCAAATTCATGCTCCACAGAAAGGAAGATCCAACTCCCACCCTCCTCATCATGTGCCTCACCACAGCTCTTGCACAGAAAATTCTTCTCTCCACTAAAACCACAGACAGCTAATCCTGTGGTTTTCTCTTTCCTCTAGGGTAGCAAAAGGAATCAGAGCACCACAAGATCAAATACCAGAGCTAGTCCCAGGAGAGGGGGAAGGAAAGGACAGAGGGGCACTTCTCTGTTTTAGCAGCAACAAGATGTCACTTGAATTATTTTATGTGTGCAAAGTCTTGAGTGAGTCTCAGCTCTCCCTGTCCACCCATCTTCCTTAAAATAATGACACTTTAACTACCATTTGTATCTCTCTCTCACTGCAATGCTTTCTAGGCCGTAGACGGAAGAGAAATGGGACAGCAGGATCATATAAACTCAATTTCTTTTAAATATTTTTTTTAATCTACAAGCTAAAACCCATGCAACTGATTCTATTACTAGTATTAAAGATAAGCCTCGCAGCAATCTTTATTTTAGGCAAAAGTGCCCAGGTATTCATCCACATGACACAGCCCATACCAGCAGGGGAAAAAAACCCCAACAAAATCCCAGTGTTTTGTGGTTTAGAAAAAAGGTGACATCTAAAATCACCTCTAAGCACAAGGGCATCCATGTGAAGCTGGGGTACATTTGCTATTCCACAATGACCAGCCTGTGTACAAACACTAACCCCAGGTAAAAGGGGCACGTGCACTGTGCTGCTTACACCAAGAGCCCAGAAGTTTGGAGAACATTAACAGACAGCAGCAATGTCAGTTTACTTTGGGGCATTGTCTTCAGTTCAGATGTAAATACGAGAGTCTTGTTTGCAATTTATTTTCACAGCATGGCACAGAGCAAGACTGATCAACGGTTCAGGCCATTTACTAACAGGTTGAGCAAGTCCAAGATTTCAGTTCTTTTCCATGCATAGAGAAAACTGTTTTAAAAGTGGTAGAGAAAACCTTCACAAAAAGAGTTCCTTTTAAATAAGTAATAGGATCTGTTGGTGAATGTTTTATCAATGCTTTATAATTGCAAACCAAGCCCAGTGCTGGTGCTGGTATAACCATTATTTATATACATGAAACACAGTTTCTCTTTGGTACCTATCAACACTTCTCACAGAATCACAGAATATTCTGAGTTGGAAGGGACTCACAGCCATCATCAACGCCAACTCATTTCCTTCCTATCAGTTTTGTACCAGCACAATGCAGTGGACAGAACAATGGCACATTGCCATGAGAAGAATTATGGCCATGTCATGACCTCTGCCTACTTTTCAAGAGCACTATTTAAAGTGTACATTAAAGAAGCACTGTCCAAAATATACTATTGGCATGTTCTAGCCACAGGTACTAGGAACAGCAATTTATCTCTACCATGTGCATTCAGGAAAATATAGCAAAGAACAAGAGTAAAGTTGTAAATGCAACAGAGTTGACATTTCCTACTTCTTTTCTCACATGCAACCCAACTTATCACTCAGCAGTTCTGCTAGCAATGTGGGCTGCCATTTCACATGTCATTTTAATTTGAATGACACTTTTCTTTTCTGAAGGCTTTACCAGCCTAACTTGAAATGGCTGCACTACTCAGGAGCAGCAAAGTCCAAGTGGGGCTGAGGAAACATTTGATATTTTATAATCCGTAATACATAGCTCATACAGCATATACTTTACAGAAATTAAGAAACTGCTCCTTACTTTTTCTTATAACAAGTTTAACTGGATTGTCTTTGGTTTTTTTTAGGGTAAGTGGTTATCTACTAAAAAGTCCAGAGAGAAACATGGAGCTGGCATGAAATTATAACAACTCAGTATCCCAATAATTTAGGATGCTGGAATGACCCAAAAGCTGAGCTGGGGAGGGAAGCAGGCTACAACACACACACACACACACTTATCTACTTCTGACAGTATTTCAAATAAACTAATCACTCAGCTTGGAGGGCTTTATTATGGCACCTAAAACATTCAACAGTTACAGAGAAGGAAGTGGCCCACTGTGCTCTGCATTTATCATCTTCTGTCAAATACTGTCAAGTGCAATGTGCCTTGAAGAAAGACAAAGCACAATAAGGAATCCTTAGCACTAAGTGTTTTAGAATTCCCAGAGGAGGGGCAAAAAAATAAAGCAAACTGCACCTCCTCAGTTTACATTCCTTTGGCACTTCAGTAAATGAACTCATTAGTAAAAATATTATGAAAGAGCATAATCTCATGATTAAAATAAGCTGCTACTTAAGCAAGCTTTGAATACCTAATGACAACATTTGTGTGATCCTGTCCTTCTAGGTAACAGCAATCTAGGAATACTGCTTTTCTCAGCTATAAGTAGCAGGGTCAGGAAGGCTGGGAGCTTCTTGAGCTCAACTCAAGCACATGCACCACTTCTCTGAAGTTAGAAATAGCCAGAATATAACAATTCATTCATTCCTCCATTAACCCCCTCAAAACAGGACAGCTGTAAAAACATTCCCCCTTACTTTTGATTTTTCTGTATACAGCCTGCTGATGGTGTGTTCACACACAGTATGAACCTATTTCCTACGTCTGTCATGGAAATTATCAGTCATTTTACAGCAAAACTTCACCACAAAGGTTTTAAATACACAGCAGGTGGAGTTTTGCTCATCCTAAGTCTCATCTCCTTCAAGGTACATACAAGGTCCATTACAATACCTATAAAGCCTCCCAGCAGCTGGACAAGTCCCTGTCCCTGTTAAAGACACATTCTCAGAACTACATCTTGAGTAGATCTTGGGGTGCTCTCCCAAAAATGGAATTCATCTTGTTGCTCTGCCACCCCTCCTTGCCTTTCTCCTTCCAGTTCTGGTTCTCGCTAAGCTCCTGCACAGATGGATTCAGCCCACCAACCTACCAGAAAACTACCTACTTGTCATTCCTGGATTCTCCTCAGCCCACTGAGGCAAGCTGGCTCACAAGGGGGCCAACAAGCCCCAGCAGCAGCACAAAACACAAAGCCATAGTTATGTCCTCCCTCCTCACAGCTGTTAGATCAACTCTCCTGCTCTGGGGATGATCTGGAGACAGACAGACAGACATTCTTCCACAGTCTGGGGCAGAATCTGGCATGCAAACTTATAAAAGCACCTCCCCAAGCACAGAATTCACTCTTGGCATCATCTTCCTGCACTGTGAGGGAAAGAAAAATACATCATGTTATGGATACGTCCAGCATCGGAACACCACCACCGAGAGTAATTATGGAACACAAGGACATACTAATTCCAGATGCTCCTAATACTAGAAAATATCCACAACAGCCAAATAGAACTAAAGATACTGAACAGTTACTCAGCTGCTGAGTTTAATATTAATGTATATACATGCCCATAAAGCTCACTTTCTCCTCATTGAAACAACTTGGTTTGTGACACTGACAGCAATTAATTCTGCAGCTATTAACAGAAAGTAGCTGTTCCAGATGCTGTTTTCCTATCAGGTCCTATGCAAATGTCTCCACTTCTGCAGTGATTTTACCACTGCTTTTTCAAACAACACGAAAACAGACTGAGAGGCAGATTTTGGTAAAGGCCACACTGTTGCTTGAAGCTGTAGGGGAAGAGTTTTGATCATCTGGGCACCTGTAACCATCACCTGGGGTGATGACAGAAAAACCTTTTTTTTTTCTGAAATTATGAAACATTTCTTGTTCTTACTAATATATACACATATTCAGCATGTTGACTCCACATCTCTCTTCTAACAATAAAAGTCTAAAAGCAGTAAGAAAACAAACTGTGGTGGTGCAGACACATATGCATCTCTTCCTGGATTGGAGAAGAAAGAATAGGAAAACCAGCTCTACAGAAACAGGAGCAACAGCAATACGTAACAGTATCTGCATCTTCAACTTCTTTAAAATTAAGGCATAAAATAATTTAAAACACGTTACAACTTGAAAGTCCTGAGCTTTGACTTCTAAAGACACTCCTAAAAATTCACTAGAACCTTAAATATTTTCATTCCACTGTGTAGTTCATGAACGTGTGATATTTTTCCCCTTCTTATGACTTAATTCAGGAGAGAAGGACAGCACTTGCAGCAGCAGTTAAATTACTTGTTTGATTCTGATCGCTTTCAGTAAAGGAGCAGAACATGCAACAAACCTGATTGTTCCTCCTTCCCAAGTTAAACTGCCTGCACTTATCAAAAGGCTCCAGCCAACACAAACACAACAGCTTTTTCTTTTCCTTATCCAGTGTGGCTTGAGGGCTGATGCAGTGTTCTTTGCTCATGCCCAGAGCTGAGTCACTGCAAAGGTCTCCAGTGCACACAAGTCCAGTAAGGTCATTCAGCAGAGAACACTCCAATCTGCTCCCTCCATGCCAGGCTAGCCAAGGGTTCTGAATGAGACAGCGTGGTCTAGCAGCAAGTGATCAAATGGAAAAGCTTCCAGAGGGTCACACAAACCTGAGGGAATCCCATACCAAGAGGGTCAAATGTAAAGTTTTGCCTCCTTACACTGCCACAGCAGCCCTACAAGCCTGGTGGTGAGAGCCAGCTGAACATGTTACATTGTTTAAGTGATTTGCAAAATCTGGGCTCTAAACAATCCAGTTCTTAAACCCTATGATGTTCTGAAAGAGAATGGCCCCATTTCCCACAAGTGCTCAGGATCCTGAGGGGCTGTTTGATATCCACACAAACACCTCAGAGATGTTTGGATAGCTCAGGTTGTTGACAGCAACCTATGTACATGGTGAGGATGAGGAAAGACAAGGATACAGGACACACAAAGTACCTCACATCTATACTCCTAGAAGGCTCAGTACTGGCACCTATTCCAGCCTAGGAGAGCTCTTTTCTAGTTTAACTTGGGGCACTTTAGAAATGGTCTGCTCTGGGCTAGAAAGCATGAACACAGAGCAAACACCATACAACTCCTATTCTTGTTACATGTTTTAAAGCAATTTTTTCTTAAAAGCCCTGTCACTTCTGTGCTCTGAAGGAGCATTCATGCAGGGGATGATGAGCAGCAGATGTTTCAGTATAGACAACCCATAGACTAGATGCTATTAAAGATTTCCCATGTTCTTTGGTTTTAGAAGATTTTTTGTTTCACTTCTAGAAGCGTTTTTTCCCAGAACTGTTCTATCACTACATTCACTTATCATATCTACATTTTTTCTGAGGTGCTTTCCAAGACCAAATACCTACTAATTGTTGTTTCTTGGCTAGAGAGTGGTCCCTGTTGAAAGGCAGCTTTCATTGTTTTGCTGCTTGTCTGATGTGTTTTTTTCCTGCAGAGAAAATTCTGCCTTACTTGAAGTATGAAATATAATGAAGCTTTAAAATAAGGACATACAGATACTGAGGGTGAGGGGACGTCCTCCTATTCATTGGCCAGGCACAGAAACTACCAGAGGTCAGAAAAGCTGAACTTCTTTATTCAAGCAGAAATTCCCATTGAAGCCAAATGAGGTTTTGTTGAATGAGGGCCACAGGAATAAGCCTGTAGTACACTCTGGACTGGGAGCAAGTCAAAGCAAATTATGCAACAGCTGTCAGGAATCTGTGCACAGGTCTGCAGAGCCACAGTGTAGGAGGAGCCCAGGGCCATCCTTAACCTTTGTCTATTTATGTCCCAGCACTGAGACCCCTTCCAACAAAACAAGCCATGCTTTAATATATTTTTATTAGAATAATTTATAGCAAACAGCTCTCTCCTCCTCTTCCTCTTTCCCCTCCCCTCCTTCCCACCGTTCCCTCTCCTTCCTCTTGCTGTGTTGTGCTGTTTGTGTGGAAAAAAACGAGCTCCCGCCCTTGCCAAGAGTGACATCAACTCATTCTTATCCAGTGATGTCCAGCAGAATCTTCCTCTGATAAACATTTGCTCAGTGTCAGAGCCCCAAGGTTACTGGCTGCATTTTGTTTTCATTGTTGTTTGTTTTCTGACACTTTGCTGCTCGTTACACATTAAAATCCTCCCCCCTGCATGTCTTCGACCTGGAGCGGGGTGAGGCGGTGAACAGGACATTCCTCGCTGCTCACCCGGGTCTCCACCACCCCCTTCCCCTGAAACAAGAGTCTGTTTGTCTCTCTGGGAACAAGAAAAAGCTGATACTGCAGAGAAGCAAAAAAAAAAAAAATTTCAAAAGTGCAGATCTGTTGTCTTTTTAACCTTAGGTTTCATCTATTTTTTTTTACAGATTTTCTTCTATCCTTTCCTAGCATGCTGTAAAGTTAGTGAAGAGCCATAGCTGATTAATGGGCTGGTGTATCCTCCTCCCAGCTGGTAAAGAACCTCTTCTTCTCCCCTCCCTCCTTTATCCATCCTCTCCTCACAAGCAACAAGTTTTTTGGAGAAGAGGGAAACAAATGATCCTTTTCCAGGCACGTTCCCCACACCCCTTACCCAGGCTGATATTTCTCTGAAGTACATCAATCTGTGCCTTCAGAGAACTAGTGTTGAATGAAATTCATTACTCTCTGTCCATGGGCAACATGGAGCCATGGACAACCTATTAAAGCAAGCAGAGAAAATTTTGACAAAACCTAAAGGGCTGAGTAAAGGTCAAGAGCCCTGAAATGTCTAGCAGTGAATAAAGACTGGAAACAGACACCTTTTACCCTGATTGGCTCTTCCATACAATTCCATCAAAGAGAAAGCACTCTACAAAAACTTCAACTTACAGGGTAATGAATAGGTTGCAACCAAAATTGCATCCCTCCCAAGGTCATTGGGAAGCAAAAAAAAATTCATTTGTACAGTTATCTAGAAGGAAAAGTCTGCTGTAAATGGAAGATGTTCTGATAGCACCAACCTACTGCCTCTCACTTTTTTAGGGAACCCATCCTAAAATCTCCTCCAGTGTTCAGGACAAGGCAGCAGCTGTTCTTAACAGCTCATGAAAACAATGTTGTTTTGGCTTATATGTGACACAATGAGCAAGTACCTCCAGAAAGTGAATAAAAAAAAATTTAGTTTTGAATATGCCCATGAGCATATGCCAGATGTACTAGANACAAGTACCTCCAGAAAGTGAAAGATAAAAAAATTTAGTTGAGCATATGCCAGATGTACTAGAGCATTAGAAGCACCAAGAAAAACCAACAAGTAAATGCCTCCCTGCCCTGCCACCATAACTGAGGGGAGGCTGTTAAAAGGAAGAAAGGCAAGATGACAACCTGGCTTCAAACAAAGCACAGGAATCCAGGGATAAGGCAGGCCAGTCAGCCTGTCCTTGGGTTCCTCAGCCTTTCCAGTTCTCAGTGGTGTCTCTAATGTCACTTGTATCCAACTGCTCCTGCAAGTCACAAATCCCAGTGGTACCTGCTGCCACAGGGTTACCTGCAACGTCCCCTAACGTAACAGCAAGCTCTGTTCTTGTGTAGTTCCCTTCATTATTTTTCCTAGTTCATACAGAAAATGTTGACAAACAAGGCAGTTCCTCCTCATCTGATTTTCTAAAAGCCTTGACTGCTTTCATGGAAGTAGGCAGAGTACAAGTAACAATTGTAGTCAAGGTCAGGCAAGAAATATGTTCTCAAACCATGAGGAAGTAACATCTAGGCTCTGAAATTAATCAACAAATGAGACTTTTTTTTATTTCAATTTTCAGTGAGAAGGTTACCATCTTTTAGAGAGATGTTTCAGAAGATCAAGGTCTTACTTCCTCTTTTCATAACAGTTCTTTCAAAATTGTAAAATATTAGTAGCAGCTGAAAAATAAAGTCATAGAATACAAATTTTGCAAAGTAGTGTGCTTAATCGTGATGTGATCCCCTCTCTCTTTCCTCTCTCTTTCTCTTTTCTCTTTTTTGTTTAGCCAGCCTAAATAAATAGAAATTCTCCTCTTGCTTTGAAAGCCTGATAAGATGCTACACCACTTCTGCAACAGATTGCTCTCAAGGTTATCCTGTCCCTTTCCATGACTAAAGAGACAGGCAGATGCACCAACACGTCACACAAAAACACTACAAACCTTTAACCAAACACGAATATGCCATAAAAACCTTACACAAACTATACACACCACTCTTAAAATACAATCTCAAAAAAAGACTGATTTTCCAGAATACACAAAGAACATTTTTAGCATAAAATTGCTTACAAGCATTTCCATTGAAACATTATCTTAACACAGTGTCCAGACAGAGTTTGAGTGGAAAAGGGTGGAATGTTTTTGGAGGGATAGAACATATTCATTTGATGCTACCCCATCAGTGGTTGTTTTGCTGTCCTAAAGGTGAAACAAGCCTTGGCTGACAAGTAGGAATGCAGTTCCATAGGTACCCTGGGTGCCAGGTCCCACCTGCGCTCATTATAGGGCTGAGTTCTTTCCTAGGGTATCTTTTTTCAAGTATTTGAAGTATGCGAGTATTTCCAGTACCCAGAAATAGGATGTTTGGTCACAGAAATACTGACAGGAACACAAATTCCCAAACAACCTTGACTATAATTAACCAGCTAATTTTGGTGGCGTTTGGCCGAGCGACACCTCCCTGGCTGGTTTGTTTCAGCAGACAGATTGACTGCAGAAATTGCCAGAGCTCTCCTCCAGCAGGACACACCCCGTGCAATAAGGGAGGTGAGAGCTGCAATACAGAAATTCATATGCCTGTGAACAAAACAAACACTTTTCCACAACAGGAATTAAAAAACATATAGCAGTGCTGTCTCAGGGGTTTCATTAGCTTCAAAGGAGCCCTGGTAACAAGACATCTTATCAAAGCTTTGCTTTCAACAAAACCAGTTAGTATCAATTGAAACAGAACCAGCTGAGATAAACGTGGACATAGCATGCATAACCTTGAGGTCCACAATGCCTAATAATTAAGTACTGGATCATTTCCCATACTCAAGAGAGAAGAGTTTGTATAAATCAGCAATAATCAAAGGGAAGTTGTTCTCCTGTGGGGACAAGAAGGGTTTGGATCCAATACACTTATTTCAGCCAGTTGTCCTTGTGAAACTGAGCCATGGCACGGCTCAGGTTTTCTGTGCAGCTTTTTGAGATCTCCAAACAAGATTGTGAACTTTTCCTTCCTAACATTTTGACTTACTTTCCTCTAAAAATGAGTCCACATTTCCAAAGTCTCTTACAGACAAAGAAAAAATGAAGCCACAAGCTCATTAGCAGAATTCCCACCCAAAACCATACTTACCACCTCTTTTCCTCTCCCTGCTCTTTTGCAACCTTCTGCCTCTGCATTACTATTTCTTTTTAATCTCCTGTTTCAAGAAATATTTATCTGGACCTTTTAATTAGCAAGAGTTCAATGGGTCCTTACTTAGTGATACAGATTTTTACTTCATACAACCTCTAAATGGGCTGGAGAAAAGTGAGGTGGAATGAAAACTGGCTGCGCTGCCAGGCTCAAAGGGTTGTGGTAAGTGGAATGAAGTCCAGCTGGAGGACAGTTACTGGTGGTGTGACTCCAGACTACAATACTGGGGCCAGTACTGTTTAGCATGTTTATAATTGACCTAGATGAAGGGACAGAGCCCCCTCAGCAAACTTTCAGATTATATAAAATAGCTTGTAACACCTCTGCCATTCAGAGGCACCTTGACAGGCTGGAGAAATGGGCTGATGGGAATCTCACGAAGTTCAGCAACACAAAATGCAGAGCTCTGCACCAGGGGAGGAGCCAGCTCATGCTGGGGGAGAGAGCAACCTCACAGAGAAGGATTCACAAGACAGCAAACTGAACATGAGCCAACAGCAAGCCTCTGCAGCAGAGGCAGCCAAGAGATCCCTGGCTGCATGGGGAAGAGCTGCCAGCAGATTGAGGGAGATGGTCCTTCCATTCTGCCCAGCACAGCCCAGTGCTGTGTCCAATGCTGGGATTCCCAGTACAAGGCAGGCATGGACATGCTGGCAGTAAGTCCAGTGAGGGATCATGGAGATCATTGAGGGGCTACAGATATGTCCCATAAGGAAAGGCTGAGTGAGCTGGAACTAATTATCCTCCAGAAGAAAAAGCTTGGGGGGGAATCCCACCTATGATAAACACCTGATGAGAGGCAGAAAAGGAGTCAGGCTCTTCTCAAGTATGCAGTGAAAGGACAAGAGATCGTGGGCAAAAATTGAAACACAGAAACATAAGCTTCTTTTGGTTTTGTTTTGTTGGGTTTTTTTTACCATGCAGGTGATCCAACAGTGGAACAGGTACCCAAAGAAGCTGGGGAATCTCCATCCCTGGAGACACTCAAAACACAGCCAAACAGGGCAATCCACTTTTGCTGACCTAGCTTTGTACAGGGAAACTGGACTAGGCTGTCTCCAGAGGCACCAGCCACCTGCAGCAAACCTGAGCAATGGGCAAAGACAAATCCTAGGATCTTTAAGGGCACTGATGACTTCTAAACAGTGCTTATGTAATCTCTGCTACTCCTAAAGAACATAGTAAAACTTCTCAGCACATTATCCCTTTGCAGTAAGGTAATTCTGTAACCTTCCAACAAAGAGCTACACAAAAATACTACCAGAACAGAACTTTTAACTCACACCAAGCTCTAACTCAGTGTTTGCACTCTGCCTCATTTCTCCCACTTGGTTAATGCAAAGTGGTCAGATGCAGCCTGGGTTGGAGAAACAGCAGCAAGGAACACATAATTTGCATTCTGGTGTAGGGCTATCACTGCCTGCAACCACAGAATGCACGTGTTTCTTATAACATGAAAGAATGCTTCTGAGAGCATTTCGAATTCATTCACAGGGCCAAATTCCTTTCTTAGTTACTGAAAAAGGGAGCAAGCTCACTGTGGTCAGGACACAATTTCAGGCTATTGTAATTACTGTACATGTGAATGTGTGCATGCACCCATCCCACATATTGACAACCAGTGCTGCTTCCATAACTGCACTGCAAATTTCAGGATGTGTAGTATTTTTCTTTTAGCAAAGTTATAGGACTATCTCCTGCACTTCTAGACATGCTGAGTTCAGAGGGCTTGAAAACATGTTTTACCCATACTTGCCTTCTGATTTTTGTATACAAAGCAAAACGTCTAAGTGGCAATTTTTGTGGTTAGCATGTAACTCTTCAGTGCTTGTGGCTGATAAAGACAACTGTCATTCAACCAGAACACTTCAATCCACATCAAGTCTTTCCTTATAGAGAACTAAGGTAAACACAGGCGTTTGAACTTACAATTTCTGTGATGCCCACGTAAGACCCAAACACAGCTGCATGACTATCATCCAAACTTGCTGTACACAGGAACACTCCCCCGAGGTCACACAGCAACAAGCTACAACTCCCCCTCCTGCATGAGTCATGCACCTCCTGCCACCTGCACCCACTGCCTTCAAACATCATGCAGAGCTTGTCTTTCCAACAGCAGCAGCCTTACTCTTCTCTCCTCCAAGCAAAAGGCATGGAGCCCTGCTCTGGTCCTCTTTAACAAAAGCATTCCAAAATCTAGACTGAAAGCCGCTCCTTTGCTTCATTTAACCCAACCTATCCCTTCTCAGAGCACACCAAACTTCACAGCTGTTTATCTCCAACCTACCTATGTTCAGTCTTTAAGAATGCACTCTCTTCTCCACCAGACTAACACCACAAAATGTGCTTGACCAGACTCCACTGGTTTTGAGACCAGAAAACTTCATACCTCAGTACAATTTAAAAAGGAGAAGCAAGGCCTGAACATTTTGCAATAGCCATCATTTCTGTGCATGCTTTAATCAATCTCTCCTGGTTTAACCAGGTGGGGCACGAGTTGAGGAGGTCTGTCTGCATCCTCCAGGTTTCACTGCAAGAGTTTCATTCAAGAGAGTGTTGATGTCAGCAGAGACCCTGGAGGAGGGAAGCTGTTTACATCCCAGATGTTAACCTTCACCCAGCCACTGCCAGACACTGAGACAGACTGGAAACACAGGGCAAAACATCCTAAATCACTTCTCAAATATGGCTGCAGCAGAAATATCACAATGTAAAGAAACTCAAGTTTCCTTCTTTAACGACACTATATTGAAGGTACCATGTCTTTGACTCATATCACTGAAATTATTTTAAAAATGATAACTTTCCCTACAGCCATTAGACCATATGCTGCAAGGCTTCATTCATTCTTTCATCCATGGTGCTGTACACCCTGAAATCCTGGAAGTTTCTTTCCATCCTACTCTTATTTTCTAAGGAAATTTTTTGAAACTGGTAGAAGCACAGAATAAAATCCTACCATTTAACTATCAAAAAATTACACTGTTGCTGTAGAAAGCATTAATGAGCAGCCCTTGACAATATCATTGCCCCTGTTTGCAACAGATCTTTCCAGCAAACGTAGGAAGAGGACAAAAATTCTGTCTTTCTCATTTTTATCCAAAAACAATGGAATTAACTCATAGGAACGTCTACTGATTTTTTTTTCCCTTAAACTGGCAGCAAAATCAATAAATTAATAACCTCTTGAGGCTGAGGACAGTTAATGGAAGCCTAAGCTCAAACACTTAAAGTAAGGCTGAAAACTCCCAAACTTGTTTGTGCTTTAAATTGTTTTCAGCATTGCTGGAAGAAACCCTGTATTTCATCAAGGTAAGCCAATTTAAGCCAAAGCTGCTGTCCCACATCCCCATACCCAACCCAAATACACCATACTGACCTCTCCTTTACATCACTGTTGCTTTTACACCTGGGTGGAAAACCAGTTCAGGGAAATGAGATTGAGAGAAGCCAGTGTTATTTTAGAGAAGGTAGGGTTAAGTTTTCAGTTGGCTCAGCTCCCTGTCTGGCTGCATGAGAGGCAGGGATAACACAAGGGAGTAGGGAAAACGAGACTGCCTTCAACCAGCTTTAAGCTCCAGCTGAACTCGGTGAGCCAGCTGGAAGGTCAGGAGACAAAACCTGCTGTGCTCATGCCACTGCCCAAAGACCACTGCAGTGCTTGAGGTTTGTACAATGCATATGTTTAAAGCTAAAAAGCTTTGTGAAGGGGTATGAATCAATGCTGGACAAGCAGGCAAAGCTACAGAGCACAGCACAGGCTCTTGCAAAAGATACAGGCTGAGGTCTGGGGGAAGAGCTCAGGAACATAAATTGACAACTTAACAACTTGATGAGCTGAGAACGATTCTGCCCCTCTGCTTTGAGACTCCCTGACACTGCCTCACATTTGCCCTGCACTGCCTAAAAGTTAGTCCCTAACACCCAAACCTACTCCTTCCCAAGGCAGTTTAGGTGTTAACAGCAATTACTGCTGACGGTGTATGGATCTTCCCTACAACAAGCAGCTCTCCCCTAAAATGTACAAAACCAAGAGGCTGTAACTGCATTGCAAGCCAAACCTGCAAATTTAATTTTCTGAGTTCCCCAAAAGCCTCAGGCGTAGTTTTCAAAAAGAGAACTGCCAAAGTGGATCTTAACCAGAGGACTGACTAGTGCTGCACTGCACCCTAAGAGGAATGAATAATATTAATCACATTAATACTCCGTAATAGGATTATTAGGAGCTCAGGAATCAGCAGAACACAGGCAGCCTTGCCTGATACCTAGAAACCAGCACAGACTCAATAATACAAGGTTTGAGTCTCCCTCCAAAACGTTTGGTAATCATTTATTCTGACAACTCCCTCTATTCCTAACCCCTGAGCACACATCCAACTCCTTTTTGAACCTTGTTAAATTCTTGGCCCCAGCAGCATCCTGTGGTTGACTGTTCCAGCATCTAATTGCAATTCCTAACTCCTGGAGCCGCCTGCCGCGCTCTGTCTCACTGAAACACTGAGCCCACTCCACCCACGTGCAAGCAAGGAATGTTCCTGATAATCCTTGTGAACACATCTGCTTCAGAGCACAGCCTCAGGTCTGCACCAGACCTCCAAAACCCATGTATTAGGCTGCCAGGAACTGCAGGAATGCCAGAAGGAAAAAGCCTATGGCAGACTAATCCCTGCAGCAATATTTGGAAGAAGCACTTAATCACCCTGTTAGGCAAAAGTAAATAATGCAAAGCTAGAAAACAGGGCAGCTGAATAAGAACAGCAAAATATTCGAGTTAATAGCAAGGAGATGCTCTGGTTTCATCAGAGCACACCTGAATTACAGAGTGTGCTCCTGTAACACATCAGTCCTTGAAAACACAGACCAAATGTATCAGGCACCTATACAGACTCATGTTGTATCATCTCCTCCCCTGCATCCTGCACAGCAGGGAATCCAACTGTACTGGCCAGTATCCAGAGTGAAATCATATAGTCTGCTATCAGCACTATGAATTTATATTTCCAGAAAATCCTGATGTCATAGCCTGAGAGCAATTATCAATGAGGAATTATTGATTTTAATGTCAAGTTGTGCAATCACTTAACAGGGGGAGAAATAGAAGAAAACAGCCAAGAATGAACAGGCTATTCAATTTCTTGAAAAACAAAAAAGAATTTTAAAGGGTCTTTGATATCCAGAACAATTGCAATCATGGCCAAAAAAAAAAATCTAATTTTATTCCATTAGGGATTTACAGTTGGGTCCAAATTTCTTACTGTAGTTTGTTGATAAAATAAACAGTTCAGCTGAAATGGACAATATACACGTGGCTGACAATATAAATGCAGAAGTATGATCTATTAGACCTATTTTACTCAGGAAATGCTGCAGCCAGATGTGGGAGCCATGACTTCTTCTAGAGGTATGGATGCACCCTGGAGTTCTGAGCAGGAACAGCACGTGTGCCACGGGATGCCCAAACACACCTGCCAGGCTAATGCCATCAGGGAGCTAAGTCCTCTGTGAAACATGATTCCCACCAAGAGAAAAACAAGGAAAGCTCTGTTATCACACCTGGAGGGCACAGTTTCATGGCAGGTTAGGTGCCAGCATGTTTCAGCACATCACCCAAACACAGCTGGCACCAGCACAAAGCAAAGGTCATCAAACAGCAACACTCAGAACCAGAGGAGCAAAGCCTTGGCATGAAGCTCCATCAGCTCCCTCCTATTGTGCCATCACTGGCACAAAGGGGTAGTGGCCCTGCAGCCACCTCTTCTCTTGTACCAGCCCTGGCACTTGTCTGATAGAGCAATAGGCCACAGCAGCTTATTAGGGGTAGAAAATTAACCTGGCACACAAAGAGTTCTCTGCCATGTCAGCAGCACAACTCAGTCTCACACAGGGTCAGATGAAGGTCAGACTCGGTGAGGATGGAGGGACATGCCAAGGAGGAATGTGGGTGGCTGCATTCTCCTCCCTGGCCAGGAGGGAGCTGTTACATCAGCTCAAGCCACATTCCACACCCTGAGGAGCCAGACTGTCTCACTTTGCCCTGGAGGGGACATCAGCCTCTCCATGAGTTCTGTGCAGCACCATGGCAATGTTCTCATCCATCAGCACAGGCCAATGCACTCCATGAGCCCCAGGTACAACCTGCACAGAAGCAGTGAACAGTCCCCAAGGTACCCATCCTACAGGGAGAGCCCAGGCCAAGCACTTTCCACACACAGGCCACAGGAATTCTGCTTTCTGCAAGCTTTCAGAGCAAATACCCTTTAAACCTGTAGTTCTTCAGTGATAGCCTCACTTTAATACATGGCTGTATGATTGCAAGGTAACAAATGTCATTTTTATGGAATCAAATGTTCTTTTAAGAAGGTAAAAAAAGGGGGGGAAAGAGGAAAAAAAGGGGAGGGGAAGGGAACAAACCCCAGTGTGTTTCCTTATTTTACTTTTCCATATCCTCCATGTGGCCAAAAAGCAAAACTAATGCATCAGTCTGACCCCTCTATTAAGAAGTGATGAATCTAGAACATTTCTTAACTATATTCCAGGCATCCTCTCTGTGCAGGGATTGATTCAGCCATGCACTGGGATAGTTGCTCAGTCAGATAACAAGAGAGATTGTATTCACTTTGCAGAAATAGCTTCCTTTCAAAGACATCAGAAAACAAGTATGCTATGACTGTTTATTTGCATTTGAAGCAGGGGACAGTGAAAATTCAACTTCGTGACTGTGTTTTTAACATTCACTGAAAAGGGACAGATAGTCACTGAGTAAAAGACTCAAAAAAAAAATTTAAACAGAGACATGTCAAAGGTTTGTAAGTTATTCCACCTGAGGAACACGTTTCACAATACACAACAGCTTCCTAACACAAACCTAAGGTTATTATCCCAAAGCAGGGCCACAGCAGTTAAGTACAACCCACTTTACACAGTTCTTTTTTAAAAATCCATTACCCACAGCATCTCCTTTAGACAGCATCATTAACTGCAGAACAAGAACAAGCCTGAGGGCAAGCATATTTCATATCATGGCAAACTCCTCAATGACACCTCAGAAGAGCAGAGCTCTCTGGGGATACAGCAATTAATTGTCTTCTACATTGTAAGAAAAAAAACAAACCCACAAACAAACAAAAAACCCAACAATTTTAAAAACATCAATCTAACGATTTTTTCCCTTCCCAGGTTTGGGCAGCATGCCCTCCTGGACAGGAGAGATCCCCTCAGTATATTTACAGTGTCACTTCACAAGAGAATGAGAAGGTAAGGCAGTGAACTGATCTGTACATTTTACAACTGGTTAACCTCTACTTACATTCACGCAACAAATGCCTTTAAAATCTTGCAGTCTTTGATGGAATCATCCTCCTGGGAGAGCTTTTCAGTGGAGGCACAACAGTGTCCTTCCAAGGACAAGAATACTGAGGTGACTTTCCTAATTCAGCTCCAAATAAAAAGCTGCCACAATGAAACTTAAGGCCATTTAGAACATTAGGGCCTATTGTTAAGTGGCTCTATCTTTTGCTCCATGGAGCATACAGCTAAAGAAGAAGGCAAAAAAAAAAAAGTGTTGGCACTATCATTTGTCTTACTGCTTCCTAATGTGCAGAAGTCTTGATGATCCATTTCTGCCCAATGGTAAATATTTGTGAAAACCAAAAGCAGCTACTTAACTTTTTTGCTTTTCTGCTATAGTCAGAAATCCCAGGTCTCATTTCAAAGGCTCACTGATGAAACCAAAGCCAAAAAATAAACCTAACTCGACAAAACCCAACAAGGCACCTAATCTGTGAATAAGTCAGCTGTCTTGACCCAAACTATCAGCAAAGCAGGGGTTTTAGGGCAGTAATGCAGCACATCTCCATTTCCTGACCTCTTTTACAAAATAAATACCTGCACCATCACCTGTGAGGGAGCAGCTGAGACGAGGGCCTCCTCCAGCTGCAGCAACCTTGGCTCTGAGTGTCCCTGGAACCACAGGGAACTCCAAAGGGAGCAGCTGCTCCTCCACCAATACACATCCTAATGCAATCGTATTTTAAGGATAAGGCTTTTCAGGTAGGCAAGTCCTAAAACACCACTGTGAAGAAAAAAATACAAAGGAAGAAGAACAACACACAAACACAGGAGTCTGTCAGCTCTCTGGTCCTTAAGGATTGAAAGAATGTTCATTCCTTTCATAAGAAAAAAACTGATAAACAAGAGCTGAAGTTTAGTATAAACATGAGATAAGAAACTATTTTAAGGTCATTTATTACATTTCCTGTGGAAGAAATACAAAATTTTCTTTCAAGCTTAAAATTTCTTATCATTGTTTCATGACCAACATTTTGGCTGGAACAAGTCAGTGTTAAAGGAACAAAATTACTTAAAAGGTACAGTAAACTCCAAACTTTGATAACTGAGACTCAAGGGGGAAAAAAGGCATTTGCACACAACTCTATGCAAGTGAGCACATCCTGGCTTAAGTTCAAGAGAAAATCTCCCACAGCTGAGAATCCAAAGTGGGACAGCAATAGCTCTTACCAAAGTTTAATTGAAACAGTACTTAAGATCTCACCAGAGCTCTCACTCCTCCCTGAACTTACAGACACAATTCTAGGTGACAACAGAGCCAATGGTGCAGCGAGTTTGAGATTGTGATTCCCTTACTCTACCACTGCACAGAGGGAGCAGAAATGTACTGACAGAACAGCCAACACCAGTGTGTTAAGGTGTGCTACAACCTAGAGCTTTGGCACAGATTCTTTCCCTAGTGCTCAAAACCAGGATCCAGCTCCTTTGCATCTCACCCTGTGTGACTTCTGCTTTTTGGGCTGTGCTGGCTCCAGCACAGCGTGGCACGAGGCACACAGCTCTGTGGCTCAGGAGGGGGACAGCAGCCTGCCTGCCCCTCAGCCCCTCAGCTGCACTGGGTGTGCATGGCCATGCACTGGGAGCAGGGGAGGCTACAGGGGTGGTTTCTGTGAGAAGCTGCAGGAAGCTTCCCCCAAGTCCAGCAAAGCCAATGCCACATGCTCCAGGAGGCTGAGCCCACCAGGGATGGTGGTAACACCTCTGGCATAACATTTATGGAGGAGAAAAGTCACTGGGCAGAAGCAATTGCAGCCAGAGAAGAGCAGGGTGAGGACATGTGAGAGGAACAGCCCTGCAGACACCAAGAGCAGTGAGGAAGGAGGGGCAGCAGATTGCCCTGTGCCCCTGCAAGCCCATGGAGGTCCGTGGGGATGCAGAGATCCACTGCAGTTCCTGGAGGAGTCCACACTGGAGCAGGGGGATGCCCAAAGGATGCTGTGAACCCCTGGGAAATCTGTGCTGGGACCTGTAGACCAATGGAGAGAGGAGGCCACACTGGAGCAGGTTTGCTTGTGATCCTGTGGGGGACCCAGGCTGGAGCAGCCTGTTCCTGAGGCACTGCACCCCACGGGAGGGACCCATGGTGGAGCATGGACAGGCCTCCAACCTCTCTCCCTGAGCAGTGGCAGAACAAGGTGTGAAGAACTGCCCATGATCCCCAGTCTCCCTGTGATGCTGGCAGGAAGGAAGTAGAGCCCAGGAAGAAGGGAGGGGTGAGGGGAAGGTGTTTTTAAGGTTTGTTTTACTTCTCATTATACTGTTCTGATTTTGATAGGTATTAAATTAAATTAATTTCCCCAGGTTGAGTCTGTTTTGCCCAGAGTGATCTCTCTCTGCCCTTATCTCAACTGATGAGCCTTTTGCTGTATCTCCTCCACCCTGTGCAGTGGAGGAGGGGAGTGACAGGGTGGCTTTCATGGGTGTCTGGCCTCCAGCCAGGGCAGAACCACCGTATCAACCCAGCCACTCCTGTCTTTCACAGGAAACAGTCCCAGCACATCTCAAGAGCTGCTCCTGTCACAGACACTCTCCAGAAACTGCCCTGTCAATGACAAGAGTGAAACAAGCTTGGAGAGGGAGCATTAAAAGTAACTATTAGTGCTCAGTGAAAACAGGCAGCAAATACACATCCTAGACTTGCTCATGGAAAATGCCAACTTGTCAAATGCTTAGGAGAAAATTGCCCATTTCATCAAAATTTCAGGAAAAAAGTTATCTAAGCATTACACATGCTCATATAAAGACTATTTCACTGAGGTTCAAAGACTTTTTACCATATATTTGAAAGACATTCAAAATAATTCAATTTTTTTAAAAGCCATCTGCAAGTACCAAGGTTGTACCTGGTTTGTTGCCTGACATATTAAGCTGAATATAGAGACTGAACAACACCCTTTGGGCACTGGTAAATACCAGGCTAAACTCAGTTCCCTCTCCCTGCCTCCATCCCACTGAGGCATCAGCTGCACTTACACCTGCCATAGAATGAGCAGTAATAGTAACATAGACAACTTCCCTTTAATTTCAAGAAACAATCCCATATCTAGTCTTACACTAGACAAAAGCATGAGGTGCACCCTGACATGTTTAATTTAGCACATTATCCATTCATTAGTGTAGCCCCACTCAATCACCTCATGCCTGAGCAATGCCTCTGCCTGAAAACACATACTAGAAAATCTCCTTTTATTTTTTTAACCAAATGCCAGCAACTCAAATCCCTTCTATTTCATGCAGGGGTGCATTTGTGGCCCCATTCTGCAAAGGAAATATTTCAGAGGGGATGTAATCAGTGTGGTGGGCCATGGGAAGTGAAAAGCACTTGAGAGTAAGTCACATTAATTTTGCTCTGACATGCACAGAGGCTTCAGTCAAAGAGGCAAGAACCCACACACACACTCCCAAGTTACATTTAAGCCATGGTAGTACTGACTAAAAGCTGAGGAAATGACAGAGGGGAGAGAGATTGCTGTGGTTTTCAGCTGCATAGTAAGATTTATTTCATTTTCTGACATTTAGGGCTTGAACAATACAGTAATACAATCTTATCTTGATTTCACTGTATCTTATTTTGATTAGAAGAAAAATAAGCCTAGCAATGTGGATAATAAAGAGGCAGTTTAGCAGAGCACAGAACTTGATCAGTCTTCTGAAAATTTTCAGTAGGGTTAAAAATTAGAAGCAGTACAGGTTTTGTTTTCTTACTAAGCCCATTCAGTTAAAAAGATAAGGGAGCAGAAAAATCAAAAGCATCAAAATAGTTGGCATCAAAACAGTTTCTAAACAAAAGGTTTATGAACAGTCTCAGCACTTTTTATCTTTTCCAACCTCAGTTCCTTCTAGATGGCAGCTCTCCAAAGTAAAGACCAACTCTGCTGCTTTTAGGGAAAAGAGCCCCAAGCCATTAGGTTTAGCCTGTTCTGCTCACCCTTGCTCTTGGAAAAATCACCAAGCCAAACCGAGAATTAAAGAGCAGAATACAAGATATTTGTACAGAAGCCCCAAAGGTGCAAGTCCACCAGTCCAGCTGTCTCTGCTCCCAGTGCTTCACAACCAGCCTGCCCCACTTTCCTGAGGGGTGAGCTGGTCAGAACAGCATTAGTGAATCCAAAGGGGACACTGTGGGAAGCCAGAGTGCCTCAGAAATCCTGCACACGTTATCTGCTCCTGCACAGAAGCTAATTTTGGATATGTGCTTGCCTTAGTCCTGAAGTACCTAACTGGGACAGCTGGCAGAGCTGATCTCAGCTGGCACCCACATGACCTCAGCCCACAGCCCCTGGGATTTCTCCCCACACCAGCCAAAATGCCTCCATGGGGAGCCAAATCAAACCTGCCAGAAAGTGTTTTTCCTTTTTCACTGCCCAGATAATTCCCTGGTTACACTGATCACCCTATCTTCCTTTCATCTGAAAATTCTGTTTACAAGGAGTAGAGATGAGTCACCCAGGATCACTGGTTAAATATTAATTGATTAGAGGTCAGAAAACAAACATCCTCAGTTTCTCACCTTTTCCCAAAACTCTACCAAATCTGTTAATATTTAACAATTTCTACCTTTTCTTTTGTCCTGTACGCACTACCCTGATCTTTCCCTGTTGCACATTGACCATGATGGCACATGAGCACAGCCCATTTTTAGCCAACTCACTCAAGCATTTCACTGTAACTTTATGGAGAGAGCACCCTTTTTCACACCAATCCTACTCCTGCAGTGCAGCACTTCAGTATCTGACTCACTCCTGTTGTTTCATAGCACAGAAAACTGATGTATTTTTACTTACATCTTAAATAGTTGATGCAAACAAAACGTTTTTAGATGTTTCCTTCTGCAAACTGAGGTGGAACAAAGGTTGACATACCACCACAATTTTCCATGCACAGGCAAGAGCTATGACATGAAAAATAATTCTGTTCCTACCATATTTGTCCCATTAAAAGCTAGGCCAAGCCTTTACATTCCTCATCTAAATACACATGCAAACACTGACCACAAAATTGGATTCAGATAGTAATAAAAGGCATTTAAAATAAAGAAGTGAAAGTCTTAAACACCACTGTAGCTTAATCATCACTTGTCATACCAGAGATCATTAGACAATAGAAATCATTTACATTCCAAGTGATTAATCTACAAATTCTTTCTGTCTTCTCTACCACAGAACATAATAAATCAGATGAATAACTGAGGGAATGTACAAGAGTGGAGAATTTCAAACTATTGCAAAAAAAAAAAAGCAATTCAGCCACCACTGACTCCAAATTTCAGTTCACACTAAAACTGGTGACATATTCCCTGAAGGGGAGACAACCAAAACCAAGAGTAAGTCTTCTACCCTGATTTATGCAGATGTATAAATGCAAACATGCACCTCCATTTCAATCACCTGCATCTTGCTACTTTCACATCACAGAAAAACCAAGATTTTCTCACGGGAGGCAAAGCAGAATGCAGTACTTAAGAAGTTTCATTTCCAGTATCTCTTGCACTTCCTATTAAAGGTAAAGGTTCTGTTTAATCAGATTAAATCAAGACTTCAGGGTTAAAAGGAAAATCAAGCTTCCCCTTTAGGTTCAGGCTTTGTTTAGCTGATAGAAACATCCCAAGACTACTATTATAAAGAATGAGAATGGATAAAATCCTGACCAACCTTTTTTTCCCACCCTCCTCCTGAGCCAGCTGAGGCCAACCCTGAGCCATTCTCTTGCAGAGATCTCTTGCAGAGAGGTTGTAATCTTCGGAGTGTCAGTGATGTCTTTCCAGCAGTTTTGTGAAGGAACACTTTAATTTTATCCAAAACTTGTGAAGCATCACCAAGATTTGTTCTTCCAGGAGCTCATCAACACCATCTAAGTTTGACAAAGAACTAAAAGCAAAGGGTTACTCACTGAAACACTACCAGATGAAAATTATAATGTTTTTTGAAGTCTCTTGATGACTATGATTTATAATTCCCTGGTCCATAAGATCACACTTTCCAAGGAGCTCTTTGGAAACATCCCATTTACAGCACCACAACTGCAAGTGGTATCTGCAGATCCCAGGTCAGCTTCCAATCACACATAACAGTCACAGAGAAGGTGGAGGATGCACAGCAGAAAAACCACCACAATAAGGACACAGCAGAGTAAAAACACAGGAGAAAGAGACAATCACATATCTGGCCAACTAATATCTGCAAAAGAAAGGGATTCTTTAGGATAAGGGTTTTCCTTGGCACTATGCTTCCCATCCATGGTAGCTGGCACAAGAGTTTAGAAAAAGTTTGCAGAAACAGTGAATTTTAAATGAGGAAACTCGGACTCCAGTACTTTAACACCAAGATCTGAGTGCTGATGAGGCATGCCCTGCCAGGGATTTCATTCTGGACAGTGAGACCAGGGGAAGGAGAACCTGCACAAGCAATTTTGCATGATGTCTCACTGGGAACAAGTTTAGGCAAGCAGTAACGCTGCCTATATCAGCATTTTAATTTTTTTTAAATGGTTATATGCAAATAGGTTGTAATCTTCCTGCTGTGCAGGAACCTTCTCAAGCACCACAAGGTTTGGGCAGCATATAGAGAAGGACAATACTCTTCAGCTGATGCCCAGATGTTCTGGTATAGACCTCCCATTAATGTATTGATGAAAAGAAAATCACATAAATCCCCTGGAACTCAAAAGGGCTTTTCTTGGCATGATAGACTGGACACAAGATACCTTCATGACATTTCCAAGGCAAGAGAGATTAAGGTTCAAGACATTCCTCTTCCACAGTCCCACTCCTAAAAATAACTTAGGAATTAGCACTGGATTTAGCTGAACAGACATATGTGATCAATACAAAGATCCTCCCAAACAAATGTCTTCATTTATGTGAGATTACCTGTACTCATACATGAGGAAGGTGGAGTAAAAGCCTGGAATTTTAGGCTATCACTTAACAGACACATTATTTCTTCCCCTTTCCCTTTGTCACTTTGTGTCTCTGCCCTCACCCAGCTCATCCCATGTTCCACACTCCTGCAGCAACCCTGGCTTGTAGGGCTGGCTGGTGATGAACTGGAAAGAAGATCTCCTTAAACTGAACATTTCTGAGCTGGGGAGAAGGAAAGAGTATTGCAATCATTTTCTAGACACATCAGTTCCCCAGCTCTATCCCCTATGCTAAATAAACATTTCTTCTCAGCACAATGGGCCACCAGGGAAGAACTCACTATGCACCACTCTTGGCATGAAAACACCTCAGTCTTCAAAGAAAACCTATTAAATGGCACGTTACAGATGGTGTACTGATGAGATGATCAAGAGCCATGGACAGCCTCTGAACCTCAGATTCTTTCACCTGAATTACTGCTGATCCATAGCTACACTTTCTTATCACACACACACTTAGAAACCCACTAGTAACAACCAAAAGTGAGTGGCACCCAATATTTCCATTTTTCNTGATGAACTGTAAAGAAGATCTCCTTGAACTGAACATTTCTGAGCTGGGGAGAAGGAAAGAGTATTGCAATCATTTTCTAGACACATCAGTTCCCCAGCTCTATCCCCTATGCTAAATAAACATTTCTTCTCAGCACAATGGGCCACCAGGGAAGAACTCACTATGCACCACTCTTGGCATGAAAACACCTCAGTCTTCAAAGAAAACCTATTAAATGGCACGTTACAGATGGTGTACTGATGAGATGATCAAGAGCCATGGACAGCCTCTGAACCTCAGATTCTTTCACCTGAATTACTGCTGATCCATAGCTACACTTTCTTATCACACACACACTTAGAAACCCACTAGTAACAACCAAAAGTGAGTGGCACCCAATATTTCCATTTTTCAAGATCATAAAGCCTTCTGAAAGGTTTTCAGCTGAAGGTCACTGCACCATTTCCTCCTCACAGACCCAGTACTATTTCAGCCTGAGGCTGCCTCTCAGTAAAAAGCCGTACCTGTGGCTCAGCTCACAGGTCCAACAGGTACCACACCCATCACGGGCAGTCCCCAAAGACCTTGCTCACTTGGTACCCGTGCAAACAGAACACAAATGTTCATGGAAAAAGCCTGAAGAGAGGGCAGTTTCCAGAGTGCTGTTTCAGCAAGGTTTCCACCCCTTTTCAATCACATCTGCTACTTCTTTTGTATTCCAGTGACACCCTGTGGCACTTACCTAGACTGCAGGCTTTCTAATCTCAGTATCTCAACAAGTATCCCTATTTTTAACCACAGGGGTAAAAAACAGCAAGTCACAAAACACAGAAAGGACATTGCAAGCCTGAGCTGAAGGACTGCTGGAGCACCTCTTTACTCCCACGGCATGAAATGCAGAGATTCTCCTGCACAGCAGTTACCCACGAGCAGCCTGTGCTGCTGTCCCAGTACCCCACTTGCTGTTACACCTTTCCTTTGAGTACATCAATGCCATGCTGATGTAACATGGTGAAAAGAATCTCATTTTAATGCCCTGAGCTTCTCAGGTCTTTTACTGCAACACTGAATGGCACTTCACACTGCAATACTTCTGTCTAAGTTACACAAGTGACTTCCTTGGATATCCAAACTAACAAGTGCAGCATGGGATCAAAAAGTTTCAGTTTTCACTGCATTAGAACAGACTCACCTACCTTTTCAAGAGTGTCATTTCTATATGCATCAACACCCAAAACCCCACACAAGTGTAGTCAAACAGCAGTCTAGTATTTTTACTGCTTGCCCTTAACCTCATTTAGAAACCTCTCACAAATAGCAAGTGCACTTAATTTTGCCCTTTAGCTCTTTACCATGTGAAGAAACACACTCAGAGTGGATCTTTAATATATCAGGCAGGCAGGAGACACTGCACATTTTGCATTTAATGAACACATCAAGGGGCAGCCTGGGCATATTGTGTCTTCTCCAAAATTACGTGCCACAATTACACACATAATTATAATATTATAAATATGTTGAAACATGAGAGAAGTAGACACGTGCCAGACAGGTAAAAGCACTCATGTAAACAATCACACACATACACACAGGAAAACCTCAAACAAAACACTCCACAGGCAACCAAGATACCAGCTCACACACAGAAGGTGCTCACATTGCTGCAGTGCCATTTTCAGAACTTCTCAAGTAGCTTAAGACTCCTGAAAGATAAAGAGTTTCCACCATAATAAAGAAAAACCCCTCCCACACTGCATTACAGTATTCCAAGGATGACCACAGGCTGAGTAGTGTCTCAGCAGCTCCCACCAAAGGCTGCCTGGAGCCCCTTAGCTCTGCCTGCATGGTCAAGGAATCAACAAGAGCAAGGTTTCTCAATGAGAAGGGGGTGAGAGAGTGAAGGGAGAAGTGTGACTCCTGATCTTCAGTCCCTTCTGAGCAACAAATGCTCTCTTCTAGCCTTCAGTTATTTAATACAGAGTGTATAAAACAGACAGGTGAGCACAAAACCTCTAAGGAAGTTCCCATCTTTTTAACAACCAAGGCCCTTGTGGATTTAGTTTAAGGGTGGGAGGGAGAATCAGTTCTAACAATGCTACTGGGCAACCTTCCACACAGTCTCCAGAAGCCGTTCCCTACTGTTAAACTTCAAATATCAACCTTAGCACTCCACCATACAAATTTAAACTAGACAGAAATGCACACTGTTTTAGGACAAGAATCTTCACTCAGTTGGAACTGTCAGGAGCTTTGTCCTCCACATCAGCAAAGTCACAATTTCACCCTGAACATCCGTTATTGGTACAAATTATTGCTTTAGAGAGTGTACATCTCCTCCTGTCCATTGTCCTTGACTAACTTACCCCTTCTCTGACCACTGCCTCAGGATGAGGGAGGCTCCTGAGCTGAGTTGCACAGCACACTGGCAGAGTGGTGCCTGCGCACAGCCACAGCAGGCAGCAATTCCACTTCCTAATAACATTACTTATCATTTTGTTACTCCTGCCAACTGAAAATCAGGATGTGCAGGAGATCAACTGCATCTCAGGGTTCAAAATGCAATCTGCAGCTGCACATCTTCTGGTTTATTCATGCAAGGCTGTCAACAAGCCAAGCATACCATGGCCAGCCCCACATGGAAAATAGGGGGAATATTCAGTATGTCAGAGCTCACTGTTTAAGCCAAATGAACCACAAAATTCCTATTTTCCCTTTTGTTAAGATGCCCTAAGAAAGGAACAGAGGCAGATCAAATTTGATTCTAAACTTCAAGGTTTCATGACAATGAGCTTGCTGACCTGTGCTTTATTGGTCAGCTGTTGATCTCATCTCATACAATTATCCAGAGAGAACATGGTTAAAGCTGAGCTCCCACCACACTGCTTTGATAACAAGGCTTAGGGCTGGAGCAGACCTGCTTTTTCACTTTTACCTTAATACCCTCTTCATTTTTATACCATTTTAGTCAGTCAAACACTTCTAATTAGAAAAGGGAGGTATTATTCACACATATGACTTTCTGGAATCTGCTCTTTATTCTGCTGATAATGTTTAGGCAGGAAATAAAGACAAGAACAGAGTTTTTGAATTATGTGATGTCACAGAAAGTGCAGTTATCTGCAGACAGGCAGAACATACAGAAGCATCCTCTCATCCTTTACCTCTACCATAGTCACTTGACTGAATCAGCACCCATAGGGAAAAAAAAATCAATAATTAAGAGTGCAATAATTTACACCCTCTTGAGTAAGCATAGTATTTCTCAATAAACTAACTGGCCCAAAACCAAATAACTGGACTTGGATAAACTTATTAATTCCTATAAAGCCTAATAGAAACATTCAGTTTTCAAAGGTGATGCAAGGCAATGCAATCTAGTCCAGCAGAAAGGCACAAACATTACAAAACCAGCCAAGAGAAAGAATATTAAAGGGGGAGGTCACACAGCATCACATGAAGCAACCTACACATGGACAGCTAGAATATACAGTAAAGACAGGTCTGCACAGTACAGATGTACAGGGCATAAATCCACCTTCTTTCTAACATGTTTCTAACAGGAACATTTCATTGCATGCAATTTTCATTGCTAGAAAACATCACATTGAACAGATGGATATCCATCAGAGAAAGATGCCAACAGACATGTTAAAAAGTAAGAAATTTAACTGGCCCTTCAGTGAAAGACTCAATCAAGTCTTAACTTATGGACAAGGCAGCAATGCTGAATAGAAGTAATGTGAAGGAGAGAGAGCAAAGAGAAAAAAATCTATCCAGATTTTGATGCCTAAACTCCTTGAGGACAAAAGAAGAGTTCTCCATGTACTTGCCCATTACATGCTTGTCCTTGTCTGGAAGGATTCACCACCTGCACTCCAGCAGAACACACCAGTTCCTCTGCCCAGTCAATCACACGCATCTGATCTCCAGTCTCCTCCCAACACAAAGAGATTACACATTCTGTAAGCATTTATAATTACACCTGGATATTTTGGGCTTTATAAGCAGTTATTTGCCTTTCACCTTAGCCTGTTAATAGTGATTTCAAGGTACAAGGCAATGCAGCTACTCCTCATTAAAGTGTGTGGCAAACTGATAAGCCAGGACACAGTTAACTCCCTCCCACGTGGTATTTTTGCTCAGCACATCTTCTAATGTATCCCAAGGGTGGCTGCACTGCCAGCTGAAGAGCTGTGCCACACAGGCCCTATGAAGGTAAAGGAAGGAGGAGATGCAGATGACTTGAGATGGCCACCAAAGCTTATTCCCATGCAGCAAGATGGAGGGGAGGAGCAGTATGTGCCTGAGGAGATCTAAGGGTCACAGCTATTGGGCTCTGTAGAAATTGGAGCTCCAAGGTCCTCAGCCAGAGAGGAGGCCAGGCTAATCCCCTAGGCAGACAAGCTTACACTCATTCTGTTCATCAGCCAGCACACAAACACCACCAAGGGGTGTGGAACAGCTGGCAAAGGGGAAGGGAAATGCAAAAAGGCAGAGAATTCAGCATCTGCAGTCCCTAATGCTCACCCTATGGGTGTTGAGCATATTGTTTGGAAAACGTCTAACCACAGACTCAAATCCTCTCACACAGAAAACTGAGTTAGTTCAGGTCTCCAAATAGCCAACAAACAACTGAGGAATACACAGAAGTCAGACATCTTCATCCACTCCTTCAGCTGTCCTTTGAAGGGAAAGCTCCTTGCCACAAAACTGAAGCATCTTCTAGATTCTGGTTTCAGGAGCTACTTTCAAGTCATGAATTCAAAATGGAGACACAGATCTCTACAATGCAGAATGTTGCTCCAGAAGCCTAAAACAAACCAAACCAAACAAAAGAACACACCAAAAAACCAACCCTCCTAACAAACAAATAACAATTTAAAAACCCAAACTCACCAGGCAGATGTACTCACATTCTTGGTACCTCTTTCCACCCAACATGCACATTTTGTGACAAGCACTAGGCATGGGGTCCATCCAACAAACATGGATGTTTTGAATTCTAGTAGAGGCCTGTACTTCAGCAATTGAAAGAAGCAGATGCTCCTTGTAAGGCACAGAGATAGAATTATAAAACTATTCAAGTACCATGTGTAGAGAATTATAGGAATAAAGTTCACTGACATCTGCTATTAGCTAAATTCCCTACAAGTAGGAGCATAATACAGTGAGGAAAGGAAGAGAGGGTGTAAGAAAGTACTGAGGAGTGAGACATGACAAAATCTTGCTTTAAATGCAGTAAACTCTAAACATCCATCCTTCCTCTATACACTATGCCAGAAAGAAAAATACACTGGCATTTTTTAGACAAGTAGCTTTCCTGCCTGAAAAATGACTTCATAAAACAAGTTATAAAGGTATAAACAATCCTTTCAAGGTAACACGAGCTTCTGTTTCCTGTCCCTGGAGGACAAGGGAAGATCCATGGAGCATCAGTACAGCATCACAAGTTGCATCCCAGATTTCTCAGCACTTCCCTGTGCTTCTTGGCTGAAGACATACACCAGCTGTAATATATGACAAGTTTTCCACTTCAAAATATGTTGAGCCTAAAAGGAAACCCTTTATGCTGGACCTACTCTTTCTGCCATGTAACTTGGGTTTCCTTGCTGCACTACTTCCAGGTATAGCCTCGACTTTTTCAGAGTAAAAGTCTCACTGTGTTCTTTAAGAAATGCCTTTCTTAATAAATAACAATAATAAATATGGGTAACAAGCAGCACAGCCAGTAAAGTTCTCAGTGTATACTCCTTAATGCATTCATTTACTTCAAGTTCATGACTGATACATCATTGCTTAGCATGCCCTTAAACACTTTATGGGCAGAAATGCCACAACCTTACTGAGCAACCTCTTCCCATTATTTGCTATTCTTAGAGAAACAGCAGGATTAATTGTATTGACAATAATCTAGTTATTCTGGGCTAGAGGATGCTAATGAGCTGCACACAATACCCTTCACTAGGCTGTAAGGTGATGACCACTTATGTTTGACAAAGGAACGGAGTGCACAAGTAATTTGCTGAATGTCTGCAAAAAAGACACCTCTCATCTACGTGATACATCTGGGAATGCAGGTGAGCCTCAGCAGCCTCTGCTGCCCTTTTTTCTCTCAGTGCTTGTGGGACCAGGAGTTCCCATGACAGAAGACATGCTGCACATGACAAACACAATGTGCATGTGACACAGCTGAACTGTTCACAGGCCAGTCTCCAGTGGCACATCAGCACATGGCTTAATTCACAGAAACAATCCCTGCTCTCCTGGGAACTTGCACATTACAATCCAAACACCATCAGACAAAACAAAACAGAAAGGAAAGTATCATCACTTTCTTGCAGCAGGCCAAGCAGGTACCACCAACAGCTTCAACAGTTAAATACCTAGCATTAAAATGGTTCTTTTAGTATTAAGGTTTCCTCCAGAAATAAGTCAGAACACAAAACAGGGCTGCTGAATTATCTCTAAATAACCACAAGCCCATATTCAGTGAACTCACATTATGCTCAATACTCAATATCACACTCCCAAGGGATGCTGCCATAACAGCTTCCTCCAAACAAGGAGGAAACCACAAGTGAAAGGGCAGCACAAAAACATAACCAGGAGAGTAAGTTACCAAACGTTTGTTTCAAGTTACCACAGGTGCTGTTTTAGTTACAGGTTATTTTCATGTACAAGACCCACCCAGAGGGAGGTCACAGTCCTCCCTGAGGTGCCAGCAGTCACTGCCTATCTGGCAGCTTTTGTAAACCAGTCAGGATTCTCAGATGGCCACAGTAACACCAGGCTGATCTGAAGAATCATAAAATGATATTGGAAAGCAAACAAATCACAAAATCCTATGGGAACAGGACGAGGCACAGAAAGTAAAGAAGTTTCTCACACAGTCCCTTTGCAGTGAGATAGTAACCTGTGTTTCTTTTGCATCTTCATCCTGAATACCTTTTCCCAGTGCACAATTCTAGCCATAAGCAGGAAAATATTTCTTTCCCTAAAAAAAGCCTCCAGAGACAACTAAAGCTTGTAAGAAACAGACTTTTTGCCTGGGCCTGCAATGAAGGAGCAAGGACAAAGGTTTTAAACCAAAGAGAGTAGGTTTATATGGGACATAAGGAAGAATTTTTTTTTTTTTAATGATGAGGCTGGCAAGACACTGGAACAGGCTGTCCACATCATGAGGAGTCTTCAAGGTCAAGCTGGACAGAGCTTTGAGCAACCTCATAGCAGCTTCCCAGTACCTGAAATGAGTCTACAAGAAAGATGGAGCAGGACTCTTTACAAGGGCTCACAGCTGTAACTCTGAGGTGCAATTCTCCCTACAGAAGTCAAGGGACAGTATGAAAGATGTAATGGACAGGACACTGGCATTTTCTTCCAATTGAGAGTGCACAATGGTAAAGATTTCCAGGCTCACTGATCACAAGCTCAAGTCAATATGGCTAGGAGGAACAAGAGCATTTGTTTTTCAAGAACATGCAGTGTTTTACATGACCATGTACTTTGCCAGTCCATTTATTTAATTATTATTCCCCTTCTGAAACGTAAAAGCAAAATAAAACCCCTTGGCTTTGTTTAGGCAAGGAGAAACTGAATAGAACAATGAAGTCCACAGGGACTGGAAGTCCACCTATAAGCTGGTAGATCACAAGACACAAGTTTTTAGAATGAGCCCCTGAAAGATCTTGAAACTTCTTCAACCTTTCCAGAAACAATCTTGCATGGGAAGAATACAGATAAGAGACCAGTCCAAAACAGAACAATTTCTCAAGTGGGCCTGTGGCAGATCTGCCATCTCTCAGGAGCCAACTCACTCAACAGGTCCACACTGCTTTCTGCAGTGAACACAAGTACCACAGTCTGGTTGTTCAAGTAATAACAAGTACTCGAGGCTGAAAAAGGTGCTCACAAAAGTGATTCAGCATGCAAAACTCTTGAGCAGTCACCAGATGTCACCACATCTCAAGAGACTCATAGGGAAGCAGCAGGCAGCAGTGACAAAACCAGAAGAGAATGTTTCTATCATACAGCCACAGCTTCAGGTCCAAAGTAAGGTCAGAAAAAGCAACTCAATCACCAAGACAACTTAAAGTGTGCACATTTAGGAACTGAAAGATCTGCACTGGTCATCTAAGGAAGTGCCTTCCAGCCTTTCCATCTCAGCCACATGGCTGCTGCTCTCTCTTCTTTCTCACTCCCCACCTCAAGCCCTGGACCCCTGAGACTCTAACAGCCTCACAGGAACACCATCTCTGGAAGTGATCACCACTCTCACTTCCCAGGCCTTCCTTCCACAGGTCTTGTGCAGCCCAGGTTTGCTCATGAGTTTTAGGCTGGGTGGAAAAGAAATTCTTTGTCATTCCACTCTTACACACACAAAACAACTTTGGTGCCAGATGTTGTAGCATCTTATAAATTTTCTTCTCTCATATTAAAACTTCCTGATTTCTTTTAGGGTTTTGGATTCCAGCATTTCCATTTCAAGCTGTCACTATCATGATCCTGGTTCTGCCTTACATACAAAGCAGGACAAAGCATTTGCTTTACAGGCAAAGCATGTTCTGCTTTTCATGGCCTATCTTTCTACCCCTCCTGCAGGAAACAGCAGTCAGGGTCATGCAGAGACTTACCCATAAAATAAAATGTTAAAGGTTTGGCCCAACAGGCAACCATAATGTCTACAAGTTCTAGTCATGTTCCAGGACTCTCATGCAGTAGGCACACACAAACAAACAAAAAGTAAGTACTTTCTGTCCAAAAAGTGGTGGTGTGATGCTACCTCTAGATTACCTCTAGTGATGCCTTTTCAGATACTAAGGCCACCCTGCATTCTCAAAAAGAGGTAGCTAAAAGCCAGGCCACAAAACACACAAGCAGTTTTTGTTAAACTGCAGGCTCGACAACTTTGAAATCTTCACTTCCCTTTGAACAGAAGAAACAAAGAATGAGTGCAAGGGATGAAAGAAAAAAAAAAAGAGTGGGAGGAAAAGAAACAAAAGTCTCAGCCCACCTACTCCACTACAAAAAACAAGAATAAAATTTGCTCTGTGTTGGAAACTCCCACAAGGTACCTTGATTTCAAGCAGCTGAACACATATACAGGTAGCTATGACTCTGAGAGTAACACACAACTGTTTTTAAAAGACTAGAGCAGAACAGGACACTGTCATCCATTATATATTAGAATATAACAGAGCATCTCTCATCAACCAGTGGTACAGGGCAAGTTGGTATGCTTGGAACTGTTCTGTCTTCACAGTAAGTGGTTCCATTGCAGGGAACATTACCAGCACACCTCTAAACCAGTTCACCCACTGTTTAGAAGGCTGGGATTAACTATGGTATAACAAAATTTAAGAGTAAGGTTTAAAACAAGAGGGGAAGTGAAAAATAGGAACAGAAATATGAACTTCAGTAGACACCTCAGGATACACAAACACCATTATGTACAAAAAAAGAAGACATTTAAAAACAGAGGAAGAACAATCACTTACCTTTCAAAAGGGGTTGGAAAGTTGGAATTTCCTGCAGTTTTATGACATCTGGATCATTGCTGACATTCCGTGAGGATTGTGTTCCTGGGGCTACGACCACAATGTCGTCCATTTTCGCTCGTTGCTTGGCTGGCAACGGAGATGCTGAATACGGGAGGGAAGAGAGAACAATCAACTTTACGAGCAGATTGCACCAGAATCCAACTCTATGCGAACATTGCTCTATTTAACATTGCACAGGTACGCTTTTTATAGCGCATTGCCGAGATCACTGAAGGGCACTAAGCTCCTTTTCCCTCTCCGCACCGGGGAACAGCTGATTCCGGAACACCTGCACCACTGCCGGCCCCTCGCTGCTGCTCCCCCAGCCCGTCACCCGCGCTCCCCATCCCGGCTCCGCTCTCCCGGCCCCGCACCCGCGCTCCCCATCCCGGCTCCGCTCCCCCGGCCCCGCACCCGCGCTCCCCATCCCGGCTCCGCTCCCCCGGCCCGGGCGGTGCCCCCGCGCCGTCACAGGAAGGGCCGGGCCGCGCCGCCGCTGCCTCCCGNCGGCGCCGATCTGTGTGGTCAAGGGATGGTTTTGCTCCTCCGCTGCTCGGCCCTAGTGAGGCCGATATCTGTAGTGCTGTGTCCCTCCANGGGCGGTGCCCCCGCGCCGTCACAGGAAGGGCCGGGCCGCGCCGCCGCTGCCTCCCGGAGAAACAGCCCTTCCCTTCTGCACAGCCCTTCCCTTCTGCACAGCCGCCGTCCCTCCCAAGGAAACAGCCGTGCCCTTCTCC
>VWYE01014573.1:129373-153852 GCA_013398995.1 Alaudala cheleensis
AGAGCAGAGCTCAGGGCCTGCCCCTCCTCTTCCCCTCAGGAGCAGCTGTGACTGCGATGGCTCCCCTCAGTCTCCTCCAGCTGAACAGGCCAAGTGCCCTCAGCTGCTCCTCACACGGCTTCCCCTCAAGGCCCATCAGCATCCTCGTGCCCTCCTTTGGACAGTTTCTAAGAGATCAATGGCTCTCTGATATTGTGGCACCCAAAACTTCATACAATATTCCAGGTGAGGCTGCCGCATCCCAGAGCAGAGCAGGACAATCCCGCCCTGGCCCAGCCGGGGATGCTCAGTAATTTGTGTTGGAAGCAGCTCCAAGTGGGAAAAGGTAATTCTGGTAGGGGAATCTCCGACCACTGATCCACAGGCCAACAACCCAAGAAACTCCTTGACCCAAAAGAAGAGATAAACTGATCATGTGGACTAATTAACATGAAAAGCAAGCGAATCATTAACCAATAGAAGATATAATACTAATTAATAAGAGAACTATGTAACTGTTAACCAATGAACACTAATTCCTTTGTTTACCAAAATGTATAAATAGTCAAAGGTTTTGATAACTGATTAACATGTTTGGTGAGGCAATACCCATGTACCTCTGTGCTGAATTAAGTAATGTCAGCTTTCTAACCAAACAAACCAGGTAAGAGAGCTCATTTCCCAGTTCTTGGTGAGGAGAGGGTCTAGTGGAAGCCACAAGGATGACATGGGTCTGGAGCATCTCTCTTATAAGAAGAATGCTATGGGAGGAGTGGGAGCTTCAGATAAGCTCTGCCCTAGCTCAGAATTTGGCAACAGTTTAAATGTAAGGACTCACTCTGGCCTGCAAGTTCCAGTGATGGCAGATCAGGTCTATTGATAAAAATGAATTATTTATTAAACAGACAAGTGATAGACAAAAGATCTTAATCAGAATTACTTACTACACAGTACAAAACTAAAAACAACTAGGGGTAGATTACAGCATAACATAAAACAGTGCACAATATCAAGGTACCTCTATTACAGGTAGCAAAAGAAATAGTATTACGACTCAAATGTAACTTCCCAGTTACAATTCCCAGGTCAATAACATTCACAGATTCCTTCATTTAGCCTCCAGGAGAGTTACAGCAAGGCAGTGTCCCTGCTCAGGGCAGAAACTCCACACATTTCCAGGGAAATGTATAGAAGATTTCTACTTTGTGAAAGTTTAGTGTGGCTTTTATAGTTGTAAGCCCAGTGACAGGACTAGCAGACATCCGGCTTATCTTTCCAGGTCTTGGACAGTGAGATGTTTATTGGCAGTTGGGAGTTGACAGACCCATGTTAACCCCATGGCCCCAAAATGACCCACTACAAGACAGCTTGTCCCGTTTGAGTTGTCTGACCAGTTAACAAATAACAAATAAGCTCTCATGAGGGGTGAGATGCCCTGCTACAAAGAGACTGAGGGCCTGTTTAGTCTGGAGAAGACACAACTGAAAGAGGATCTCTTGAATACAGATAAATATCTTAAAGGGGGTGTCAGGAGGAGGAACCAGATTCTTTTCAGTGGTGCCCAGTGACAGGACTAGGAGCAATGGCCATGAACTAAAGCATGAGAAGTTTTATTTCAAAAAGAAGGACTTCTTCCCATTGAGGATGGCAGAGCACTGGAACAGCTGCCCAAGGAGGGTGTGGAATCCTCCCCTCTGGGGAAATTCCAACCCCACCTGGAATATGGGTTGCTGTGCCACGTGCTCAAGGTGACCCTGTCTTGGCAGGAGAGCAGGACTAGGTGATCTCCAGAGGTCCCTTCCAACACTAACAATTCTGTAATTCTGTGATTTTTTTTTTTATTTAAATGTACTAATTCTTCTGTGCCCAGGCAAACCTGCCAAACCCCAGTGCTGGACACAGAGCAGAGTAGTGTGGGCAATCCCATCACCTTACATACACATGTGCCAGGGGTGAAGGAAAAGCAGTCCAGATGAAAAGTCCACAGGCAGCTCAGGTTTAGGAAAATGAGATTAAAAGAACTCAAAGAACCACAAGTGTAAATGAGAAGGAAATATACGTTGAGATTTGAGTCTTACTGTTCTTGTATTTGACAGTCAAATCAGCAAAGCCATCATGCAGTTGTCTATGACAGAAGAATTGTCTATAAATAAGAACAGCACTGGTCTGTGCTGGTTTCTGACCAAGCCTGTTCTCTCACACACAAAGCCCAACGTCATCCAAAGCTCTGCAAGGAACTTGGCACCATTTCTCTTGGCTGCCTTTGCTAATTGCCACCTAGATTTAATCTCCACAAGAATGATGCTCCTATCTCGTGAGGACTGCACCTCAGCACTGTTCCTGAGATGCAGGCTATGGGAAAGCAATCCCAATCCAACAGAACCTGCTGCTAGCTGTAGGCTCTGTGCTGCACTATGTACTTTTGTAACCTATTAGAATAGGTTACCAAAGAAGTTAATCTTATCTGTGCCTGAGCATTTCACCATGTAGGGCACTGGCTCCAAAGCAGAGGGATGCTCTACAGAAAACACCTTTAGTGACCTAACACCATGTCTAAGAGTTAATGGTGTCCCACCATTCTCCCTATCTCAGCCTCCCTTTCTTCCCATTGAAGCGGTAAGGGAACACAGCACTGCTGGGCAAGGCTGGCTCTCTCCTAGCCCAGTGGACCTTTGATGGACCTTGGCTTCCCTGCACCTCAGCAGCCTGACCAATTTGCTTTGGGTCTCCCCAGGGAGACTGAGTGCCTGCCCCACCAGCAAGAGGCAGAAAGAGCAAAAATTTGCCACGGTGGCTGGAGTGGGGCAGTCATGTTATCCCCTATATCTCTTCTGCCCTCCTTATATTATAGATCACATCAGCCCTTCTCATTTTCCCATGGTTGTCTATGCCTGTCTGACCACAGCAGTCTCTGTGCATATTCTCACATTCACCATCCCAACAGTTCAGGTGATAAACCAGTTTCCTCACCCTCCATTTCTTACCACCCCAGCCAGACCTTTAGCCTTCTTTTTCAGCTTCTTTCTGCTCAGCTTCTTGCACCACCTCTATGTAAGCAAAGGCAGGTGGCAGCTGCAACTTTGTCTAATACATAGTGGTGGTAATATCGGTCATACTGTGCTTGCTTTTAGCATGTCCTCCCCCTGTTCATTCACTGTGTGATGCAGTTTGTAGGCAACACCTAAATGTTCACATTCTCTTAGGACTTTTTCTTTTAACAGTGAAAATAATGTCACCAGTTCACCAAAAGAGAGAAGCTGGTCTAGAAAGGAACATTTTCTTAAACAAGTGCAGCTGAAAATTTTAGAAGAAACCATTCCACCAATACTGCAAGAATCACAAACAAGCATTATGAACTGCCCCAAAATGGCCATGTGATGCAAAATGAGATGGTGGGCTCAGTCTCTTATGTCCAGATAAAAGGCAGCACCCAGCAGTATTGACAAAGGGGACTGACTGGGCATGAACAAGACAGCTGCCCATGCCTTGGCATCCAACCATTACAATACATAAACTAACCTGCCCTTTGGGATCTCTTCAGGTAATGCACATCTCTGAAAAGAAAATTGATTTTATTTAGAGGAAACTAAATAAAAAGTCTCTTTCCTGAAAAAAAAAGGAATCTGTCTCATAATCCTTTTATTCTTTGCACTCTTTGGTCTACTTTTCCTACTAAACATTACCCCAAAATAGTAAGAAAAAAGGATTTAAAAAATGAAACTAAAATTTCCAAGCCAAAACATTACTCAAGCAAGCAATTGCACTGAGACAGCTGAGGGGAAAATGGCCAAGACAGCAATTGGGGTTCCAGTAAATAGGCTTTTCTGTACAGGTCCCATTCCACACACATCTTGTGCTTGGCTGTGATTTGAACAGGATTACTCAGGCAGCAAGGAGTCTTTTACACACACATGGAAATATGTCCATGCCCGTTTAGTCCTGGACATGCATATTAATTGCTTTCATTACAGCTTCCAAAAGCAGATCTCAGATGGAAGAAAAGTCTGACTGTGGGTAAAACCACATCAACCTGACCATCAAGACCTTCCCTAGGTGGTTTTGCCTTTGTGTCTGATGCTCAGGAAGAGCCCTTGGGGCTGGCGAGAGGCTGGAGGAGCGGCAATACCCTCGCAGCCTCGCTGGGCAGGCAGGAGGGCGGGAAGAAGGCAGGAGAAGGGCAGGAAGGAGGAGGGCAGGAACGGGCGAAGCAAGGAAGGAGGGCAGGCAGGAGAAAAGGCAGGAAGGGGACAGGAGAATGGCGGGCAGTGAGAAGGAAGGAAGAGAGGAGGAGGGCAGGTAGGTAGGTAAGCAGGAAGCCCAGGAAGAGGAGGGCAGGCAGGAGGAGGACAGGTAGCTAGGTAGGTAGGTAGGTAAGCAGGAAGCCCAGGAGGAGAAGGAGGGCGGGCGGGCAGGCAGGCAGGAGGAGGGCAGGTAGCTAGGTAGGTAAGCAGGAAGCCCAGGAAGAGGAGGGCAGGCAGGAGGAGGACAGGTAGCTAGGTAGGTAGGTAGGTAAGCAGGAAGCCCANGGGCAGGCCAGGCAGGAGGAGGGCAGGTAGCTAGGTAGGTAAGCAGGAAGCCCAGGAGGAGAAGGAGGGCGGGCGGGCAGGCAGGCAGGAGGAGGGCAGGTAGCTAGGTAGGTAAGCAGGAAGCCCAGGAAGAGGAGGGCAGGCAGGAGGAGGACAGGTAGCTAGGTAGGTAGGTAAGCAGGAAGCCCAGGAAGAGGAGGAGAAGGAGAGCGGGCAGGCCAGGCAGGAGGAGGGCAGGTAGCTAGGCAGGTAAGCAGGAAGCCCAGAAGGCGGAGGAGGGCAGGCAGGCAGACAGGAGGAGGGCAGCAGGCGTCCCGGGCCCGCCTCCCACGGCCCCTCCTCCCGGACGTGCCGGGACAGCCGCGGTTCCCCCGAGCTGCCGTCCCGAGCCCCGCCAGGCTCCGCCGCTGCCCTCCCGACCCCGCGTTAAGGACGGGGGTGGCTCGAAGGTGCCCCAGGAACGTGTGCTCGCCCCGGGAGCAGCGCAGACCCCCGGCTCGGCTCCCCCCGCTGCCGCTGGCCGCGAACCCCGGATGTGCTGCGGGCACCGCTGCAGGTCACCATGTCCCGCGGGGGCAGCCGCTGGCCCGTTCGCCTGCTGGTGCTCACCTGCCTGATGGCCGGGCCGGCGCTGAGCCAGGAGTGTTCGGCGGAGAAGATGGAGAATTCCATCATCGATATAAAACTGTCCCTGCCCCGCGGCGTCCGGGGCGCGGAGCCGCTGCGCGTCCCCAGCGCGGGTGCGTGTGTCCGCGCCTGCTGCTCGGGGCACCGGCTCGCAGGTAACCTCGGCCTCCTTCTCCGCCTCTGCCTGCGAGAATCATTCCGGAGTTTGGGCTTGCAGGGGTGGTCAGCTGCTGATGTTCTCCGTGTTCAGCACGGAATTTAGCCTCGCAGTCGGGCTGCGCTTAGCTCCAGCTTGCGGCTGCTACCTTCTTTTGCCTGTAGATGTTAGATCTTAAGGCAAGACCCCGGAGTGTTCAGGAAAATAGTTGCATCGCAGAAACAGCGTTAGTTTTAGGTGTTAAAACCTCCCAAATTCCTAACCCCGAAGGTGTGTAAGCTGTATTTACTAGATGCAGTAAAAGTAGCTGACATTTTGCACTGTATTTAATTTTAGCCAGGAATGAGAATGCTCACCCTCCTCTTAGATAGCTGGTTTGGATCAAGCTCTTGGAGCAGTAGGAGGCAGAGCAGCAAGTAGAAATGACAGTGGTGAAGGTGACCCCCCCGAAGGAGCAACTAGCCAAGCGATTCCTGGGATGTAATAAGGAAAAATATCTGAATAATTTTCTTCCCCGTGAGTGTATCGAGGAGCTTTTCAGATTTATCAGGATTTGTAGGTGAGAAATTGTTGTATAGAGTGGTGCCAGTGAGGTATGGGTGAGGGGAGGATGAGAGGTTAGACTCATGATTTCCTCAACTTTATTTGTACAGGAAAAGGAAGGTGTGACCTTTCATATTTTGGCCCTGGGCCATTCTTCTGCAGTCCTTGGTTGTTCTTCCTGTAGGCATGTTATGTGTTAGCTTTCCTCTTACTCACACAAGCAAAAGTTAACGAACTAGATCTCATTACCATGCTGCTATAAAAGTTCTTATTGTTGAAACAGGCATTTATTTTGTTTTGCAGGAGACAAGACGTGTAATTTGATTATTTTTTATGCTGCAAGAACAAGTACACATCCAAACTGCTACTTGTTTTACTGTCCTAGCGCTGAGGCTTGTCCAATGAAACCTGCAACAGGACTTGTGACCTACAAGATAACTCCAGGTAAATAACAGTGAGAGCCATCAGCCCCCACACCAGATGACTTTTGCACCTGTGGACTTTCAGTAGTGATCAGGAATTGTTTGGGGGTCATATTTTTAGTGAAGTGTTCTAAGCCAAGCATTATGATTTGAAAATACTGCTCTTTTTCATTGTGGAGGATGGATGGGCAGGTGTGTGGTGAGCTCCTCTGTGGGCCCAGCTTCCCACCTGGAATAATGTCCCAACCCTTATAATATTCCTTCACATTAGATTCAGAAACCCTGATCATTTGTCCTTGCTTAAAACAAAAAGAAGCTGCTTCTGTCTAGATATAGTCAAGAAGAAAAATTTCCTGTAATACCATCGCCTTGTAGCCAGCTGTTTATTTAAAGGACCCATGCTACACTGATGAGTAATTTGCTATAATAATAATAAATGATCATTATTTTCTGCTTTCAGTTAGGGAACCTGAAGTGCAGAAGCAAACTTTCTAAACTCAGAGCTTTATGGCATGTGGGCTGCACACTCAAGAATTTCTTGCTCTCTGGCCTATGCTGTGGTATTTTTAACAGCAAGGCCTACTTATTGATTGACACTGACTTGCACCAGACCTGTTTGAACAGCTCAGATAAGAAACTGATAATTAGACTGTCCTGCCAAGGTGGTTTCTGAATGGCTGCTTGAGAGACTGAACTTTTGCTGAAAAGGAGAACTTTTCCAAGAGGAACTTGTATGATATATAGAAAGATTACTCATGCAATGTTACCAAGTATTTTTGTGCACAATCACACAGGAATCATGCAGAAGCAATGTGCAACAAATTAACTGCATTTCTGTAAAATTATTACTATAATTGCACTTTCCTCCAGCTCTTTCTCCCCTAGAAGAACATTGGGGTTTCAAAGAAAGAAACAAGAAACACAATCATGCTTGTGCTTTTGTTGGGCAGGTAGTGCAATGCTGAGTGAACAGCTTGATTGCATTAACACTTTTTCATTTTGGAGATTTGATCTTCTGTGAACATTTAATTGTGGAAAGATTATGCCAGCTTGTTTAATGTTCCTGATAAGTTTTCAAAGGTAGCACCTGAGCAGCGTTGGTAGCAACAAATGTTTCAAACTTTGTTCTTTCATCTGAGAATCTGTATGTGGTTACACTGAAAACCAAGCTCAAAGGGGGAAAGATACTTCTCTAATTATTTATTTCAATTCCTGTGCAGTTAACAAACCTTTTTGTTTCAATATTAAAGAGAGAGGCGTGAGAGTCAGAACTACTTGAGAGCATGTTCCCTTTTAAATGCTCTGTAGCCATGATAACCATTTAAATGATAACCATTCAGCAGCTGAACAGTTATAATTAATATATTATATATATATTTCTATATTTTTATAAATATAATTATAAAATTATGTATCTGTAAAATGAATTTACAATTAGCCTGTCTTTCCAAGAACTCATGCTCAGCTAAATACTTTCTATAATACCTGTAAAACAGGTAAATATTGCACAAGAAATACTGTAACATCAGGTAGCTTTTAGGGTTACTATTTGTATGGTATTTCTGCACAGAACACTGTTATTTGACTAGGCTTGAGGCTGACAGCTTTTATGACATAGAATTTAAATGTCACTCTGCATATTTTAAAGAAAGAAAGTTTAATTAGTCATTATCTCTTAGAGCCCCATTACATACATGTTTCTAAGAAATACAAATAGAGTATGCCTATATTAGCCAAAAGTAGATTTTATAACTAAATACCAGTATTTCTGTTTCCAGACATCCATGGCCCAGAGGATAAATCCATCAAAACTGAGAACTTTTCTTCAAATGAGTATTCTTTGCCTTCAGATGCTGGAAGCTTTATTTCTCCCAGTCAGGATATCCATCACAATCACACTGCCAGTTTGCAGCAATCTGTCTTTCATCAGGCATCTGAACTCCTGAACCACATAGGCCAGCAACTGGACAATGTGGAACTTCACACAGTTTCCCCTGGATCTCAAAGAGCAGAACAGTCTGAGAGCTTAGACCCCCTCTCAAGGCAGGAGGTGATTACCCTGCCACCAAACACCAAACTGGAGCCTTCTGCTGCTCCAGTTGGAGACCCCACTGCTTCATTCCTCACCTCTGCTCAGGCAGGGGCTCCTGAAACCAGCAGTGCTTCTCTTACCCCTCTGCCAACAAGCACTGCCCAGCTGGAGCCCCCTACAACCTCTCTGCATCCTGGGGCTGCTGAACCAAACACCCCCCAGCCCAGCACAGCTGCATCCCTGCCTGCTGCAGCCCCTGCAGCTGAGCCTGCTGTCCCTGCCACCAGCATTGCTGGTACTCCTGTTCTTCTCTCCAAGCCCACAAATCCTGCTCCTACTTCCACAACCAAGCAGGTGACCATGAATTCCAGATCTGCTACCACCTCATCAGGGTTAAGGACTCCAGCCATGGCTCCTGAGCCAACAGTTGTCTTTTCCAATGATAGCAGCCATGTGACCCTCCTGTCTCCTCCAGGTTTCATTCTGTCCGGTGATTCCCCTGCATCTTCCCAGAATGACCCTCGGGGTTATGACCCATCTGACTCAGAAAGCTCCCTGTCAGAAGGTGTGCTGAGAGGGAGAGATTTCTTTCAGCTGGGGGAAAAAAGCAGCCTTGTAGCAGCTTTGTTTTTTGGGGTGATGTTCTTGTTGCTAGTTATTGTGCTGACAGGGAAGAAAATACATGAATCTCTTCAGAAGAGGCATTACAGCAGGCTGGATTACTTGATCAATGGGATGTATGCTGATGTCTGACTGGGAGAGGGAATAAAATTCTGAGGAGCATCTCTCACTTTTGAGAGGAGAACTCTGAAATGGAACAGTAGATACTGAATTCTCAGAAGAGGATGGATTCCTTCTTTGGGCTCTAATGGGAAAGTAGGAGACAGGAGATGAATTTGGTGGTGAGAAGGAATGCTCTGTCTCTGCTGAACTATAATGTCTGTCATTTTTGATTTATTACTAAATCCTGAGAGTAAACATTTAAATCCAAGTTAAGCTAAGAGGGTCTTATATTTAAGGAGAAAAAGCATTTCATGAGCTTAACCTGTACTGTGACAAGATTAGTGAAATTGAAGTACACTTAATAAATTCAGTACCTGTGCAGCACGTGGGTGTTTTCAGTGCTACTTGCACCAAATGCCAGTGTTACACAATTGTCTGGCAATCCTATTTACCCTAATTTTAGCTTTAAAGGAGTACTTAGTAATAGAGCTTTGCATCCAAATGGTTTTAGGTACAAACAGGAAAAAAAAATGTATTACATATTGCAGAATTGAATTTTCCTTATCTAAATATAGTTTATAGTTATATACATATCTTTAAAGTTCTTCTTCTGCATACATCACAGATATCCTTAACACTACACACTGCAAATGTGAATACACTCAAAGCACAATCTCTTCACTTCTAGTGTCCCTTTCATGTAATTGGTAATAAGCACAGCTGCTTAGTAACAGTTGTCTTGATATTTGAGTTTTTTCCCAGCCTAAACAACTCCATGATTTTATGTTTTCCTGATTCTTCAACAGGGAGAGTAAGTGGGAGCACCTACTGCCACACAACTTCATGTTATTTAAATTTCCCTTGGTGCACAGTTAGTGTAAAGCTGGTTTCAGAATGAAAGGCTGGATTTCAAAGTGTTCATGTCAGGTGGCATAATCAACAACAAATGTCACGGCAGAGAAGGAAGGAAACAATTCCATTACAAAATATGAAATTTGACTCACATCCAGGAGATTCTTAGATCTGTCAAGCTTAGTGTGGTGGGAAGCAGGTGTGATCCAAAAAATGGCCTCAAGGCAAGTTTTCTGAAAGCTCTAAATAACTAAATGCAGAAAATTCTCTGAAAATTCCATTATTCAGAGATCAAAGGAAAGTCAGTGTTCCTTGTGTCAAGAACTTGAATTCTTACTACATGGAGGCTGCAAATTGCTTTATATGTATAGAACCAGCTGGTCTGCTACACTGTTTAAGTCTGACAATGGTTAAAAGAAAAGCAGTCTGGATAACATCTTAAAAGTGAACAAAATTGCAGAAGAAATGTACCTCAAATTTATCAGCTTGTTTGTTGACTGTGCTTTGTTTTAGTTTAACCTCTTTATCTTTTTTCTTTTTTTTTTCTTTCTTTTTTAATTTTTCATTTTTTTTTTATTTTAGTAGCTATTTTCAGAGGTTTCTGGGCAAGAAACATAACAAGGAGGAACATTTTTTAGGAAATGACTTCACAGAATGATAAGTCCTAGGCCTAGCTGTAAAAATGCAGATGCAGGTCCGAGGTTGATCATAATTTTCTCTCATAAGAACTACAGCCTTCATGAGAAGTTTTCTGTGTTGCTGGTGCCATCACAGCACCTTAATGCAGGAGAGGTGCTGAGAACAACCCCTGAGTGCCCACTTTGCATTCCTGCTGCAATAAATAATTTGTTGGAGGGAAAGGTGGTTGGTATTAATTGATATGGTTACAGTACAAACGCAAATCAGGAGAAATCAGCAGATGTATCTCAGGGTTGTTCAGAGCACAGGTCATGGATTCAGCTGGAGAGGGGCATTTCACAAGGACACGTAGTGATAGGACAAAGGGGAATAGCTTTAAACTAAAAGAGAGAAGGTTTAGATGAGATGCTGCCAAGAAATTCTTCCCTGTGAGGGTGATGAGGCCCTGGCACAGGGTGCCCAGAGAAGCTGTGGCTGCCCCATCCCTGGAAGTGTCCAAGGACAGGGCTTGGAGCAGCCTTGGATAGTGGAAGGTGTCCTGCCCAAGGCCAAGGTCTGGAATGAGCTGATCCTTGAGATTTCTTCCAACCCAAAGCACTCTCAGACGATTCAGTGTGACCCATGTCCTTAGGAACTGCCTCCAGCCCAATCAGCAGTGCATGGCCAGCATGGGAAATGGCAGAGGTGAAGCTGAGAGGTGCTCAAGCACCGTGCCTGATTTGGTGAGGATGCTGACCCCAGTGGCCTTTCACAACATTTGAGTAAAACAAACAACTTTAGAAGTTGTTACATGAAAGATCTTCTCTCATGCTCGAGTAAGGAAAACAAGGTATTAGGCAGGTGTACTGAAACACTTTCTACAAATTATTTTTCCCATCCATTTGTCATGTTGGATTAAGAACTAACAGGGATTTAATTGATACCTGACCAGTTTGGATCTTTCTGGAAGGGCCTTTACAAGCTGTGTTTGAACACTAGAGGGCAACAACAGTTTATTAAACCGAATTGACAAGTTAAGAGGATTTTTGATGATTTTTAAAAGTTTTAATTAGTTTGGTTTTTTAACTTCCCAAACTATGGTTTTTTCATTGCAAAAAAGTTTTATAGGAAAGTTTTTTGTTTATTGGAAGGGTCTGGGTGGAGGATTATATACACACATTTATAAAACTTTTTGTACATATAATGTAGAAGACAAAACTAAGCATATTCTCTATTTTAATAACATTGAATCAGGTTGCATTATTAGTCATGTATTGGCATTTCCAGTTAACACAGGAGAGAGATTTCCCATCATCATTCTTTTGACCATGATTCTTTATTACACGCATTTTTGGAGCTTATTTATGTGCCTGGATAATGCTCTTGTATTATGAAAAAAGGAGCGAGACAAATTAATTTCAAAACCCACCCAATTTGTTATGCTTTCCAATGTTGAAAGTTCTGTGCACTCTTCTGTTTTTCCACTGACATCTCCTGTGGTCTTCACTGTGCACCACACATGGAACCGGGTCATTAATCACCATGCTGTGATGACAAGCCTCACATTGGGGTGGCTCTTTCTGAAGGTAACCAGTTCTCTTATGGCAGGAGGCCAAAAGCTGATTGACTTTTGTCACCTGGAGAGTGTCATAAATTCTGCAGCTGCTTGTTTTCATTGTTGCTGCTTTATAGAGCTGTGCAAACATAAGATGTGTAAATACACACTGTCATGAACAAAACTGTCCTGCGGTATTGGACAGGAAAGCAAATAGTCCAAATTTTATAACCACTGCAAACAGTCACAAAGAAATAAATTGTAGATCTATTTGAGATGGATGAGAAGGGTGCGAAGTCCCCGCCTCAAAGGGCTGCAAACTCAGCATGGTGTGCTCTCTGCAAACAGTGCTTCAGTTCATTTTAACTCCTGTAGGAGTAGGAAATGCTTATACTCAGGATTATTTTAAGTCAATTACTAACCAACTAACAAAACCCCAAAAATAAACAAGGAATTAAAACCACCAAAAAAAAAAAATTACATGAGAAGGCAGTTTGAAAACTGGATCTTGTTTTCCTGCCTCCTGCCAAACCATCTTAGTGGATTTGAATCTGATGACATGCTTTGATCCTACCATCCCACACTCCATGCTGATAAAAACATGGAGCTTAAAGTGCCAGTGCTGCACTATCCCATCATACACAGAGCTATACTTTTGTAAACTTTTGTTCTGTCACCCTGCTGAGATGGGCCTAGACAGCTGTGCTCTCCCTGTGCATTACTCATCCTCTCATACAGGTTATGTACTTCTCTGCATTCCTGTTCATTGGGAGCTGTGGCATAGCTGCAGCCCCTCATCCTTGAAGTCTTGCACATCCCTTCAGGAGTGCACATGCTGTTCCCAGATGCTTTCCCAGGGTCTTGATAGGTATGTCCCCTTAAGGATTAGGATATATTGAACATTTTTCTTCCTCTTCAGAAAGCCTAAACTCAATCTCACAGTCTAAATTGGCTTTTTTTCCATTAGGTCTCTACACTTACTGAGAATGTCAAAGTGCAAAGCATAAAACTGCTGTTCTTTGTCATGTTTGTGTTTGGTATTGTAAACAATTAATACAAGTATTTTTAAGTTCCAGTACAACTATCACTGTTTCCTCTATATTGGCTCACTTAATTAAAAAACCAAAAGGGCCTGAGGGTCATGCATTAACTTCTCTTCTGTTTTTCTCTTACTCCTTACATCCTATAAAATGTCATTTTCTTAAGTGGCAAGAGTTTAGATATGCCATGTTCAAATTGTTCTGATCCCTTTTCTTGTTGGTTCTGTTTGTTTTCATAGAAAATTGATGAAGAAAATTGAAAATTCCATCCTACCATAACATCCAGGAGTAGTAATCAGATAATTTGTGCACTCTCTATTTCTCAGAGAAATTTAACAAGCAGTTAACATCCAGAACAACTGGCTAAACCATAAGGATTGTTTTGAAACATTTGCTGATTTGAACAGTCACTCTGAAGACTGCAAAGGTGTTTCACCACAATGCTATGATGGTAAGGGTGGTTATATGAGGTAAAATAACTCCTTGTATGATGCTTTGGTACCAGCTACCTCAGAGTAGCAGCTGAATTCTGGCTGAAAGTTGCTGGGAACATCACCAGGGTTTCTCTGTGCTCCCACTTGCACTGAAGAAAGGATGTGATCAGTGGAGCTTGGACTTTGACACTGTGACTTTTGCAACAGTTCTCAACAACACCTAGATGGAAAATTTGCACAAAGTTTGAACATGCATTCTTGTGCTGCAAAGATGGTGGAAACCCCCTCACTGTGACCAGCTCTCCTATAGGCTTGCCTGCTGTTTAATGAGTTTCTGAGTAAATTTTTCTGTTTGCTTTTTTGAAAGAGCTTTTTTTTCCCTACCCCAAAACCCAAGTTCCACTGACATTACTTGAACACTTGTGTGTAAGTATTTGGATCCTGCAAGCAAGCTTTTTTTGAACCTCCAAGTAAGGATCCAGGTTAGTTTGTGTCCTCCTGTGAATGAGATGATCCCTTTACCACAGTGGTCATGTGCTGTGTGTCTGTGTCAGTGCAGCTCCCATTGGTGTCAGTGGGAGGTCTTCCAGCATGTATTTATAAGTCAAGTCATCCCACTTAGAGGCTCATTAATGTTCAAAACAATTGCCTTACAGGATGGTAGAACATCTCAGCCCAGAGGTAAAATTTCTGAAAGGATCTGTAGAACATTTTCCCAGCTGCTTCTGATTATTTAACTATGACAATATTGTCCTTCTTTGGTTCCAGGGCATGAAATAAGGAGTTCAAATGTTTTTCCACCATGTGATAACTCAGGCAGTACTTCTGGAAAGACTCCAGGTTTGGCACACACTGTATGTTGTCTTTATGGAGTGCTCTGGCTTAAAAAGGGCAGAAAATAATTTGCTTGTGAGATACAGTTTGAAACCCATGAGAACAGCTCACTCCATGCTTCCCACTGCTAAACAAGATACACAAGTGGCTTTCCTACACTGACAGAGCATAAAGCAAGGGTAGACCCCATTCAAGTGAACATCATAAAGGATGGGAGAGTTTGGAAAGTGAAAGCCTGAATGCTGAAGTATCCCCATGCTCCATCCAGCAGAGTTGCTACATATGCCAACTTTTCCAGAAATATGCTGGACACTCCCATCTCGAGGGTGACTTTAAGTGTAGTTAAGTGCTGGGATGTTTTTGCAGCTGCCAAAAATTAGTATCCCTGGTGATGGTCATGAGAATGATTTCAGGAGCATTTGCAATAGCAAAAACAGGAATCCAAGAAGTGTCTGTGTGCTGCAAGCAGGCATAGAACAGGTCCCTTCCTCCTGCCTGGAGCATCTCCTGACTTTCTAAACCATCAGGCATTTGGAACATAGGAGAAGGGCAGCAAACAGAGTAAAAATGGGAAGATGCAGCAAGTAACCATACAAAAGAGATGCATGGAATTGGTGAGAGACTAGTTTTCCAATATAATGTAAATTAATTTATTTTTGCTTCTGTTCATGTGATAATGATACATTAATCAGAGTTTATCAATGCATGGTAAATTACAGCTTCAGAAAAAGCAGTAATAAAGAAGTTATATGTTTAAAACTTCCAAATCTAGCTTTTCAATGCCACTAGTGCCTAGTTTTAGGGCAGTGGGGGCTGTGCTGGCTATGGGGGCTGGGAGGGCTTTGGGGTCTGTGAGGTCTTTGAGGGCTGTGGGGTCCATGAGGGCTATGGGGGCTATGAGGGCTGTGGAGTTTGTGAGGGGTGAGGCGTCTGTGAGAGCTATGGTTCTGCTGGCTTTTAATCACCTCCTTTTCCTTCTTTCTTTCTTTTTTTTTTTTTTTTTTTTTGTTTGTTTGTTTTGTTTGTTTGGGTTTCTTTGTGGGGTTTTTTAAATTGTTTTGGGGTGGGTTTTTTTTTGTTTGTTTTTTGTATGATTTGGGGGGGGTTGTTTGGGTTTTTCCTCTGGTTGCCATTCCCTCTTCTCTGCTCAAGCCTCTCTTCTCTTACTTTCCCTTTGCTTTTCATTTTCCTGCAGAGAGCCTGCAAATCTTTCCACCAACAGTGGGCTTGAACAGCTAAAGCCAGCATCAGCTGGAATCAGCTCTTGGTTTAGCCAAAGCTGACTCATTTTACCCTCTTTTCTTGGAAAGGCCTTTCAGCTCTCCCATGTAATGCCAAGGAGTCTGCTGTAGTCTCTGGGGTGCACAGGGTGAAAGCAACAGGTGCCTAAACCAGAAATGCCAGTCAGAAATTCAACAAGGCCAAGTGTCTACAAACATTTTTGTCTCCTATCTTTAAGTGGCTTGGATCTGTGGTTCCCATTGTTTTGGGTTTTTTTCTATGGTGACTGGAACACCTTTTCCTATACTGAATTATTTACTGCTACAGTGTACCTTAGGCCATGCTAATCTTAACTGGTAAAGTTCCAGGATTCTTAAACCACAAATAAAGATAGGACTCTAAATCACCCTTTCAACACTTAGAGATTTGGTTATCTTGAAAGAAAAAAAAATGTGTTTTGGGAAAATAGCACTTACAATGTACTGTTCAAAATAAAAAAAAAAGATTTCTCGATATGCCACAATTAAACAGGGATTTTGCTCAGTGTAAGCCCTTTTCAAATTGTTGTAAAGGTATTAGATTTTTTCACAATTGCAATAAGGAAAAGAATTAGTAGAAGATGCATTAACTGCAAAGCTCTGACACTGAAAAAGGCACTGGAAGGAGCTTTATGAGTCAGGGCTATTTAGACACAATTCCCTGGCTTTTATACAAAGATCCATGTGACCAAATACTGTCTTTGTGGGTTTGAGTGGGGAGAAGATAGAAAAAGGAAGGATGAGGAATGGATTGAGTAGCCTCACTCTAATCACTGTTTCTTCTTGAGAGGAGAAAATATAATCTCATTATTCCAAAATATTATCAAATCTCAATAATATCTTCATAGCAGCCACTACTTTTTTAATAAATATATTTGGGGACTGGGCCTGACTTTGAGTTTTCCTTTGTCACTTATCTACATTTAGTTGCCAGCTGTAATGGAAGAGTATTCATTGAAATCTACACTGCAAGGAAATTATTCCAAGAGCTAATGAAAATGGAAAGGCAGTGAATGACACTTCAGCCCTATATAAATGCCTCTTCCATCCCCTCACCATGTGAAGAAAGAATTACAGGCCATAAGCCACAGAAACCTTTATATGTGCAGCAAGTGCAAGCTTAGGGACCCACATGCACTCCTGCTGTAACAGGCAATGCCTTGTGATTAGTTGATTTAAAGATTTTTTTTTTAAAGGTAAGAATTTTGTTCCTTGATGTTTACTCATGTGAGATCAATCTCTAGGGCATTCACAGTAACTTTTGTGATACTGAAATAAACAGAATAGCATCTTTCATGCCATTTTTTCAAACCCTGAAACATTTCCCACAGTGAAATATAAAATTTGTCAAAGCCACTATGAGTAATAGTCCTGAATTGTCAGAGGCATCCCTCTTCCTCTGAGAAATCCTGGCTAATGGTAGTTTAATGAAAATGTTACCAAGAATATGCCTTCATCGTTGTTTTTAATAATTAATTTATTCATCAGTTAAGAGGATAATTATTTGGGTTTTCCTTGAAATAATAAATTGTTTCTACATCTTGCATTTGTGTGGCCTTTCCTTACAAATCATAATGAGGAGCACTTCATAAAACATCACAGGCATTAAACCTGGAGATCAACCATTAGAGGGCAATCTTTCCTGCTCTGAGGAGCTCAGCCTGCTTTTCTGTTGTGAGAACTTGACTAACAGCTCATAAAAACAACACCCCTGAAGAGATACCATGGTTGATGCTCCACACCCATGCTCTTGAGGTGCTTAGTGTCTTTGCTGAACTGCAGACTAATTTGTATATGAACATAAAAATAAAGATATATATATTTATAAACAAAGATATATATATATATCTAAATATAATATGAACATGGCTATAAATATTACATGCAAATAGGAAATATAAATATGACTCTTCCTCACAAAGTCTGGATGAAGAGGGATGAGTCTCTTTGCTTGCCATAAACTCCACTCTATGGTAGAGTACTTTAGCCTGAAAGTGGCTACTGCAAGGTGGCAAATGAGCTCTTCTCTACACACACATGGTGTGTCACACCATAAGACACACACATAAAGACTGAAAACTGTTGTAGGACAGATTGCTAATTATTGTGACACAGTGACTTACCTTCCTTGACCATAGGCATAAATTCTAGCCACTAATCCCTGTGACTAAAAGAATGCAAAAAAAAAAAATGTACAAGGCTTTACCAGTAACTGATTTTTTAAACTTCAAAGGCTGCAGTGCAAAGCAGAATTGTTAAATATTATGCATATTGCAAAATGCTGAAGGGGTTTGAAAGAGGGTTGAAAAGGAAATATTCTTAAATTGTTGTTGCTTAAAAAGGCACGCATGTTATGGTTAATAGAGCCCAGATGCTGACTGGTTTGGAAAAGCTGAGCAAGCTAAAACAAAATAGTGTTTTGGTGTCTGTCAGCCTGAAATGTGAGCTCTTTTAAAAGGATGTTTTTGCTGTATCAACATAGCATTAAAGCACTTTACAAATTTCAGAACAGTAACTTTCTCAAATGACACTTTTATAATATGGCTTTGAAATGCAGCCAGGGCTAAACATTCACAAGGAAAGTCTTGGGCTTGCCCTGTGGTCTGGTGGGCAGTGCCAAATTAAAATCAGAATCCTGCATGGTTCACACTCCAAAACATGACCACTGAAGAAGTGTATCCTCAGGCAGTGCTGTTTTCAACTCCCTGGGAGATGGGAGAGGAGAAAAGAGGTAGTAGGTAGACAGCCTGACCTTGAATGCACCACCAGCAGGAGTCCAAACGCTCCTCCAAAGCCATAAAGAAAATGCCCAAGCCTTCCAGGTCATCTTATTTCATATTTCCCTGTGGGGATATTGCTGGATTTCTGTTAGACTAGCTTGCCTGTATGAGCTGCTGAACTCAAGCACCTTCTCCTCTGTGAAGTTTTTGTTGTAAGGATTTTTTTTTAGCCACAAAGAAAAGCAGTTCTCATCCTGGGCACCAGGCAGCCTCTTCTGCTGATGGGAAAGAAAGGATGGGTATTGGGGGTGGGGGGAGAGGGAGGGGAGAGTAGGGGGAATAATAAAATAGTACTGAAATGGAAGGAGAAAAGGCAACTCCATTTGTGACAAAAAAGGGGATTTGATGGGCTATTTAATGGGGAAATGCCCCAGAATTAGTGGAAATGCTAATTTTGGCTGTGATTTGACTCTGATGATAGTAATGACAAAACCAAGTCAGGTTTTATGCCTGGAGAAAATTGCTGGACCAGAGAGATGATTCTCTGTTCAAGGAAATCTGCTTGTCAGGCACCTATATCCTGGGAAAAAGGTGCAGTTGGTATGGTGCGGGAGGAAAAGTGAGGGGAAAAGTATGGATGCTTGGGACTGAACTTCAAGAAGGAAAACATGATCACTGAGGGTGGTGATTCTGCTCTCATGAGACCCCACCTGGAGTCCTGCATCCTGCTCTGGGGGCCCCCACATAGGAGGGATGTGGATGGACCTGCTGTGTCCAGAGGGGAGGCACAAAAACAAGCACAGGGCTGGAGCAGCTCTGCCACAAAGACAGGCTGAGAGCTGGGGTGGTTCAGCCTGGAGAAGAGGAGGCTTCAATTCTAGTGCCTGAAGGGGGCTTACAGCTGGGAGGGGCTTTTCACATGGGCACTAGTGATAGGACAAGGGAGAATTGCTTCCATCTGAAAGAGGGCAAATCTTAGGAAGAAGTTCTTTATTATTCTATGATCTGGTCCTCCATTCATTGAAGAAGGAAAGCTGTGGTGAACCCATTGCACTCTTGGAAGAGGATAAACTGAGTCAGGCATCTCTATCACCATTTTTAGAACTGACCTTGTTTTGAGGAAGAGTTGGATGAAACATTTTTCTTTATAAACTTTGTGACAATGTGGCAAGATGATGATGACACAAGTCAGGATGTCCCATTTTATTACCTGTGCAATGAGTGTAAGAGGCACAATTGGATGGCAACATTACATCCCATTTCCAAGCTCCTGTGCTGCAGACTTTTCTGTTGGGGGCATGAGGATCTGAGCTTCAGTTTCAGTGTGAAACCCTGGCCCTTTTGAAATCAGTGAGAACTCTACCATTGCCTTCAGAGGGACCAGCATTTCAGCATGCTATGCCTATTAATTCTTGCTGAAACATTCAGTGAGAAAGCTAATTATGATAGTGGCTTCTGTGATGTGGGCAGCCACAACTTCATCTGCTGAGCATCCATCTTCTTCTAACAGCTTTTGCTCATTAGAGACTTTGGTTCTGGTTCTGCAGAAGATCCCATTGACTCCACTTGAACTCAGGGCACTCAAAATCAGAGTGACTTTGGCAGTCACTGCTGGTTTCATGAGCTCCAGCTGCTGTCCCTTGCTGTCCTGGGGGCTGACACAACTGCTTGTGAGGCTGGGCCACCAACTAAACCAGGGAATTTACTCAAGTTTAAAAATAATCCCATGAAAGCTCTTGTGTCATTGAGCCACCACCCAAGTTCAGATGTAAGGGTAAAGCTGTCCAGGTTTCTCAGTCTCAGCCAAATTTGAGCCAGCAAACCAAGGTTTCTCTTTCTAAAGTGAATGAAAATAACTGCAACTAACAAGGGGAGCTTCTTGCTAAAATAAAAGAGATGTTCCACTTACTTTTACTTTAAGCTCAAATAAAGGAACATAATCATCTCAGAGAAATCATGCCTGTTGGAGGCTTTTTTGTGTGTGCTAATCTTGCCTCCTATTTTACTTTGTAAAAGCTTCTGCTATAGAGTTAATGCTACATGTATGAATTAGAAGTAAAGCTGACAAACATTTAGGAGATAGACTTGGTCTTGAATCCTAAGCACTGATGGGGAAAAGGGTTCAAAAAAGGCCATTTTTGCAGGGGATAGTGATCAATGTCTCAGAGTTCTGATGTACCTCAGTGGCAAGTGGTGACCATCAGGAGTCCATATTGGACCAGCATTCTTTAAATATCTTCATTAATAACACAGATGAAGGGATGGAGTGCACCCTCAGCAGGTTTGCAGATGACACCAAGCTGAGGGTGCAGTGACACAACTGAAGGACAGCCCAGTCCAGAGGGATCTGGACAAGCCCCAGAAGTGGCCCATGGGAAGTAGGGTTCCCAGCACAGGAAAGACACCAGCCTGTTGGAATGAGTCCAGAGAAGGCCAACAAGATGACTAAAGGGACAGAGCACCTCTGCTGTGAGCAAAGGCTGGGAACACTGGGATTGTTCAGCCTGGAAATGAGAAGGCTTCAGGGTGACTGTCCTGCTTCCACCCAGGTTCATTTCTGCAGGAGAGGTCATGGCAAGGACAGGGAGGTTATTCCATACACCTTCTGTCAGTGCTGGGGATGAGGGGAAGGGAGTCTCTCCTGAGGAGAAGGGGTTCCTTCCAGCTGAGTAACTGAGTTGAATAGAGAAGTGGGGAGGCCTCTCTTCTCGGGGTTCCCACAGGGAACCATAATGTTTCTTTTTTGTACTCTCTGTCTTTCCTAGGGTGCTGTTACTGTTGTTTTCATATCTCATTGCTGTTTCCAGTGAATTGTTCTTATCCCAACCCATGATCTTTGCCTTTTTGTGCCTCCAATTCTCCTCTCCACCCTGCTGCAAAGGGGAGTGGGGGTATGGGGGAGTGAGTGACATCACATGGTTTGGAGTGTCTTGGTGGGAGTACTAAATTGGGGAGCACCATTCCTAAACCATGACAGTCATGTAATTGGGGCCTTCCAGTACCTGTACAAGAAAGATGGAGAGGACTATTTACAAGAACAAGTAGTAATAGGAGAAGGGGCAATGGCTTCCAACTGGAACAGGGCAGATCTAGGGCAAATATCAGGAAAAAACTCTTGTCTCTGAGGCTGATGAGGCCCTGGCACAGGGCGCCCAGAGCACCTGTGGCTGCCCCATCCCTGGAAGTGTCCAAGGCCAGGCTGGACTTAGACTTGGGAGCAGCCTGGGATAGTGAAAGGTATTCCTGCCCGTGGCAGGGGGTTGGAACCAGATGTTCTTTAAGGCCCCTTCCAATCCAAACCATTCTGTGATTCTATGATCTTCTGATATTTGGGCTGGAATAGGCACAGGAGGAATCTAGGCAGGCTGTGGGGAAAGGGGCTGGGCTGAGGGAGGTGAAGCCAATAATCATGAACTGGCTCAGAGGAAATCCAAGCAGGAAAGGGTTTGAATGATAGAAAAATGCTTCATTTAAACAGTGTGAGGGGTGACAGCATATAAATGTTCAAAAGTTAAAAATAAAAATAAAGTTAAAAATAAAGTCAGAGCAACCAGGCAGGGGATCAGGCTACCAAGGGAGATAGTCAAGACACCAGAGTGTCTCCAGCAGGAACAGATAAGATGTGAGAGGGAATGGCATGTGGAGAAAGGTGTTTTTGTGATGCAGGGGTGCAGGGTTGAGGTTTTCCTCAGCTGTGCACTGTATGATTAAGATGCAAGGAATTCATTACAGATCTGCCATACTTCTCAAGAGGTTAATGACAGATTGTGCAACACCACGAGTATGGGAAAAGTATAAGGAAACACTATGAGGGAATAAAACCCCAAACCCCAAATCAACCACAATCTCATTTTCCTTTTTGATTCCAATTAAACAGTGAAAATAAGTATAAATGTATGCTCCTTTTGCTTGCTCCTGCAAAATCTAGTGGTGACAAACAAGGGTTGGGTGCAGGTTCTCTCTTCTCCAGTGTACATTTTGTATGGCAATCTTCCAATCCATTATCCATGTGGATCTTGCTCGAGTTTGCTCATCCTCCCAACTGACAGCACAGTAACAGAGGAGGCTATTTCACCCAGCAGATAGTCAAGGACAAAATTTTGTAACATAGACCTGGCCTCAGGCAGATACTGCTGTTGAGCTGAGTTGTTTACATTTTCAAAATCTAATTTTGCAACCTTGAAGGTTGGAAATATACTTCATTTAAAAAAGTCCTCTGTTTTCTTCTATGTTTTAAATTTTTCTGCAGTAAAAGCTGGGAGTCTGATATCACATGACACCAGGAGCCCTTTAGAGTCAGTCTACAATGCCCAGGCCTTTAATCTGGCCCAGATGTTATCTCCTACTGTAATAACAAGAAAAGCTACGAAAATATACATTGAACAGATGAAGGTGAAAGTTAAATGTTTCTGTGAGTTTCTAATAATCCTGAAAATAATACCGATTTTGGAATGTAGCTACCTCAAATGTTGCTCTGAGTTGTTCTGCTTCATATCATTATTCTACTCACCAGCTGTCACATTCTGGGAGGGAGGGAGAACGTGATGTAGACGTCTAGACTTAATGAAAACGTTTGGACGCGTTGAAATCGTGAAGTAGATTTTTCTCATCTAGAGGAAATGCAAGAAAGCTGCATTTTACACTGTTTGTTAGGAACAAACAAAGAAGATAAGGAGGGAAGTTTTTTTCAGTTGAGGGTGTATTACAAAATCTTAACTTTTTAGCCTCTTCAGAAAGAAAATGGTATGCTTACTTGACTGCAAGAGGGGAAAAGACTATGTTTAAACACAGCACACTGGCCACTCGTATTATTGGTAACACTGCTCTAAGCAGCACAAACCCAGCCCACCACGTTTAGTTTAGCAAAGGGGAACAACAACGCAGAGGGCCCCCAAAAGCGCTGGGAAATAAATCACGCATCATTACATCAGCCGGGCAGCAATTCCTGCTGATAAGGGACGCCGGCTCCCTCTGCTCTGGCAAAGGCCGGCATTTATCGCTCCTCAGTCTCCACACCGGGGGAACGGACCGTAACTTCATTTTGCCAGCCTGGCCCCCCTCCCCGGGCGATGCTCCGGCGTTCCAGCCCGTTCCAGGAGCGGGATCGGGATGGGAATCGCGAGGGGACCCTTTGTGCTGCCGCTCGGACGCCGCCGCAGCTCTGTGGCAGAAAGTAGTCCCGTCCTCACGGGCCAGGGCTGAACCGCATCGCAGGCGGCGGAGGGGGCGAGGGGAGGCAAAGTAGTCCCGCTGGAATGCGGCCGCCCCCCACCTCGCCCCGTTCCTGTGCTCCGGGGGGTGCCGTAACCCCGCTCACCTCCCTGCCTTAGGGAGCCTCCCCCCGGGCCGCGCTCCCCGCCGGAGCTCTGCGAGGCTGCCGGGGGTGTGCGCGATCCCGCCCGGGAGAGGGGAGCTGCGCGCCCCCGCCCCTCCGCTCCGGCCCTCCCCCGACGGGAGCGGTGCCGGGGGGCGGGCGCTGCGCCGGGAGCCGACCGGGCACGGCGCGGGAGGAGGAGGAGAAGGAAGAGGAGGAGGANGCCATGTTTGGGCGTGCGGGAGGGGAGCGGCGAGGCCTGGCTGCCGGCGGGGCGCGGGGCCCGGCGCGGGGGCAGCGCTCCCTCCCTCGCTCCCGGCCGCCGCCGCCTCCCCGGCTCCTGAACAACTTCCCGAGCCGCGCCGGGAGCAGCCCGCCCTGCCAGCGGCCACCGGCCGCGTCCCGAGCCGCCCCATTGTTGTTTTCAAGTTTTTTCTTTTTCTCTTCTTTTCTTTTTTTTTTTTTTTTTTTAAGATTCTCCTCAAACNCCGCCCGGGAGAGGGGAGCTGCGCGCCCCCGCCCCTCCGCTCCGGCCCTCCCCCGACGGGAGCGGTGCCGGGGGGCGGGCGCTGCGCCGGGAGCCGACCGGGCACGGCGCGGGAGGAGGAGGAGAAGGAAGAGGAGGAGGAGAAGGAGGAGGAGGAGGACTGTATCCCTGCGCCTGTGCGCGCCCGGCGGAGGCGGAGGGGTGGATGGGGGAAGGACCGCGGCGGTCGCGCTGAGGCGGCGGCACCAGCAGCAGCAGCAGCAGCCGGCATGGAGGGCAGCGCCCGCTCCCGCGGCGGCACGCCGGGGCCGGTGGCCTGCTAGGGACCGGCGAGGGGGGATCTCCGCGGCCGCCCTT
>VWYE01014573.1:153883-276900 GCA_013398995.1 Alaudala cheleensis
TTTTTTAAAGGATCTCCCTAAAACACCGCACCCTCCCCCCGTGTCTCTCTGCACCCCCAGCAGCCCGTGGGTACCAGCGGCTCTGGGGCAGAGCTCGGCCCCGGCGGTGTCAGGCTGGTCCCGCTGTGCCCACGGCCGGGCTGGTGCCGCTCTCCCGCCGCGGTTCCATCCCGCGGGGTGCGGGGGGAGCGCGGAGCCCCGCGGGCTCGGCAGCCGGGAGTGCCCGGGCACCGGCGCTGCACCCGCCCGACCCTGGCAGCCCAGGGAGCGAGGGCAGCAGGGAGGGCTCAGCTCTCAGCTGGGACTTGAGAGAAGTTTGTGTTTCTCTGGTGAGCCACCACGGATGTTCATACAGCTTTAAAGGAGCAGTCGACTGCCTTACGAGGGCATGTTACTTAAAGTAGCTGAGAATTTTGATTCTGCTTCCCGGCTCCAACTAAATTTCTTGTCTTTCAGGACGTAATCTGAAAGAAAACAGGTTGTTTGTTTTTTAATGTTGTAAACTTAGCTACAGTAACTAATTACTGTTCAGTCTTTCTGGGAAGAAATCGCCTGTGGTGCTTGCATACATAATTTTTCTGTTTACTTGATTTTGACTTTTTCATACTAGATGTGCAAGAAACTAATTGCTAACAGTTAATCAACCGCATTTTGATTTAGAGAGTTCATCCCCATTACAGTGTATTTATGAAAGTTAGTCTAAAGGTGGTGTAGGTTGTAGTAACTGCTCAGTCTCCAGTTGCTCAGTAATCTGGAAAACAAAGATTTTCATCTCATCCATAGCTTTTTTTTTTACCCTGTGCATCTGTTTGCCATATTGTATCCTGTTTGCAGAGATACAAATATACTTATTTAAATGGCATGTGTAACTTTTCATACTTACGTTGTGGCAGTTAAACCCCAAATTTTAAAGTTAAGTTGGCTCTGGAGTATAGGGAGAAACTGTTTCCTGATTAGTTTGTTTTAATAAGTAACAATCATACCCATTCTTAATATACCATGTTTGGCTTTAATTTGATGTTCAGTCGAGTGCAAATGACATCGCAGAAATAGCTGTTGTATGTGATGTCACATAATATTGCTACAGTAATTTCTGCAAATTAATCTCGAAATAGTGGCATGTGCTTTTGCAAATTTCTGTTTACCTCATGCTTAATGGGATGCTTTGAAGAAGCATTCAGTTTATAAATCACATGGCTGTCATTTCTTTTCTCATCTCTCACCTCTGTCTGTTGCCAAGGACATTTGTATCTGAACAGCATTTCTGTTTCTTCTGTGTTCATGGTGCCCTGCTGTTTGATTGCCTACCTGAAGTTGTAATCCTCTGTTTGTGACACAACAGTAATTTTCCTACTGGCTAATTGTTACTTTAGATAGAGATAAACAGCAGGAACAGCTGAACCGTGAAGAAACAAAAATCAAATTTTAATGCATGCATCCTCCCTAATAAACAGCATCTGTGCAAGTAGACTAGGCTCGAGTAAGATGAGTTCAGAAGAGGTGTCAGCAGTTCCTTAATGAGGCAGAGGCAGTGCCAGCATGAGTATGAATAAGCTTGTACATGAAAGTAGAGTTGAAGTTAGGAAGTTCACTGTTTGGTTTGTGAATTCCGTGCTGTAGAGGATGCCAAGCTGACAGTGCTGGAGACAGAAACTCAGCAGATGTAGTAGTGTGTGTTTGTAGGTTGCAGCATCTTCTCTGTTTCCAGAGCCAGCCTCCCCTTCCTATAGAAAAGGCAAATGGTTTACAACAACTGAACTATTACTCTGCAGAAACTGTGGTAGAGTTGCTTCCCAGTCTGGAAAGGAATAAAATCAGTACCCTGGAAATGCATAAGGACTTGAAGAAGTATGAGGCTGTTATTAGCTAGAAATGGATGCACAGGGCAAGGCACCTGTCTCAAAAATCATCCAAGGGCTGCAATATACCAGATCCTACTGATGTTGTCAGGGCAAGTGTTTGAATTTCTAAGAGACAGGAGGTTACCATCCTGACAGCTTGCTGTGGAGGTTCTGTGGTTTGGGCTTGGGTGTTTTTTTTTAATGTTATAGTTGCTGGAAGAAAGATGGCACTTGTCTCTTTTCTCTCCTCTTGGCCCATGGTGTGATTTGGGAGATCGGGCTTCCACCTCTCTGACCAACAATGCTTCTTGAAGCCAGTCCTGAGGGTATTCCAGAGGAGTGGAGTTAGAGCTGCTCCATGGCAGCTTTGAGGTGTTCTTCAGGACAGCTGTGAAACAATCAGAGAGATAATTGTTAGGTACTGACAGCTGCAAAAAGGCAAAAGCAGTGTCATCACATCTGTCAGGGCATTACAGATAACTGTGAAACTGAGGTTTCAACTTCTTAAAAAGTGATAAAGAGAGTTCTTCCTCCACTAGTGCTCAAGGCTTGCTTTTTTCCTGAAATAGCTCTCCAGTCAGCATGCAACTGCTGTTTTGTTTTGGCTTTAAACCCTGATCATGCAGGCAGTGAGTGCATAAAGCTCTTGCTTGAATAGAAACTTTCTGAAGGATGTTTGTACAAACCTACTGAATGTGACAGACCTCTGTGCTTAGGGGGCAGATAGTGAAGAAATGAAAATGCCTTTTTGGTAATGGATGTTTTAAAACTATGCTTCCCTAGAGTTCAGAAGAAAGTTTGTTTGAATCCATTAATATTGTTGTAATATTGTTACTGTTATAATTGATTTTAATCTATTGTTTTTGTTTTCATAAACAGATCCTTGTTTTTTTGTGTTTTTTTAAGAGAGATCCATTTGCATGTTGTTTAGAAGAGTTTAGTGTTTCAAACTTTGCTAAACTTTGGTGCTATGTGCATATATTTTTTTATCAGAGAAGGGGGTAGGGAATAGGCTTTTACTCCTGAAGTACTCAGGTAGGAGTCCAAGTGTGGCATTTCCAGGTAGAGCTATGTTTTTGCATTCAGGTGAAGGGTTCCTTCACCTAGAGAATGTACAATACTACTTGGAAATACATATTTTTCCTTAATAATCATGGTCTGTTTCTTCACCAGAGCTTGAATCATTCATTTTCTAGTCATGTTTCTTCATTGTATGATTCCTCAGAAATCAGTGTGGCCTTGTCTGCCATTTTCCTCTTTCATCTTTTCACAGAATAGTCTAAAATTAGTGTGATCTAAGGTGTTCCAAAATCCCCTATTAATTTTGTAGTTCTTTCAATTGCATTTCTGTGATACAGTTTAGTTATCATCAGATTGCTTTAGCTTTTATTTAAAACTGAAAAATTAGGACCTAAAAAGTTTGATGGCAATTTTTACTATGTCTTGGAGGTAAGGTAAAGTAGCATTTTTTTGACAAGATCTAGGGAAGTTCTGAAGATATAGGGAAGTTCTGGTCAGAGGTATATGCAGGTATAGGACTTGTTGTATCCTTCAGCATGAGTTATATGAAGATATTCAGCTTTGTTCTTGTTTCTCAGCAATACTGGTTAGAGGGGCATGAACTGCATTTGTGTTTCCCTTTTCCCCAGAGAATTGCTCCAATCTGCATTCCCAGAGTTTTAGGTAAGGAATTTGGCTACGAGCTGTAGAATGTGTTGAAGGGTTTTGCTTTGTTTCTTTTTTTTTGTTTTGTTTTAAGGATTGGGCATATAGGAACCATTTAAGCTCTGTCTTTGGGATCTGGAGAAATCTGATTCCTTTGGACATGTGTAATCCACCTTTATGATGATGTCGCATTTCAAAAATGCCAGCTTCAAAAATATCTGCTGCAATGCATGTAATAGGGGATTTGCTTCTTAGATTAAACCAACTAGAGTGAAGATATTTTTTCTTCCCTCTGAGGGAGTGGGCTAGGGCAGGAAAATAGGGAGAAACAGGTCTCAGTTTCTGATCTGTCACCATGCATCTCCTCTGGCAGCCAGTCTGCAGGGTTAAATACTATATTCTTTGTCCCCAGCATATTTAACCTCATTCATTTCCTGAGAAATGTTAAATACATGGGTTGCTTTGCTGGTGGCATCTTCAAAAGTTCCTTTTACTGTAGGGAGGGGTCCATGCTACTGTTGCATGGCTCCAGAAATGCAGTTGGAACTAAAGCTTTGTTGCACACTCCTGCTTCTGCCGAGCTGGTGGCTCTGCTGTGTCTGGGGCTTTGCTCAGCTCCTTCTCCAGTTCTCCTGCTGGGGAGCCCTCACCTGAGAGCTTTGGGTAGAATTTAGGTTGGTAGGAATTGCCCTCAGATGGACTTGTACCAGTGAGAGGTGGAAGTTGCTTAGAAAGATGTGGAGGGGGGATGCAGCTGCCCTGCAGGCTTCAGGGGTGGTCTGCTCATGTTCACTTAAAACTGAGCCCTGGAGTTTTAAATGTTGTGGCTCCCCAAGGGTGATTGCTGGTGTGTGCACATGAGGCTTGGGATGAGCTGGCAGCCAGTGCTTCCACTTCTGTGCCCAGCACTTTGTAGTGATGGCTCTTCCAAAGTGTTATTGCTGTGCAGTGAACCAAGTAGATGCTCTCCTAATAACCTTTAGTTTTTCAGCTTACATGTCAGGTGTGGCTTCAGAATACCACTTCAGAGTTACAGAATGCACAGTGCTCCAAAGAGGCTGTGTCATTCTTTTGTGGTAATTGTCCAAGGCTTGAAAGGGGAAAACTTTGGCTATTTGTTGGATTATACATAAATGCTGGGTATTGACACTCTAAATATTAATCAACCTTTTCCAATTTGTATATTTGTCAGGCAAGCTGACATAGAGAGGCTTCATTAAACTCTCTAGATACTCTTGTAGTTTATAAATATTTATGTCAGGACATTCACAATGTGAAAGGCTTTGCTATTTGCTCCACATGGGCAAACTTACTCAGAACACAGTGCTCGCATTTGCAAGTAGAAATGATCTTGTTGTCATATTTGATATGTTCTCTGGTGAAATGGTTATGAAAATAGGGTGGGGTTTTAGTCTCATTATTATCTTTTGATTTCCATGTAGTTGGCACAGTTCCCCTCCAATTTTGAAATGGAGTCAAACATACCAGTCTATGAATAGAATGGGAATACTGTTAATACCTTTATAATTAAGAATAATAATATTGTTCTTAATAGGCTTTTAAGAAATTAACCAGTCAAAGTCTCGTTTAAAGGAAGCAATGTTTTAGTTAGTAAAACTTTGTTTCCTTTGCAAAATGTTATAAACTACTTGGAGAAAGAAGCATGTCAGTTTAAAAGATGGAATGCTTTTTGAGCTTCAGGATTTAAATGGAGAGAACAATAAGGAAATGTTTTTAATATAAACAGACATGGAAAATGGCAACATTCATACAGATTTTTTCAGTATCTTGTTACAGGATCACATTACCTAAATAGAATTACTCCCTTGTGATATAATCAATGCAGCAATAATGGGATTATAGTTTTAATTCTGTTTATGAGGGCCATGTGTGAGTTCTTGATGTCAGATTTGAAAAGTAATCATATTTGAGACTGAAAATTTTAATCAACTAGCTATATAATTTTGCTTAATCAAAAATTGTTTGTTTTCTTCTCTAGGATACCTTTATATTTTCCCCCTGATTCTTCCCCTCTCTGTCCAATCTGTTCCCAGAGGAAAAATATAGTTTGTAAGTAGTGTGCTGAGGTTTTTTAACTATTTGTGCCTCTAGAACTCCTTAATAACAAAGATTCTCCTCTGTCCATTGTCAGGGAGTTCAGGCTTGAGTAGCTGATATGTTTGCTGGAATTCTGGAAGTTAAGGATATGTGGAAAGTAACAAAAATGTAAGGTGTCACAGAATTTCAAACTTTGTTCCCTTAGTTCTTCTGTCAAAGCAGGAAATAAAACTTCTGCTTATACTCATCATATTAGTGTTAATTAAAATATTAACAGTTTGGAAATCCAAGAATCCTCTTGTCCTCACACAGAAAAAGAATATTAAGAATAATAGAGGAGTTGGAATTTGTAGACCTTGTAGTGAGTCTTACTATGTCCATTTAGAAAATGCAGTGATGTTCTTATAACTCAAAAATTTCACTGAAGCTCAGTAGTTACCCTTTCACCCTGTAGGTAATGGTAAAATGAATAAGTAAGATAATTCCAAGTTGGATGGTTCTGTGTGTTTATTTGTTCTTCTTTTGGATTTCCAGAAATGAGTCCCATTCAGTATGAAAAAGACAAGACCGTTCACCTTTTACAAGGGATCCTGCATATATATGTGTGTGTGTGTTGTTTTATGGGATGGTTTGTTTCTTTTTTTTTTCCTGTGTGTCATTACATCTAATGTAAGCCTGTTAAACATTTGACATTAATAGTGCTGGGATACTAAAAGTATGAGAGTTAAAAGTATGCTGCAACAGTTTTTTCACAAAATAAAAATTAAATGTCCAATAACTCTCAAAATTATTAAAGTATGTGAACATCTTTCCTTACCCATTTAAAACATTCCCTAATTGTTCATTTGAACTGGGAGCTTTTGTGCTAAATGCTGTGTTCCTGCTTTACAGCAACTCCTTGATAGTGCTTAAAAAATCTAGACTAACAAAAAACCCCAGCCTCAAAACAGAATAAATAATCTGTTTTGATTGATTTGGTTTTTTCTGGAGAGACAAACTAACTCTCTTCAAGAAATATCTTTTGAGTATCTTTTAGGCTGGTGTGCAACCTTGGATAAATTGTTGGAAAAGTCATCTGAGAGTAGTCCATGGCTTGTGAACCTCTTGTCAGTGGGGAGAAAGGCCTTGTTTGTTGGAACTGTGCTGCTGTTGAGGGTGTGAATTCTTTGATCCATGTGGAACTAACAGCAGTTGGGGTAAGACCCCATGGCTTGGGCTGTTTCCATGTGCTTGGGTTACACTCCAGACAAGGAGGTGAGTGAGCTGGTAGGAGTGACTGAGAGTAAATCCCAGGCTATTCCTGACTGGATGTGCACCCTCAAATGTGAGCTGTTGAGGCTGGAACATAACATGAGATGCAAGTGCTCCAGAGTAGCACCAAACCTTGGGGCATTCCCACCTCGGCTTGCCAGGGTGTACCAAGTGTTTCTTGTGGCCTTTATCCTTCCCAGAATTTGGGACATGGGCTCCTGCTGTCACAGCACAGTGTTGTTGTCTCAGTGCTCTCCTTCAGTGGATGGACTCAGCTTCAACAGCTTCCTGAGGGATATGATGGAGGCTTTTGGTTTGTTTTCTCGCTGTTAGAAGCCCTGTAGGAAAAGGTGATGCCAGAAGGTGAGAAGGGCAGTGTTTTGCTTCAGTGTGTACCTTGTCATCACAGCACTTAGTGTAGATTGCTGAATACCTGTTGGAATCCTAAAAGCTGAAAATTTTAGGCTTTCTGTGTTAAAAGGTGCTGGCCCTCAAGCAAGCACCACATTTGACCTGAGGCCTTTGGGACAGGCTTCCAACACTGAGTGATAGCACAGGGGTTGTGGTTGTGTGGTTTGAATGGTGTTGTATGATCTCTCAGGGTGAAAAACTTAGGGTTTAAGATTTTAGTATATAGTAATGTGTGTGAGCCAAGATGGAAGATTTAGCGTATTGTCTAAGACTTTCTTTTTACCTTCTTCTTCCTTCTTCATGGGCTTAGGTATTTTTCTGTTATTTAGTGAAAAAGGTCTGCATTGCAGACCTTTAGTGGTCATCATTGTGTCAAAAACCTAAATAATACAGGTGTCATCTCGTTATTGTGTAAATAGTGCTTAAAAGAGCTTGAGAAAAAGTTAGTAGTGGCCATTTAGCCATGTTTTTCTAGCAGCTGGTTAGAGCTCACAGCTCGTGAGTCTGTAAATTCTCTGTAAATAGATAAGATAGAATAAATCACCGAGTCCAAACTCAAACTTTTGTTTCCCTTGAATCATTCATCCTTGGCAAGATCAAGGAAAGAGAACGTGCACTGTAAGAAATACCATGCCTATTCAGATGTGGGACTCTCTTTGGCTGAGCCAAACAAGACTTCTTTTCTGCAGGAGCAGAGGTGCTTGCTAACAAACTTCTGCATTAAACAGATGGTGTCGATTTAAACATGGGTGTTGCCGGTAGAACTGGGGAAGTATTGCCAATGTGTGTGGAACTGGTATGACTTCATCTGCAGCACTGTGTCCTATTCTGACAGCTGTTTGAGAGGCTGCAAGAGTGTGGAAGGAAGATTATGAGAACACCTGAGAAAATGAGCTGTATAATGTTGAAGTTCTGCAGACATGAATGTGGATTACGGAAGTACTTGATTACACATCCCTAAGGAGCCTTCCTGCTTTCCATAGCCTGCAGTTGGCCCTGGGAAGTGCCAGGTCACCTTTATTGTGCTGCTGCTCTGTAAGCAGAAGTGTAATGGCTGAAGGTGGTGGTGTTTCATGGCAATGCAGCTGCAAGCTGATGCCTGACCAGGGAGCATCAGCTCTCTGCTCATCCTGTTGTCAGTCAGATAGATTCAGAATATAAAGTTAGAAAAATGTCAGAGATCAGGTGCTGTGTTCCACTCCCATGAGAGTGCAGTCAAATGAACTTCAGAGCAGGGGAGTCCATGTTACAGAAAGGTGGACAAAAGCTCTGTGTAAGTGTGCTACCTAGCACTGAGAAGAGCCCCACTGGTAATCCTGCAGTATGGATTACCTCTGTTGCCAGCAGGATGATTTGGCAGGTGATGCCTGCAATTCAGAAAGCTTTTTGCCTGTCATAGGCTGGAACTTCATGGTGTACTTCAGTCATGAGTGCTTTTCCTATAATCTGGCAGGTCTGTTGGCTTTTGATGCCTGTACCTGGTATTTCTATCCTTCCCTGGAGTCCTGTATTTTTTTTTCTTCCTCTCATTCTCATGTCTTTATCCTCCTATCTTTAGTAAGGTAATTTTTTCCCTGTATTTAGCAGGGAAAAGGATGGCTTACTGCCTCTGTACCAACTAGTCCTGCAGGATGTCTTGGTCTCTACAGCTAGCATCTGGCCAAAGGCCTGAAAACAGTGAAATTTAGTGCAGAATCCAAATACTGTTATTGCCTAGCTTGGTGTCTTTGCTGCTACTCATCTCCTTCACTGGCCTGCTGCTCCTGTAACCTTTTGAGTTACCATCTGAACAGCCCTTGCATGGCTTTAGCCTGAGGAATATACTTTAGGTTAGCTGAAAAGAGGAGAAAAGATCCTTTCTGCCAAGTTTGGGCTGCCTCATGTTCTTTTACTAAATTCCTGGTTGCCTGCTGTGTCCTGCAAGTATATTTGTGAGAATAAGGAGGTTCAGAGAGAAGAGTGCTCTCTGTTCACAGTGAAAGAGGAATGGTGGGCACTAGTTAGTCAGTTCATTATTTTTATTTTAAAAAGTACACGGAATTGTGTATTGCGTGGAAAAAATTGGGAAAGTGCTGCACCACAGAACTTGGTGCAGAATCCTGGCCTGTTGCTTGCTGTGCTGAAAACTCTTATGTATTTCCTGGTGATTTTATTGTTTGCTTGAAAATATAAACCATCTCTATGTAAGTTTCTTGAGGCTGGCTCCCTGCTGTTTGGAAAAATTTATGTTGATTTTCAAATTGTCTCTCTTCTTATTTGATACAAGTCTCCCGGGCTTTATTCCCAATGCTACCTCAGTCTTTTCATTCTTGCTTCTCCAAACTGAGCAGCAAAACTCAAACATTTGGAGAAAACAAATATACAGAATTTCTTAGAAGCATGAGCAGTGATGAAGAAATTTGAAACCCAGGGAATGAATGGACAGTCCTCATAACTGACTGCTCCAGAATCCTTGTACCAATCCAGAAACTTTTCCATATATTCATGTGTTGGTTCTCTGTGGGACATCTTGGGGATGATTACTGTATCGCATACAAGGAGTTTTGTGTATTTAAAGGTTTTAGGGAGGTCACATTTAATGTTATTTGCTGGTTGTCTATGTCCATTTCTCTGCTTTTTCCTCTCTTGTGAGCTGAACGTGAGTGCATGTCATTCTGCCAAGGCATTTGGGGACCTTACTGTGCCTCATCCAGGTCAGCATGTATTTGTTTGGTGCATCTCATCACTCATAGCAGTACCAATTCACTTTAGATGCTCAGAGTCCTTCAGTAAGACTTTGAAAAGATGGGAGTATTCCCTTCCCAAGTCAATGACATCATCTTCCAGTGTGACCATCCGAGGGGTTTCTTACCCATGACTTCTATGTGGATATTTCCACAATGTCAGCTGTTGCTCAGTGGTTTCCATGTTGTGATTCTGTGGCAGATTGCCACAACTTATCTGTGGCCACCTCTGCTCTGAGTCCTGTTCCTTAACTGGAGGTTCATGAGGAACTGGTTCAACTAATCAGTCAAGGCTGATGCAGTCCTTCCTTTCCCTGCTGTGCTAGCACTTATATTGATTTGATTTTTGGTCAGAACTGATTCTGGATGATGGCTGGCTAAAAACTGCTTTTTGGCAGGCAGTGGGGGGAGCTCAGTAGCCTTCTGCTGGTTTGGCTCCCTGCTTTGTCTCACCATGGCACAAGACAAGTGCTTGAGCCAACACAGAAGAGGGGTTTGGAACCAACAGCTGGAAGTGAAGCTGGGGAGAAAGGAGATAGCTGCAGTTCCATCTTGAGCAGATCCAGCAGGCTGCCAGTGGAGGGGTGAGAGCTGCTTCCCCTTCCAGCTCCCTGCTGCTCACCTTTTGTCAGCTTTGGAGTTTGCTGGACCACTTCTTGAGTTGATTCAGCTTGCTAACCCAGTCAAACCATTTGCTGACGTGGTGATTTGAATCAGCTTGGTTGGGGAGGGGCCCTTAACTGAGGGAGGGGGTAGAACAGCATTGCTGGGGCTTGGGACTCACAAAAAAAGGATTTGGAGGGAATGAGACTGGGCTAATTGCTTTAGCCAGGCTAAACTCCATGTCAGTGAAGGAGAATGAGCATGTTGAAGGTAACACTGCCCTTGCCTTATGGTACCCAGAGCTGTCCTGGATCACTGAAGGTAGAAAGGAGAAAGTGGGAATTTGTGGAAAAGGCCACTGGACTAGTTAAAGAAAAGCATGACAAATTCTGACAGCTTAAATTTGCCACTTAAACACCAAAAAGATTCAAAGAACCTTTCTAGCTGGTAAAGTGCTTGTTTCGTGTTGGTTCATCACTTTGCATCCTGTGGGCAGCAGCATTTTATGCCTGTAACAGATGCCCATAAGTCAGATGTACAAAGCAAGGCTTGAGTAAACAAGTGTAAGGGAAAACAGACTTGAGTGTCCTGGGGATTAGCAACTTTCAGTAAGAGAGACAGGAGCTGCAGCCAAGAGAAATACGTGGTGTAAGAACTGGAGTTTGGCAGTGGGAAGGAGGATGCTGGTAGAATTCTAGTTGTAAAAGTAGGGCAAAAAAGGCAATATCTGGGCTTTAATACTGCATGTGGTAAACTTAGAAAAGGTCTTATGTGAACTCTGGAGTTGAGAAACATTTACAGGCTCAGTGACCACTACTGGCAGAAGTTTCTTACCATGTAAATTATTTTTGTTGCTGTTGAAATGTGTTAAACTTGAGTTTTTGTAACTTTTTTTTTGTGTTCTTTACGGAAACATTTGTTCCTGCTGGTGGGTACAAAAAAAATCCCTTAGTTTATAACTAAGCGTAGCTTTTACTCTGTATTGGGTACATTAATTAGGAGAATTACCTGCACGTAGACCTCTAAGGTCATAGAGGACATGGTAATATTCATTACCATTTCTGTTTTTGATTTCCAGGATAGGTGTTTTTATTTCTCAAGAATATGTGCTTCTCGTCAATGTATTGTAGTTTGCTACTGTTACACTATATTTTATTATTGTGTCTATAGAAGGAGAAATAAAAACATGTAAAGAGTTCAGCTTCTTAAAAAAAATCTGAATTGTATCTTTTTGCCCCATTATAACTTAAACTGCCAAATAGTTGCCCAGCTTTGAAAGGAGATGCTCTTGGACTTCTTCCCAGGTGATTGGTACAGTTCATAACTTCATTATTCAAGAAAGCCACCTCTTCAGTGTCCTGTGCTTTCCAAGTTGGGACAGGGTGGGATCTTCTGGCACAGTTTTGCTCTTGGCACTGCTGCCTGAGTGAAGTATGCAGAGATGATACTCAGTGCTAATGCTGCCAACTTCAGTAACTGGGTTTTATGGCACTCTGAAGCCGTTTTGTTTTCTGGGAAAGGCTGGAGGCAGTGGGGAACAAACCTGGTTTTTATTATTTTGGTGATGCAGGCTTCATTCCTGAATGTCGCAACAAATTGGAAAGCTTAACGTGCTCCTCTGCCAGCCCTTTGGAATGTGTTACAAGTCGTGGCTTTGAGTCAATCTGCATGAAGCTGCACATCCTGAGTGTAGCTGTGTTCCTCCTGAGCTGTCATTCAGCTGAGCTGTCTCCTTGATGCAGAAGTGCTTGTCTGCAGTCCCTGCTCAGCCGGAGTGAGCTCCAGCAGGGAGTGAGTAACCTCTGCAGCGTGGCTGTGTGAGGCTCAGCAGTGCCTCCAGGCACTGGTGTTCAGTTCAGTGCATGCTGTGTGCATGGGTGCTCCGTGGTGCACATAATAATGCAGCTGGTACTCACTGCTGTGTGCATTTACTTCTTTCCCAACACTGCCTTACTGGAGAAGGCTGTGCTGGCTGCACACTCTCCTGTGTGCACTAGATGACACTGAGCTGGCTGTTAATTGGACTTTTCAGGTTACAGTTGTAGGCAGGCTTTTAAAAGCAAAGGGTTTTATTGCATTACGATTTTTTTACACTTTGCACTTTTTTTTCTAAAACATGTGGTCTTCATACACAATCTGCCCTTTATGAAAATGTACCGTAATTAGTTTTAAATCTTAGGGGGTGGGAAATTATGCCAGAAAGGGAAGGAGATAGCATAGTAAGGTAATAATAAATTCTTGCTATATTCTCCATCTGATTAAAAAAACTCTATCCCTTCTCCATGGGAAGATACTCTCTAAACTTGAATGGTTTTTTCCACCATAAAAAACTGCTTTCTTGAGAAGAGAATGCAAATATAAATTTGGTGTTATTAAACGCAATGAAGTTTCACCCCTCCCTTGTTCTATCTAAAGTTCATCATAAATCAAGGTAAATTCAGTGTTCCTAAATCTAGGATGACAGTCTAAGCAATTCAGTTTTCTTAAAAACCAACAAAACTCCCACCACCCCAAAACATACATAGAACTCATTTAATTGCAGGTAGATGAAGGAACTTTCTTAGTTCTTTCAGCTTCTCCCAATTCACATGTGATGGTGTCTTTGAGAAATTGGTTTGTGATAAGATAATGAGGGGAGTAGTTTGATCTTGGAAACCAAGCTTTTGAATGTAATCAAGTCTGTTAGTATTTCTAATTTCAGTGTGACTTTTTCATACAGGGGACTGTTCCTCTTCTGGCAGTGTGTGACATTACTGAGCCAAGCATGTCCTTGGCTCTGTAAATTTTGACCTTTTGGTTAGGACATCCATCCTGCTGCTAGTGCCCACCTATGCTGAGGAATAAATCTGCAAGATCCCTGTGAAATTTCTGTGGTGACAAGTAGATGAGTATTTGTGGATCTAAGTGTCTCTGTAGAGCTCTGGTGCTGTAGTTTCTGAGTCAATGCAGGGAAAGGTAGAAATGTTTTCTCATTGTAGATTTTAAAGGGTGTCATTGTCTGCTTTATACAAATGTAGTATTTTTCTGAACCTTTTGTTGAAGTAGGAATGAGGCTGAAATTTTCATAAAGCTATATATAGTTTGTGGTTAAGGACAATTAAGCAGGCATATTACATTTAAGAAGCTTCTCTTTTTTATGGTTGCTGCTTTACATTAGTCATCTCAGCTGTTGTTATGAAAAATATACAGACTGTGCAAACTGACAGAGTAAGCAAATAAAGTATATAAAATGAAGGCTTTGTGTTAGAGAACCTAGCAGGAGTGGTAGGGCTGAGTTTGAAAGAACTGTGTTGTCCATTCCTGTAGATTTATTTTTCTTCCTACCTCCTCATATCACCTTCAACACTCTAAACCAACATATGCCTCATGCTGTGCAATGAATTTTGTATTTTTATGTACTAGATGTAAAATGTCTGAGATATATAACTTCAGGGAGTATTGACATGCAGGTGGCTCTGAAAACTTGGTGTAAATTATGCTTCTGTAGAGGTGTGAGGTGTATGTTATTAAATTCTATCAAGAAAAATAATCCGTGCTCAGGTGAGCCAGCGCTGAGAGCTTAGAAAACTGCTTTACTCTTGTCTTTCTGATCCTTCTCTACAGAGCAGTGTCGTTTGGGCACTTCAAACCTCCATTTTCTTTGTTCTCTTCCCTCTTCTTTAATGTTATTTTAATAATGCACAACCCAGAATAGCGAGCTGCCCATTACCAAGACTTGTAACCAAGCTGAAAAGCTTTGAGTTGCTGCTTTTTTAGTCAAACTTGAAAATGTCTCCCCAGTATTTCTTATTTTTGTAAGATACTCTTAAATCAGTTACTACTGATGGCCTGACACACCATCATAGTGTTGAAACCCTAGAAGCTGAAAATTTTAGGCTTTCTGTGTTAAGAGGTGCTGACCCTCAAGCAAGCGCTACATTTGACCTGAGGCCTTTAGGACAGGCTTCCAACATTGAGTGATAGCACAGGGGTTGTGGTTGTGTGGTTTGAATGGTGTTGTGTGATCTCCCAGGGTGAAAAACTTAGGGTTTAAGATTTTAGTATATAGTAATGTGTGTGATCCAAGATGGAATATTTAGGGTGTTTTCTTAAAGACCTTCTTTTTACCTTCTTCTTCCTTCTTCTTCATGGCTTTAGGTGGTTTTCTGTAACTGGGTGAAAAAGGTCTGCATTGCATCATTGTGTCAAAAACATAAATAATACAGGTGTCATCTCGTTATTGGGTAAATAGTATGCAGGAGGACCAGAGAAATCTCAGTTAGCTCACACCCTTGCTTTGTGTTCTCAATGGTCTCTAGATGTATCTGTGCCTGGGGGAAAGGGGGGCTGGGCCCACAGGTGATTGGTCCCCCAGGTGGGTAGGCAGGGTCCCCTCAATGGCAGAGGGCAGGGTCAGAGGGAGATGGACAGGGAGACTGAGGTTTCCAGAACATAGGAGGGTCAGGGTGACCCCGGGGAAGGAATTAGAAGTCTCAGGCAGAACTGGACAGGGTAAGGAAAGGGGGGGAGGAACAGGGATGCTTTGTGGAGAAAATAACTTTAAACAACGAAAACCCATTACCACAATAGTACTTAAAAGACCTTGGGAAAAAATTAGTAGTGGCCATTTTGCTAATTAGAGCTCATGGCTTGTGAGTCTGTAAATATTCTGTAAATAGACAAGATACAACAAATCACCAAGTCCGAACTCAAACATTCGTTTCCCGTGAATCATCCATCCTGACCTTGGCAAGAACAAGAAGAAAGAACCCACGCTGTAACATAGCGGAGGTTATGCTTGATCCAGGTGACATTAACACGTGTGTCTGTGTGTCCCCTGTCTGTCTGTCTGTGTGCAGCTGCCCCGCTGCTGCTGTACGCCAACCGCCGGGACCTGCGGCTGGTGGACGCTGCGCACGGCAAGGAGAACGCCACGGTGATCGTGGGGGGCCTGGAGGACGCGGCCGCCGTCGACTTCGTGTTCCTCAAGGGCTTGATTTACTGGAGTGATGTCAGCGAGGAGGCCATCAAAAGGACAGAGTTCAACAAATCTGGGAGTGTACAAAACGTGGTGGTTTCGGGGCTGCTGTCGCCCGACGGGCTGGCCTGTGACTGGCTGGGGGAGAAGCTGTACTGGACAGACTCGGAAACAAATCGCATCGAGGTGTCGAACTTAGATGGGTCCCTGAGGAAAGTTTTGTTTTGGCAAGAGTTGGATCAACCCAGAGCGATAGCCTTAGATCCTGCAAGAGGGTAAGTCTTCTTTAAAATAGTTGCCAAAATACCAAAAATGTACTATTATACATATACTATTACTATTTGGTAATAGTTACCAAATACCGAAATATGTACTATTTCTCATTTGTTGAATGATTTGAAATGCTGTTGTCAAAGTTATCCCAAGCCATTTTGCATCATTTGTTTCTATTGAGGTGATTCTGAAATTCCATTCATATTGGTTTGTGAACAATCAGGAATCATCAGACTTTAAAAAACAGTACTAGAAACTTAGTTTGGCTGTAGTGCAGAACATTAACAGTGGAACTTCTCCAGAAATGGAGATGTTCAAACCCAAAACCTAATACAATGTGCTTTCCTCAAAAGGCTGTGTCAGCTGCCTGTGGACAGACAGACTTTTGCCTCTCTGCAGTGTCAGGAAATGAAATTTTTTGGAGCTTTATTCATTGTTGATATTCATGCTTTATTGAAGCATGTGAAGAAATGGGAGAAGTCAACATACTGTATTAATAACAACTTGAGACATGTTTTGATGCTTAATCAGAAAATTTTCAAGAGAGCTTCCTTCCCCCACCCTTGAGGGAATTCCTGTTTTAAAAAATGCTGTGTTTTTGTCTCAGCTCCTTCTAGAACTGATGTTGTTTTCTCAGCTCCTGTTTGAGTCCCTGGAGTGGCTCTTTTTGCTCTATTCTTGGGACAAAGCAGCATTTGCCAACAATGGGAAATTCAGTGGAGTTTTGGTAATATTACATAAATGGCTGGCTTGACATTATTCCAAAGGCAATCATCTGTGGCTGAGATATTCCAAAGTGGAATACTAATGGAATATCCTTCATGCTGTGCAACCTCTTGAAAATACTTCATATCTAGTAATGAACTTGTTTTTACTCAATCTTTTTTTCCTTGAACAAGCAAGGAAGTTAATCTATTGTAGTGCCATTTCACATATATTTTTCAGCCAACTCTTTTTTGGGGTGGGAGAAGTTAGTGCCTTGTTTCTTTGGAAAGATGAGGGTTGTGTGTCTCTGCCACTTGTTTGTATTATAATTTGTGTTTGGCTTTTTTCCTCCAAAAGAAGAAAATCGCTGCAAAACACGGCTTCTTTCCTGAACTGCATTAGAAATACTGTATCTTGAATATTTTCCTCTACAGTTTCAACAGTCCTTTGACAGTTTTTAAACAGAAAATATTTTTATTTTCCAGTACCTTTATTTCAAGCTTTGGAAATAACAAAAGTATGGATGTATGCTTTTCCTGTGTATTTGCAACTTGTAAATTGGAGGCAATGATAGTGTTAATTTTATTTTATAAGATTCTAAAACTCTTTTAAGTGTGTAAGGAAAATGTAATGTTCATACCTTTTCTACCCACCATCCCAAAAGTAAGAGAAAAAGGAAGGAAACACACATTTAAAGTGGCTTTGATTTGGCTCGTAAGCAGAGAGAATGAGATTCTTCTTGGTTAGGAGTGAAGTTCTGTTTTGAAGCCAGTTGATCTTTTTCTAGAACAGTGTTTTTATTTTCTGAACATGCCTTGTGCTCATCAATCCCAACTCGATGTTTACACACTCTTTACTCTAAGAGGAAAACACAAGAAGAAAAATGAAATATGTCAAAAGTAAAGCAAACCTGTAACTTTTCCCATACTGCTGATCTGTTAAAGCAGTAGGAATAAACACTCCTGAAAATATGCTGAAATTTAAAACAAAACAACTCAAGTAAAAAAAAAAAACAAACACCAAACCCCCTTCCCCAACCCAAACAAAACCCCTCTAACCAAAACAAAACAAAAAAATCCCTCCAACAACTGTAATTTAAGGACAAAATATTTTCTTTCTTCCAAATTTTTGAATAGGTCACTTTCTAAGTTATGTGAAGGGTGTGTTTTAGAAAGATAATACAGCAGTATATCCACTTTCTGGATTATCATATTGCAGTTGCAAAAATTGCAGTTCTCATATGCAGTTTTATAAGGAGAACCTTTCAGCTTTTAATAAATGGGGTTATATTTCAGAACAGCCTCCAAAGCTTGAAATATAGGTGGAAGGGTGACATGAGCACAGAGATGTAAATTTAAAAAGATAAATAATTTCCCAAACTGTTCTTGTATGGATGTTTCTTTCACTAGTATTTGCATATTTTTTAGCCCTGTAATTGTCTTTTGGTTTCAAGATGTTGTCTGGCAAATAGTGGTAGGAGTAAGCCATAAAAAATTCTAAGAGCAGTTAATAAAATCTGAAACCTGGAAAAGCAAACCCCCTCACATTTTCCTGCAGTCTAATCCACCTCCTATTATTCTCAGATGATATTTGTTTCAGATACGTTTTTCTAAACTTGTAGCTCATGGAAAGAAATAATTTAGCAGCAAAACTTACTGGTAAAGATGACCTTAGTGTAAGTTCAGCTTTTCATCAATGTTAAATTGTGAAAAAGAGTTTATCTGAAGTAGCATGCATCAAGTGTTTAATGAAAAAAGCTGATTTAGGTCCCAAACTGCTGGTCTTTTTTGGGGTTGCATGTATCTTTATGAAATGTATGTGTCTTGCTGAAAACATGAGAGTGCCTATTTGGAAACAAAATGTTAACAGTATAAACTAGCAGAGATACATAGTGATGAATAATGCATTTTTTTGGAAGTGTCCCACATAGTGGAATGTAGTGAAATTTAAATGTTTCACCAGTGCTCTGTCTTTCTCACAACTGCTGCTGTAGGATACTCCAGGGTTGTGAAGGGCACTCCCTGGTGCTGCTGAGATGCTTTGGAGGAATGTCTCTGGGCTCTTTCAGAGCACATTACAGAAACAGTTGAGGCATTAAAGAATAAGTGGTTTGGGCAGCCTTTACTTCGCTGCCAAAGCCATCAGGTGATTGTGTGTGAGGTTCTGTGTGTGACTGGAGTAGAAGTTAGACTTCCCATGTTTGTTATCAGTAATAAGAAATGCAATGGATTTACTAATGGAAAATATTTGTCATTTGGTGACTGAGGCACAGCAGCCAAGTCTGGTTTTTATTTTTAGCTTACTGTAGGAAGGCATTAAAATCTGAAATATCTCCATTCTTACTGACCATATCCTATGTACGTTCTGGGGTTTGAGCTTCTCATTACTCATGTTTATACACTACAATTACTTGTTTCACTTGCCTTGTTACTCAATAAAATACTGTGTGTAGCAGGAGGGAGAAGGTGAAGTGGAATGGGGTGTTTGTTCAGCCTTCTTTGGAAGTGAGCTGCCAGGTTCCAGGAGGGCTCCTTGGTCCTATCCATCCTTTCTGGAACTGTTTATTCCTGACTGGTGTTAAACACGAGCCTGTTTCTAATTTCTGCTGCTGAGGATAACAGTGAGAGTTTAATGGTGTCATTTTTTGCCAAGAGAAGACCAGGTATTAGATCCCCAACTGCAGGAGAGCATTCCATTTAAGAACAGCTCACGTAAAAGTTAAGCAAGTAGAAAAGAGATTTTTCTGCTTCAGCAATCAAGATGGAAAAAAAAAAAGGCATATCCAGCTTCTTGAGCAACTGCTGCTCTAAAGTGCAGTATTGTATATTTGTAGTGCTGTTTTCTTGTTGTGTTGGGCTTTTTATTGTTGGGTATGTTTGTTTATTTTTGGTTTTTAATTTGTGCAGCCCTTTTGTCCTTATGGTAAAGACTTCATTATCATAGTGTCAATTCCCCAAAAATTACCCTCTAGACAACTGGATCAGCTTTCTTCATAAGGAGCACTATCAGAATGAACTGGCTTTTCTCACTTCTTCGTGTATTGTTCACCACAAAGGGAATGTTAAGTGCCTCCTAGAAGTGGTGACTAATTGCTTGCTTTTCAGGACATGTTTTAAATCAAGTGACTATATAGAGTTACCTTAATTGTTAAGGTCTTGTAAAACTTCTGGGTTGTAAAGGGTTTTGGTTAATGAATGGAATTAAGTACAAAGAGCTACAACACTTTTTATGGCAGCTGAAGTTGATTTCAGGATGAAGTACTTTGAATGTTGGGGAAGATCTTCGGGTTTAATGGGTGCCCCTCCCCCAGGAGACTTGCTTTTTTTTCATGCAAAATTTTGCAGGGAACACATACTTTTTTTCTAGACCTACTTTTGGTTTTTTGAAAGTTGAAAGCTGGTGTTGAGCATGTTAAGCACAAAAGCAACTGTAGTACAGGCCTTCCATGTGCACATTGTAACAAAAGATTTGTGGGAAGTGGTAGTACTTTTGCTGAGTGGTAGATGTTATACAACAGAATAAGAAAAGGGAAACGGACAGTTCTAGTAACAGTTACAGTGCCTTTGATTTCGGGAAAAAGCATTTCTAAAAATGAAAAAAAGTCAGAATTTCTCAGTAAATTCACTTTTGAATTTATAAAGTATAATTTTGTTTTCAGGCAAGTTAACATTCCATAAAATAACACTTCGGATGTAAATTCCCAAAATATTGCAAATAACTGAAGGCTTTGCTTCCTACCTTCTCTTGCTTGATGCTGCCTCTCCCTTGAGCAGATAATTTCTGACTGGGAATCTTTCTGCTGCTCCTGCTGACAGCAGTGTTCCACAGGTGACAGATCAGTGCACTCAGCTGATCATTGACTGTATTGCCTGGCCTGTGCACCAGGGAGGTAATTTGGAGGTTTTACAGGTGACATGTAGGCAAGTGATAGGAAATCTGCAGACTCCTGTGATTGTGGCACAGAGATTTAGGAGGTGTATTTCATCTTTCTTCACCTAAGGAGGCTCTGTTGATCAGATGATGCTGATGATTGCAAATACATCACTAAATTCGGGTAATAGCTAGGATCTTAAACAAACCACAAGGTACTTTTTCATTACTTAAAGGTTGCAACAGTATTGCAGATGTCCTGATGAAACTGCACCAGGAGTGGCCTACCTTGTCTCTTGGGGTTGCATCTAACTCTGGGAAGATACGAAATGCAGCTCTGCTGTCACTCATAGCTGCGTGATCCTTGCATGGGCACTGCTGGTTGACCTGAATCTGCAGGCATGGCCTTTGGAAGCAGAGAAGGTTGCCTAGGCCAGGATTATACGGCTTGATTCAAAGCCAGCAGGGTTTAACTCTTCATCCTGCAAGGGCCTGGCACAGCATCTGGAATGTCCTGGCCATCTCCTGCCCCAGAATTACTGTAGCTCCCTTGACTTCTTGAGTGTAAGCAGTTTGGAGTTTGGCTCTTGGTCCTAAAAAGGTCTTTGTGGCTACTGGGAGGAAGATCAGACACCATTTACTGTAACAGCCTTGAATTTTAACTCTAGGGGGTTGTTTGTTTTTCTTCGGGTTTTTTTTTGCTTGGTTTAAATCTAATTGACAGGCAAAACTTTGCAGTTTGTTTGAGATTGGTCATGCATGGCCCATATGATGCCAGTTTCTAGTCCTATGCTAGGATATTTCCATGTTGGATAGATGCAGAAATTGTCAAGGTGTCATTTTATTGCACAGCTCAAAATGTTAGTTTCTTCCTCATCATCTCTTTTCTCCTCATGTGAAGGAGGAGGTGAAGGAAGGCAACCAGAAACCCACATATTTAAAACAGTGAGGACTTGGAGAGGTGACCTCTCTTGTAAATCTTGCTGTGCTGGTTTTAGATGTTACTGCCAGTGTCTGCCTATCCTCACCCTACTGCCAGAGGTTGCCAGGAACTCAGAGGAACATGCTTGCTATATATTTTCTTTATGTTGCAGTTGTTTTACCTAGTTTTTTCTTTGTGAGAGGAGATGGGAGAGATTTGGCTTGCTAGAAATCAAACCAGAGTGCACAGAATTGATTAGTATTAGAAGCATTTTTCTTACAGACTCGTATAACAAAGTTGTAGACGCTTTTAGCTGTAGGCAAGTTTGAAAATAGTCTTACATCCTCACCTCCTTCGTTCATTTCTTGGGCTAGAAAACAAGACTGTGGAGAGGATCAGTTGGGAGCTGTGCTTTCCCCTCCTGCAAACCTTCCTGTGAATGTCAGTCGCATCTTGCTGCACTGTAGAGTCTCTCAGGACACTTCAGTTCTCTGGCTCTTTTTTCACTTTATCTTCAGTTTCAGACTGGTTCAGGTGAGACATGTAAATAAGATATGCAAAATGATGGTCTAGTGACAATTTAAGGTAACTTTCAAGAACATGATTTCTCCTGTCCTTTAACAGGTCAATGCTGCAGTGATAAGGGTGCCAGGAATTAGTTTAACTTCATGCAACTTGCTGGAAAGTATCCATGTATCAAAGTATGCTCCAGATTTGCATGCAGTGTTTATTTAATAAGTTAGAACTAAGTATTTAAAGTGAGGTAGTTATTTCTTCTCTGCATAAATAACGTCTGGTGATGAGTCTTTGGGCAGGCTTCTGTATCTGCATTTTTACTCCCTGCAATTATAATTTAGCATCCAAGTCTAGACTATGAAGGCCTGTTGTATTTAAAAAAAGAAAAACTATTATTTTAAGCTTGTTATGCATTATGTTAATTAAGAAACATTTTTTCACACACTTTAAAAAATAAAAATAGTCCTGAGATAACTTTTAATAACTTAACAGGAACTCAAAGGGACCATATTAATTTACAGCAGAGAGTTATAATCTGATAAATTGTTCATTCTATATTCATGCTTGAGAAGTCCAAAGTAGTATTGCTTGTTAAGGAAGCAGAGAGGCTTTAAAGGAAAGTCCATGCTGTTTCTGGGGAAGGGGCCAGAGAGGGGAAAAAAAAACAAACAACCACAACCAGAAAAAAGCCTACAAATAATCCTTCTCTCTCCCAAATGTAATGTAGATAACTTGGCAGTGTTTGTCAGGAAATCATAACTTCAGAATTCATGACAGCTATTAAGACTTGTAGCAGGGAGCTTGTGATTGCTCTCTAAAACCATTGCAGCTGACTGAGCTGAATAATCACAAGGAATTACTTTTATAATTCATCTTGGAGAAAGGTTTTTGTTAGTAATCTCTTTACTATCTCAGGGCAGGATATTATAGAGGGGATTTTTTTCAGAAATAATGATGAACATTTTGCAGACTGTGTGTGTTAAGGCAGATCTGCTCCAGAAGTCAAAATTAGCCTTTAGTGATTACAGCTCATTGCAGTGTGGTTTAAACCTTCTCTCTGCTTCCTGCAACCATCTTCTTGCCTTTCTTGATGAACTTCAGTGCCACAAACACACTTTCTGCCATGAGATGAGGTTACACTCTCAGTTGTTGCTGTGATGTATCACACTTGTACAGCTGAGGGTATTTGTGGCAGTCCCAGCCTGAGCCACAGTGGGTCAGAGGAGCCTGGTGGTGTCTGGCCTTTTCATGGGTTGCACTGATGGAAGAAATCCTACATTTCCCTCATTTAAAATCAAAATAGGGCAGGTTGGTTATGGATTGGGTGTGTCCTCCAGCTGTGTTTTGGGGAGTTACTGAAATGTGTTCATTTTAGAGTGTAAAGTTTGGTCCAAAAAAGTTGCCTTTGTTCCTCTGCAGGACATTGTAATTTGATTTATGTTTTTGACAAAAAAGGACTGATCTATGGCTTATTTCTTGAAGAAAGCTAATCAATTCCTTTGCTAGCATGATTTGAAACAGATTGATAATATTCTTTAAGTAAACTATGGATTAAGTTTATTTTAAAAATGAAAGTCAGAGAACTCAGCTATATGAAATTTCAGGGTGATTAACAAAGAAAAAGTCTATAGAAGAACCCTCTTTATTTGGCTGCATTCCTGGAAAAAATAAGACTATCCCTGTGGAGATTGAATGTGTTTCAGTTCTGACATCTCTGTAGAATGGTCAGATAAAATGTCACAGGATGATATATTGTATGGAGGACATTGAGCAGCTTTTACTGTGCAGCCAGGGAGAAAGGAGGATATACCAGGGACAGCTGTTGAGGTGACCTAATAAAAATACCTAAATAAGCATTTTGAGAACTTGTGCAGTGACCCTGGGACACAGGAGCAGATTAGAGTTGGTTCACACTACAGTGCCAGGGTTGTTAGTTGAGCCTATATCTGAACCAGTCCTATTTACCATTTTAGAATTTGTATATATATGTCCTGAAAATCAGCTGAGCAAAGCAAAAGCTACTGCTTTGCATTTCTGCTTGACACTTGGAGAAAGAAATGACTCCTTTTAACTCTTTGCTGTGTAACTGTAGCCTCAGTTCCTAGGCTCTTTCTTTCGTGGTGGATTCCCCCTTCCAGGTTGTTTTTGAAACATCTGGCCCAGTTGTAGGTGTTCTGTAATGAGGGGAAGTAATAGGAAAAACCTGAACCTCAGTGGGAGCAGAGTCACTTGAGATGGGCCAGGGATGTTGTTGCATGGTATTGCTCTAGATTTTCAACTGTGTACTTATAATGCATATGTGTGGGTGAGAATGTATATGTAAAATGTGTTTGTGGTGTCTGTGTCTAGTTAATTGTATCTCATACTTGAAACAGTCTAATTGTGTTGTACCTTAAAACCTAAAATCCAAACAAACTCACAGAACATCTCCTTCCCACCCCCTGCAAAAACCCCAACCAAAAAACCAAACGCATACAGCAAACCTCAAATGCCCATAAACATGGAGCCCTTTTTTTCCCCCTTGAACTGATGAGTACAAATATAAAAAATAGTAACACATTTTCTGGACCTTAATGGTTTAATTAGAATCCTTCTAGTGCCACTTTCCAAAAGAAAAAAAAAAAGGCAGCACTCTGGGCCTCTCTCTTCCTCCCTCCTCCACCGCCTCCTTTCTTTCCCCAGGGTTGTTTAACACATACTTTACATTTTCATTCCTCATTTTCATTTCTCATGGGAACCGTGTCGTTTCTCACTTTTACATCTTAATTTCATGTTTCAGCATAAAGTATTAGTTGTATTAAGTTTTCTCTGTCACTTCAAGCTAGAAGTAGTAAAGATAGGGAATTATGCAGCTAAGAGCACTGTTAAGTCTGAGAGCTTTTTTCTAAATAAATCTGTGGTAAGTGTGAAACTTATTTTTCTTATTCAAAGGATAAATAAGATCTCTGCTCTAGCCCATTGTTTAAAAAATCCCTTAAAATTAAAGGAAACTCTTGCAAATTAAGCTTGTGTGATTCTTTTGCTGTGTATTGTAGCAAAGCATATAAATGTGTTTAATTCTCGAGTAGAAGCAGATTCTTTTACCATAAACAAGATGTTTGTCACAGAATAGAACTATGCCTTATGATCTAACCTCCAGGTTAAATTCTGACAAATTTACTCTTGTACTAAAAGACACTATTTTGATATTTCTATGATTTTTCAGCAAGCATTTTTCTTGTATATGCAACAAAAACTAGTTTCTGTGAAGTATATGTTTAGGTCTGGTATAAGACTGGTTAGCCTGGTGTAAAAATTAAGCAGGGGAGGGAAATGACTCCAGAGGAATATATGGTTTATAAAGTAGTGGAACTGTAAGAACATTCTGGAAGAACTTTCAGATACGTAAAACAAAACCTGCCTATTTCTTACTGTAAACACGTAAAACGTGATGGAGCTTGAGCAGTTGTTAACAGTTTTTAACAGGTTTTACTGTCCCTGCTTGTGTTGTTTCACCTGATCATGAGATGTCACACAAATGCTCTGTTAGCTGTATAAAGAATACAGGTTGTGCTGTAATTTTACTGTGCCTTCCTCATTAAACAATTCATTATTTTATTGCAATAGGATGACATGCTGTTTTGATCAGTATTTTATAATGTGCTTTCTGTGGCCAGCAGTGGTAGCTGGGGGTCCTGACTGAGCATTTCTCTTGCCCTCTCTCTTCACAAGTGTAAAGGAGTCTCTTGACTGAGCAGGAGGATTGCTGGATGTGGTGTCCCAGCCAGCCCTCAGTGCTGAGCTGGCAGGCACAGGATGGCTTGGCCAACTAGTCAATATTGTAACCAGAGATTTGTTTTAGTGAAGGTCTGATTGCTGCTCATAACCACTAAAAGCTTTAACATTGAATAAATTATATAGTCCTAATCAACATTTTATAACTGCAAACCAAATTTGGATTTAAATCGTGGCTACTATGAAAGCATGAAAGTACAATGTGTTCTTGAGGTTTGACAGAAATTTGTTACTTAACTTGAGAAGAATTGTCTTATTGCATAAAAAAAAGTTCTTCTATTTAAAGAAAAGAGACTTGGAAAACGGAGTCCTTAATATAAATGTATTTGTTTTAATGTAATTAAAAATGGTGATGTTTCATCAGCTTGTACAAACCAGAGCATTTTGCCCAGTATTTAAGTAGACAAAAGGCAGCCTTATTGATAGCCATGAGATATAAACAGGTTCTTCTTGCTTCCAGTCACAAGTTTCCTTGTCTGGGGCAGATTCTCATTAAACTGTGGCCCTCTTGTTGTAAATCCTGTCTTCTCTGTGTCCCCCTTCAGAGTAAAATGCTGCTATCAGCTGGGCACACAGATAATGAGATTATGAAAGCTAAAAAAGGAAAATCCAGAATATGGAGGGTTTCTATGCATCAGTTTTAAGTGTCCAGCAGCACACACCTGAAATAGAGCCAAGAGTGGCTGGAAGAAAGGCTCTGTAATTTTTGTGTTTTGGTAGGCTTTATGGCCATCCCTAAAGAAAGTCTTCCCATTCTCTCCAGTATGAACAGGATTCCAGATGCCCAAGGGCCACCTGTACAATAGGGTTTAGATTTTTGAACTGTGGCTCCTGTTAAAGTTTTTTGTCACTGTCCTGCTTGAAAAGCCTGGCCTTCTGCAAACAACTCCTGAATCTTTTATCTGTAGAGTTCACCAGTACAATGGTAGCAGTACACACACCAAATGATCTATGATAAAAAGTGCCTGAAATGTGTTGCAGTAGCCAACCCATTAAAAACAGAATGTAGTTGCAGAACAACCTAGTTTGGGTGTATTTCAGAGTTTCCAAAGCCTTTGGACTTTCATCTGGAGGCCTTCACAAGCATGCTTCTTGCTGCTTGTTCAACCTTCCCACTTCGTGGTCCTGGAGCTAAGGGATGGGAACAGCTTCAGGATGTTTGGAAAGATGGAGGAAACTCCTTAAGATACTCTAAAAATAAGTTTATGAAGTAAAATTGGTCATATTGGAAAATGCTGCTTGGCAGCTCTTTGTGGACTGACAGAAGTCCTATATTTCAGGGAAGAAAAGACAAAACAAAAGACAGGGACCCTGAACAATTAAACAGGCTTGATAAGAACACTCCTGAAATCAAGTGGAAAGTCATCTATGGGAGTTACTTGATGCTTAAAATTTGCCTTGAGTACTGCCTGTCTGATCTTAAACTCATGAACGACTTGGCATGATTCTTCTACTGCTGATTTCCAGAATTAAGTTTGATTGGGGATTGTCATTCCTAAATTTACAACTACCTGCTTAACTAGGAAAATAAAAATGGTTTGTACCAGTGAAAGAATCTGCAGAGCCAGTTATCTATAAACTAAAATTATGAAGTAAATATACTAAAAAAACCCAAACATTTGTGCTAATGGAAAAGTCTGTACTATTTTGAAAATAGGGTTACTCAATGAAGTAGAAGCAAATATGTGGGTTTTGAGGTGGAGGAAGATGAGACTTTTTAGAAAACATATTTATCAGGATCATCTAATTGTGCCATTCTGCTTTCCTTCTCTCCCCTCCATTTGCCCCCACCACCTACACCATCCACTTCTCTGACTTTCAAAGTGTGCTTTATCCACACCTTTGGGAGGGAATGTGTGTAATGTAAGCATTAATTCATCCTTTGGGGTTGTGGCTTTTAAGTGCTTTTCTTTCTCGAGTTCTGCTTTCCAAAGTATATTTAGGATGCTCCTTAGACTCTGTCCTGTGAAGTGCCTGGTTTTCCATGCTGACTTGTTGTGGTAGACCATGCAGCTTAGACAGATAAAATCACAGTATTAATGGGTATTTTGCCATAGCAGTATTGACCAGGCTGTTTAGGTTGAGAGCTCTGGTTTTGCATAAAGAGTTTGTGGCATTCCAGTGTCCAGACTTAAGTAATTGTTTTCTTAGTGCAGGACTCTAGATACCATATAAAACCTCTTTTCAGGAGCTGCTGAATATGAACTTCAAGGGTTTTTCCCCTTGAGATGGTAAAGGGTGTAATTAAGCCTGATCTATGTATTTTTTCTGTTGAATAAAGACAGACCAAAATCCCCTTTAAAAGTGTGATGACCACTCTCCCATATGTGTGTGCCAAAATTTGTTAATGAAGTAGAGTTTAGCTGAGAATTTGAAAAATGCCCAAGCTATGCAGTGAGAAACAAGTATGTAGTTAATTTTATGCTTGAAATTTTAAAAAATTATTTATAGCAAAAGGAGTGGCTACCTTTTTATTTTGCACACCTGTCTTCCTGGCAAATATATGCTTCTTGTGAACCATGAAACTTGACATTTTCATGATGTTCTGTTGCTTTTAAGAAGATTTCCTTTGGTGTGAGCATGGTCAAGAAGTTCACATGACTGTAAGACAAAGCTTGTCAAACATATGTTGAGTGAATGCTTAACTAATGTTTTTATGATGGAAAAATTCTGTATCCTTTTTTTAGAAACAATAAGAAAAATCTATGGGAACAATTAGCCTTTTTATGTCTGACTTTGAAGATATTACATGACTTGTTTCTTCATTTCAGCCTGTCCCTCTGGAATTGCAAAGTCACTGGCATCTATTTTCTCAGTACTGTTGAGAGCTGTGTACTAATCTTCACAGAGATAGTTTGGTGTTTTCTTTGTGTTGTAACTGTGAGGTTTTAAGGATGTAAAAAAAAAAAGAGTTTTATGCTCCAAAACCATAATGGAATATGATTGCTATTGATTTATTGATTGATGTATCCAGAGAGTCAACAAAAATTCCCAGGCAAACCATGTACCTAAACCTTTTGACCTTAAATAGTTTGATTTCACCTAGAATTACCCTGTTTCACATAACTGAAGACAACACCATTTTGATGTAGTTGTGTTTCCATGCCTGATGAGAAGTCATGTAAGTTAAGAAAGTGGTAATTTAGGGCCTGGTGCAGTCTCCACCTAGAAATTTGTAGACTGAGTTATGCAATTCACATGCCCTGTTATATAGTTAATTTGATTACAACACCTTATTCAGTGTTTCAGCAATAGAAACTGTTGACAGGAATGGCCATGCCCAGTTTTATTTCAGAGTGTCTTAGTTTTCCTTGACTTTTTTGGTGAATAGATTTGTTGCCCTCTTTAGGATTCAACGTGCTTTAAATTGTTTCCAAAAACTGAAATTCTCTGTAGCCAGCTGGTGATTTTGGAGACAGCAGTGGGCATAGACAGCATTATGGTTTGGGGCAGAATTGCCCTTCAGTAAGGGTATGACTGCAGTTTAGTACTGGAGGAGTTCAGTTAGTTCTTTCAGAATTCAGTTTTATTTTAGTCCTGGTCTCTTTTCACAAGTTTGACTGAATTTAAGTTTGTGTCTATCACCATGTTAACAAGTGGGAAGATATGAAAGGAGTGGGGAGATAGGAGGTTTTACCTTAAATAAAAATAACTGATAATGAAGACAGTGGGACCTGATAAAGTGTTTTTCACAAATACACATGAACACCAAGCTCTTTTTTTTCTCCTTTCTACCACTTCTTTGCAACCAAAGTGTTTTATTAATATTCCTCTTGTGTGAAGTAGGGTTGCTTTCATATATCATAAGGGGAAGCAAACCTTTTTTTTTCTTCCTTGTCAATCACTTTTTAAGAGTTCCTTCTACTCTTTCAGCCTTTACTCTGCATTGTACTGTTTTGTCTGTGCTACTCCTGAAATGTTCCAGAGTGCATTGGATGAATTTGTTTAAAGGAGCAGTTCTTTTATTTATCTCTTTGGAAGCACAAGAATGGGCAAAACATATCAGCAAAAGTAAGCTCAATGATCCCACAGACAAACTGTTGTTGTTGCCAGAGGAAAAATACCATTTGATGGAATTGGTATTTTGATGCTAACACTGCATTTTCAGTAATAAAGTCTGTGACCAGTGCCAAGGTGACTGTGAGTGGGGCAACCATACTGTACTGGGACTGCTGTCACAGAGACTTAGGCAGGCACTTCTTTTTTTAATGGCTGGGTTCTTTTTTGCATAGAAACACTTCACTGTGTGATTTGTGGAATGTTTGTGTGAGTAAATGTGCACACCAACACATGGAAATGGAGGCTGCTGGGCTGGAACCCATGTGGAGGCATCTGCTGTCACATGCACTTGGTTCTGAGTTGGTGGGTAGTGGTTTTATATCAATGATAGCTTAAAAATCACAACACAGCACAAAGCCCTAAATAGACAATTGTTTAAGGGAGAATTCAATTGATGGTTTGTCACCCACAAGGGCACAGGCTGGGAGTTTTTGGTGTTGTAAAGGTCTAAATGTAACCTGATAAAGGAAGTCAGGAAGCCTAGCAACTGAATATTTTAGTTGAAGGTGAGATGATATTTAATTTAAAGTTAAAAGCTGTCGAACCACTTGCAGAGATAAATAGCTGATGTCTCAAAGGAAGGTTTCTGTGTGTTACTCTTGGTATAATGAATGCTCAGCTCCTGTGAGTAGCAGCAGAGTGGGCCATGATATAAAGTATCAGGCATCCAGACAGCACAACAATTCTGCCAGCAGCTGGTTTGCACAAGTAAGGCAGTGTGTAGAAAATAAATTGTAGCATTGCATCATTTAGATTCACAACTTAATTTGTACCTGAGCATTCCCTATCTAAAGAATTAAGTTGAAGACTGTATGCCATGGAATGGCAATAGTAGCAAGCATGTAACTTTACAAAAGCATCACATATTTAGTGGTGTGATATGTCTGAAAAATCAAGAGTTTTAGTAGTGGTGCAGTTGCCTCATCACTGTAGTTGAGTGGAGTGGGTGGTTTGTGTATCTCTGAGCAGATACTCTGTACTAGAACGTTTTTCAAGGGGTGGATAAATGAGGGTTTTGTTTCTGGTTCTTTGTGTGGTGTATTGTGGTTTTGGTGTTTGTTTTGATGACAAATCCTGAGCAAATCACTATTTCTGACTTTCTTTTTCAAGACATTTGATGTTATTTAGCTGGTTTGTGAGCACAACACTGTGCTCTGCTTTTCTTTTTCCTGTCTCCCACTCCTGCACATTCCTGCTGGAAGAGGTACCGGGATTCTCTCTGCCTGAACGGGATAGGCCTGGGTCAAAACTGTGCCAGCCTTTTGTGATTGTTTGAAAATGTGTGGAGCAGCAGCTGTGCTGTTATATATTTATTCTAACAGCACTGCTTGTCAAACAGTTTAGATGAATTAGAAAGGCAAAAGTGAAAATGTGTTTCAAAACCTAGAATTTGTGTAAACACTTTTGGGAACACTCTGGAAGATTCTGAGATGGACTCTAGGAATGTGTGTGATAAAAGCATTCTTTGCCATTGCTTCCTCCTTCTGACTGCAAAAAACATGGTGCTAATGTGCTGCTGAACTTTATATAAAGAAACAGAGGTAGTGACCTGTCTTCTTAATTTGAAGAGATAAATCATATAAACTGCATTAAAAGGTGAAGCAAGAGTTAACACTTTCATTAAAGGATTTTCAGTTAGTTGGTGTAGAATTCTCTGACCATTTATTTTAGTTGAAATGCTGATTCATCAAAATTGACATTTTTGGTGGAAGCATTTGTTTTGACAGCTTTCCATAAGGCTGACATCCTGGAGCCTTGAGTTTCCTGTTCTGTTCCACTCATTCCACAGTAGGTAGCTGGTAAGGTGGCTACTGAGGATTTTCAGCTGTGGCAGCATTGTGATCTTTCTGTTCTTAGATGTTTCTATCCACAGAGATCTTGCAGTTTCAAATGTTATTGTCACATGCTGTTCCACTGCAGTGATAGCTAAGCAAGGCTTAAATGACAGTGAAATGCCTACTTCTAAAAACACATACTGCCCTTTCCACATCCCCAGTCCTCATTCCTTTGTCAGCTCTTCCTCATTCTGTCTCTGTGGTTTGAATTACACTGCATATTGCCTAGATGGAAGGGAGGATCAAGGCTTGTCAGGCTCACCAGAATTTTAATACCTGTCTTATAGACCCTAGAAGGCAAGAGGGTGATAAAAATATAGGTTTGAGGTCTTTTTTCATGAGACAGAAACAGAGCAGCTGAAGAGAGATGGAGCCTCTTCCCCTTGTCAGAAGTTTCAGCTTCCTGTGCTTATTGACCTGTATATTTCCATTGTATAATCTGGAATGCTATTTATCTGTTTGCTGTTCTCATAGGCAATCATTTTTTTAATAGGTCCTAAGCTGTCATATCTATTTTTTGCACATTGGTGGTTTTCTCTCTAAGATCATTACAGACTTTGGGACACTTTTCAAGTTATATGGCATCCCTATTTAAAGGTCTGATTTTCTTGCTGACTTATGTAAGTCTACACTATGAAAGGCAGAAATATCTTTCTTTGTTACTTGTCAAAAGCAATGTCAATAAATTGCAACAGCAGCTTTCTAACTCACCCTGTGATTTATTCATCTTTTGTCTCAGCACTAAGCAGCTTACCTTGTGAAAGTTGTATTGTCTTTCAATATATGAGCAAATGCAAAAGAGGAAATATAGAGTTATTAACAGACCCTTTTAATAATTTGGTAGATGTTCTTGCTCCATCAGCTTCTAGCACAGGATGCATTCTTGCTTCTACAGGTGGGATTGGGAGAACAGAAAAGAAGTAGCATCATAGGACTGCTCATGGGCCTCATGTACCACTCCAATCTTGTCAGAACAGCTGTTAACTAAATGTTTGAGCTGCTTAGTGGTGTGGGGGTTGGATACTACTGTGGTGGAGTGGCATACTTAGTGACAGGTTATTCTGCAAACTAATACCTGTTTGCTCTGATAATTTTATCTTAAATCTTAAACAATTAAAAACAGTCTGGGCACAGATTTGTGCTTCCCATGGAGGGTTGAACCAAAAAACAGCAAGCCATTCCCATGAGATACTACAAGAGCTAATGTTGCTCTGTCCAAGAAGTTTCATCAAGAACTCTGCTGGCTGTCTGGCTTTCCACATATTTCATGCATGGATATCTAGAGCTTCTTGCTATCTCTGCCAATGTGATTAAAAGCCAAAGGTCGGTAGTTGGTGATTGATTTAATTTTCACTCCTGGCCTTGGGTCACATGCAAGAGTGCAAAGGAAAGGGTTGCTGCACAACTTTGTGGTACTCTTAATTAGCTCCTCTGAGGTTACAGATTTATCCATCTGAGATTTGTGCAGCTGAGAAAAAGCAGTGTTCCCAGCTTTTCACACTGAGTGTATGAGATGGGGTTATGTTAAACTAACACTGAGCACATGCAAACAAAAACCTGATGGATCTAGGAGCTGACAGCAGCCTAAAAACAGGGATAAAAGCACTATTAGTACTAATATGTGATGCATGTGTGAATACTGCAGGCATCTGTGTCACTCCCAACTTGACCTTTGCACTTTGTTGCCCAGTTTTGGTCAAGCTGGGCCCCAGCTTCATCTCCCATTTGCCTCCCAGCCCAGGGGCATGCTGCATGTCTGTAACAGGGCACCCGCATGGGACAGACCCTGCTGCACCTGCTGGACATGCTTCATTCAGTGCCTTTGTTTTCATTAAACTTCAAAGACTCTAGCTTGATGTGTCTCTTTCTAGACGATCAAGTTTTCTTCATTTCATTATTCACAGTGAAAGTTGCTGAAGTCTCATTGCAATTATGGGGATGTGGTGGGATAACTCCTGTGAGTGGAATGTTGGTGTGAAGGGCTACACACTGCTCGGGAGAGACACACCAGGAGGACCAGTGGTGAGGCAGCACTTGGAATGTGTTGAGCTGTGTCTTAGTGAGGAGGATGAGTGAGTTGAGGGCTTGGGGTTTTGGACAAAAGGTCAGTCTAGTAAGGGTGACACTGTTGTGGCTGTGTGCCACAGGCTGCCCAGTCAGGAGGAGGGACGTGGATGAGGCAACTGAAAGCAGTCTGAAAGTCCCAGTCCCTGGTTCTTGTTGGGGACTTTTAACTACCCTGGCATCTACTGCAAAGCACAAACAGTCCAGGAGGTTCTTGGGAAGCCTTGAGGATAACTTCCTGTCAGTGAGAGGATCCCACAAGGAATGTGTGCTCCCTGACCTCATACTACCCAACATGGAAGATCTTGCTTGGAGACGTGAGGGCTGAGGGCAGCTTGGCTGTAGTGGCCATGAGATTGTAGAGTTCAGTGATAAATGAAGAGGTAGCAGGACAGTAAGTGAGATTGAGGTGACCTAACTTAAGCCTCTTTTAGGATATTCTTGGAAGAATCCCATGGGAGCAGGCCCTGCAGTGAAGAGGGGTCCAAGAGAGTTGGTCAGTGTTCGAGGCTCCCTTCCTTCAGGCCCAAGAATGATGCATCCCAATGAGAAAGAAAGAAGTCAGGCTGAGGGTATGAGAACCTCCATGGATGAATAAAGAGCTCCTGTCATTGCTCAAGTGTAGGCAAAAAGTTCACAGGAGATGGAACAGGAGAAGGCCAGGCCACTTGGAGTGAATATACTGTGGTGGTCAGGATAAGCTGGAGTGAGACTAGAAGGGCAAGGCCCATCTAGAATTAAATCTGGGAAATCTGGTCAAGGATAACTAGAAGGCATTTTTCAAATACACCTATAACAAAGGGTAAATGGGATAATATGAGCCCATTAGTAGGTGAAGGAGGGGACCCTGGTAACAGAGGACACAGAAGAGACAGAGTTATTGAATGCTGCCTTTGCATCAATCCTTGCAGTAAGGCCAGCCCTCCAGGATTCCTGACCCAGGAGACTCCAGGGTAAAGGAGCATCAGGAAGAAGACTTTCCCTTGGTTAAGGAGGATTGGGTCTGAGAATACTTAAACAAAGCTGAATGCACAAATCCATGGGCCCTGACAGGATGCATCCATGGGGGCTGAGAGAGCTGCTGGGACACCATAGTGAAGCCACTGGTGATCCCCTTGGAGAGGTCATGGAGATCATGCCTGAGGACTGGAAGAAAGCCAGTGTCACTCCAGTCTGCAAAGTGGGCAAGAAGGAGGGTCCTGGGAACTATTACCAGTCAGCCCCACCTCAATCCCTGGAAAGGTGTTGTAGTGCCTCATTCTGGAGGCCACCTCTGTCCACTTGGAAGATAAGGTAATCAGGAGCAGTCAGCATGGGTTCACTAAAAGTAAGTAATGTTTAACCAACCTGATTGCCTTCTGCTGTGAAACAACTGCTTGAATGGTAGTTTTGGAGCAGTGTATATTGTCTGCCTTGACTTCAGCAAGACTTGCCACTGCCTCTCAGACATCCTCACTGGCAAATTCCAGAAGTTTGGGCTGGATGAGTGGACAGTGAGGTGGACTGAAAACTGGCTGAGTGGCAGATCCCAGAGGGTTATGATCTGTGGCCTAGGGTCTAGTTGGAGGTCTGTCACTAGTGGTGTCCTCCAGGGCTCTGTTCTGGGCTTACTGTTGTTAAACTTGTTCATCAGGGATTGTATGAGGGGTTGAAGCCTCCTCAGCAGTTCACTGATGGTACAAAGCTGGGAGGAGCAGCCAATAGCCCCAAGAGCTGTGCAGCCCTTCAGAGGGACTCGGCTTGGAGAGATGGGCAGAGAGGAACCATCTAACATTGAACAAGAGCAAATGCAGGCCCTGCACCTGGGCAGGAGCAACCCTGAGCACTTGTACAGGCTGGGGGCTGATCTGCTGGAGAGCAGCTCTGTGGGGAAGGACCTGGGGGTCCTGGTGGACAGTGAGCTGTCCCTGAGCCAGTGCCCAGGGGGACAAGAAGGCCAATGGAACCCTGGGGTGCATCAGGAAGAGCAGTGCCAGCAGGTCAGGGAGTGATCCTGCCCCTCTGCCCAGCCCTGGGAGGCACATCTGGAGAGCTGTGTCCAGCTCTGGGCTCCTCAGCACAGGAGGGACAGGGAGCTCCTGGAGCGGGGCCAGCAGAGGCTGCAGAGATGATTTAGGGACTGGAGCATCTCTGCCAGGGAAAGGCTGAGGGAGCTGGGGCTGTGCAGCCTGGAGAGGAGCCCCAGCTGAGAGGGGCCCTCAGCCCTGGGTGTCCCTGTGAGCAGGGAGGGCTCAGAGCAGGGCCCAGGCTCTGCTCCCTGGGGCCCAGCAATGGCACCAGAGGAACGGGCAGGAACTGATGCCCAGGAAGTTCCAGATGGACAGGAGGCAGAACTTCTTCCCTGGGCAGGGACTGAGACCTGAACAGATTGTCCAGAGAGGGTGTGGGGTCTCTCCATCCCCCTTTTAATTGATGTCCTTATGGTTGTTATGCACTGATGTCTGAATTTGCTTTGGAAAATCTTCTTTTAGGCATTGCAGCTCAGTGTAGAGGAGCACTGAAGAGCTCTGAGTAGAGAAGATTTTTGTACTGAAAATCTTAAGGGGATAATAAAGTCATCAGTATGTACAACCCTGTAATTTTATGTATTACTTGGAATTTCAGCTTCTTAGCTTCCCTGAGTACAGAGCATGGGATTGAATACTATCCTAGAGAAGGGCTTGTTTACAGAATGAATTCTTGCTGCACTGGAAAAGCCCTTTTTCATGCAAGTGGTTGTGTCAGCTTGCTCAGTTGATCCTGTAGAAATGAGTCAATTAGACTTGAGGTGGAGAAGGTACCTTGAGACCCCCACTCCTTTTCTTCAAATTTCTGAGTTGTGATTTAGGGATTGGAATTGTTACTTAGGTCGGAAGGAAGTTGATTAGAAGCAGCTTTTGGGAGATATCTGCTGCTGTTGCTAAGTCAATCTTCTTTCCTCATGCCGTGGAAAAACTGCAGTGCTTGTTTTCTTGGATTTTTAATTAGTAAAGTTAAGCTTAATATACATTTGTTTCCACTATCAAGTAACAGAGTGTATCTTTCTGGCTTAGCCGTCCCTTCTATACAATTGGTGACATCTGAGTGTCTGGTCCCCTGGCTGTGTGTCACAGGTCCCTGTGCCATTTGTTATCTAAAAGGTTGGTCCTCTGCCTCCTCACTCTTAACCCTGTAAAACCAGCCTATCCTGGCAGCTCACAGCAGTGCACAGAACAGAAGAAGAGTAAGGTTACAGTAAAACCAACCTATCCTGGCAGCTCACAGCAGTGCACAGAACAGAAGAAGAGCAAGGTTATAAGTAAGTTAACCATCTTTATTTGAATAATTTCACCATCTATATTTCTTACACATTTGGGAGAAATTCTTACTGTTGCCACCACTTCTGTATATTATTAGAATTACTCATTTTGAATTGTTTCATATAATTAATTTTCCAAACATTTTTTGTTCTCAGTGGTAATCCCAAACTCTGGGTTGTTTGTTGATTTGTTTGGGTTTTTGGGGTTTTTTGTTCAGTTGTAGAACTGGAGATCCATTTTATTGCAATTCAGTTCAGAGAAGAGTAGTTAAAGAGTAATTGTCAATAAAGCAGATTAAAGCCTTTGGTAAAATTGGATAACAACCATGAAGGGATTACTGTTCATGACTTATAACAAAGCAAAGTATTATCTGAAGCAGACCACAGAATGGACAGACTGGAAGGGGACCTGATATGAAAGGAGTAAATTACATGTAGAGCACAAGACAATTTTTTTTGAAGTACATGCAGTCAGTTTTCAGAAATTGTTGCACTTGAGATTTGATTTGATCACTGGTGGACATAAACTCAGCTCCTGAGGAGAAGAACATCCATACATGTGCACACTTCATGTGGAATTTTATTTACGTTTTTCTACAAGCACTGGCTGATGCAAATCTTTGAGAAGTCAGGTTGTATGAGCATGTTACACATCCATGAATGATGTAAGCCTAAAGGAAAACCCAGAACACAGATGAGTTAACCATACTTCACATTGGGACAGAAATGATATAAAACCCCTTGAGTTATACATGGCTTGTTCAGCAATCTCAAGCTTTTTACAGTCATGCTCAGTGCTGCCACTGAAGCTGTCTTTTGGCCTCAGTCTTTTTCACCCCGATGACTGTGACTAAGAATTTTGCAGTACAAGTGTTTTATCCTCTTCAATAAAACAACGCTAATGCTATCCTGCTTCCAAGACAGTGAATCATGGCTGCTTGGTGAACTTTGATGGCAAATAGATGCAGTGTTCATTCAGTCAGCTTGAGAAACAACTAATTTATAGTGGTGAGGAACAGTGCTACACCAAGTGCTAAAGCATCTGCTTTTGGGTGTAACAGGGATATCATGGGGATAGTGAGAGCAATAATAAATAAAGTGTGATTTGAGGGTTGTGAAATTTGACAATTTGTATCCTTCCAGTCAGTCATCCCACTAATGGCATTCTGTAGTGGAAAAAGGACTGCACCATTATGTGTCAGTGGTCAGGAAGGAGGAGTGGGGCAGCTGACACCAACACCTCTCCAACACCAACAGCTTTCCATCCCTGGGTGGGCACAGTTGGACTCTGGAGAACAGCTGATCTTACCTAGCATGAAGATTACAGGTCAGAATGGGACACAACTTTACATATTGGGAAATGCAATTTCTCTGTGAATTAAATGGGCTGTTGCAAAGAGCAAATGACAGTGAATATATATTATTCTTACAAAGTGAGTTACCCATCATTGTGCTCTGTACCCTCAAAATTACTAAAACCACAAACGTAACAGGCATTATTTTTTACCAAGCTGTAATGTGGTGGGTGTCTTTTTTTTTTCCTTTTTTCCTTTAAAAGTCTAAAGCATACAGGACCTGTAAAAAGCACAGTAACAGACGCACTGTTACAACTCTCCTCTTGCAGCCCATTCAAATAGGGTTAGTGCCTGGTCTCCTTCTGTGCTCCTCAATTTCTGCAATCAGATTTCTCCCACTGGTTCAGGGCAGTCATAATTTTTCCCCCACCTGTGCATATTGGATTTTGCTGTGCTTAAGTTTAATTTTCCCAACTCTTTATTGTCTCTGTGCCTTTTGTTCTGCATTTTTTTAATGAGTGAAAACACAGCAACAGACATTACATGAGATTAAGTCACATGTTTAAAGTTGCCATTTTCTATTCCTTCATGGAAAACTTGGGAGCATTTTATAGCTGAATAAGAGGGACTGCTAGCTTTCTAATATAACACAGTTGTATGCTAGAAAGGTTTTCATACCCAGTAGTGAGTCTTTAAAGTACTGAACTGTAAATTCACAATATATTTAGATATAGAAAAGATGTTTGTTTTTGAGATGCCTGTTCACTTTTATCATATTCTTATGCTTATTATACATGTATTCGTATATAATTTACTTTATATGTAGTTAGTGTTTTGTTTATTGTGACAGCTTTGCAGTTAAATGCAAAGAACAATTACACTGTTTTGTTAAAACAGATGAGTGAGTTTTTCTATAAAATGACTCAAGTTATATTCTGCTGAAAATGCTTTGAATTAGACAGAGTTTGTTAAGTTTGCATGGTTTAAAAACAAGATAATTGATTTGACCTAGGTGGGCTTCTTTGGTATCATCACTGTGTTGGGGTCTTCTGCACATCTGTACATTTTTTTCCTCCTGTTGTATTGTCACCAACACAAAGTCTTCTTCACCTCTTTGGAGGGATTTGGAGTGGGGTAAGAGCAGAGGAAGGTAGCCAGCAGTAGGTGTAGGGAGAGAAGCTTTTGGGCCCTTCTGCATCAACTCTTTGCATTGGTGCAGGACAGAGGTGGAAAAGTGGAAACCTTGAGTGGCAAAACTACAGACAGAAGGATCACTTTTATAGGTATTTATAGGGCAAGAAAGAAACATTGTTTAAATATGCAAAATATTGCTGGAATCTTACTTTATGCTTCTGTCAGCATCAAAGTTGCGCACAAAGAAAACTGGGGGTTTTGCTGATGTTGAAAATCTCTGATTTTATGTGAGATGGGCAATTTCTGGAGACCACTTATGTATGCAATAGTTCCCCACACTGTTGCTAAATGAATGTAACTTCCCCTCTCTAAGATTTTTAGTGTATCATGATATCATTTCTGTAGTATCCATTTTTCACATGCCCTCCCAAGAAGCAGCTGAGTTTCAAAACTTGCTCTTTTTATCTAGTTAAATTGCTCAAAATGTGATCCTTTTTTCCTCCCTGCAGATGCTGAAAGGAAAACAGGGAAGAACATTTCTCTGTTTGTAAGCAGCCTGTATTTTTGTAAAAAACCTTTTAACAGCATATAGTATAAATTTTTTAAGTTCTGTGAGGTGATGGCAAATTATCAGCACTTTTTTTCTGCTGAGCAATTCAGGCTTGAAGTGAAAGGTTTAAACTGGAGTGAGTTTTATACTTGAGTGACTGGAAGCATACTTGGGTTTTTCCCCTTAGTGTAATATTTGGTGGGCATTTCTTGTGTGCCTTGTTAGAAGATGTCTTGTGAATGAGGCCTGTACTAGGGCAAGGATTTGGAATTTTCCCCCACTTTTGATGTATCTCTGTGCTGGAAGCAATTTGTATACAAGTGTATGGTAAATGGTGGCTCTGTCTCTAGGAGCAGGTGAGTGACCTGCAAAAGAAGCCTGGAGAGAGAAAAGCTAATGACCTGGGTTTAAAGCTGTGTTAATTGATTTTTAACTTTAGAATTCCAGGTGCGTAAGAATTGCTGTAGAATGCATAGCCACTTTTTCCATAAAAATGGGATCTGAGTAGTTCATATTTCACTGTTAACAGTAGGAATGGAAAAGTAGAAGCATTCTTACTTCCTTTATAGCAAAATTTAACCTAGAAAAAGCTTGAGTGAAGTCTCAGACATCTCAGTTATTTTATAATAACATTTTCAGTATGAAAATGAAGTGGTGTTTGTTCCATCTGAGTATGAAGCCTTTGGCCAGTATTCAGACCACTTTTCATGGACCTTTCTAAGTACTCAGGGCAAACACAGTTTCTTCTCAATAAAAGACAAGTCTGCCTAAGTTTGTATCTCCGGGATTAGGTCTCTAACCAAATCTCATGTAACCTGTCTCATTTCGCATCAATTACAATGTGTCCCTTTATTTCTATTCTTCTTACTCTCTATAGAGAAATCTCTCCTCTTCCTCCCACCCCTTTTTTTTTTTTTGTGGTTTGTTTTGTAATTAATATCATGTAGCTTTTGGTTAAAAACAGGGCCATATTTTATGTAATTTTGTGGTATGAAAAGATGATTTGGTGTGTGCCACTTTCTTATAGCAGGATAAGTGACTGAGTGATTCTGGTGTGTGATCAAAGTGGCATCAGTTTGGTTTCTGTATCAACAAATTGATAAATCACAAGGACAGGAGCTGCTCTGAAAATCTTCTGACCCACTAGATGACAGGAAATAATTAGATTTTTTAAAAAGCCTAAGGAATGATGGTTACATGTAAGTAAGCCTGATTTACACACCAAACAATAGGATGAAAACTATGGAAAAAGAATGAGCAGAGGGCTAAAATGTGATGTGGAGGGTAAGATTCAGCATAGCCTGGCAGAATATTGAAGTTCTGTAGGGCTTCTTGGAGGAGTCAGGGATCAAGAACATAAAAATCATCCAGTTGGTAGCTGTGTACTGTTAGAGTGGCTGAATAACAAGGGGATGTTTTACTGATGAAAGACTTGGAATGATAAAAAAGAAATCTCACAGAGGAAAAGTTGCAAAAGGATCTCATGGTACTGAACATATTGTTCCCCAGTTTCAGTTGATGGCAGACAGGTCATATCTCTGGTAGTTTTTTTGACCTAATCTTCTCTTGTTCCTGGCTGTGCCATCCTGCCCTTCCATGTTTCAGCACAGAGTAAACTTAGAGTAAACTTCCATTAAATCAGAGAATAATGAGTGGATCTTGGTTAAAAACTGTTTGCATTGTGGGCTGACTCTGCACTGAGGATTGCTGGGATGGTTATAATAGCATGTTATGTTTGTGGGTGGAGGTGATGCCTTTGTGGAGTACCTGGAATGGAGGAGTTCAGAACTCCAAACCTTGCACAGCAATGGGGAATGCCTAAATTTTTGTTTGTGAAAGACAGCCCAGAATCCCAGATGGCAGATTTGTCTCTCTTGCCCTCATTCTCTGAGCAACACAACTGGCATAAATGACTGTACTCTCTTGCCATGGAGAAGCGTTTGTGTTTCTAGGGCTTCAATTTAAGATGCAAGCATAGGGAAAAATCTTTCTGCCCTTCCTGCATTCAGGATGTATAGGGAGATTTGGAGAATAATTCTCCCTTTTTTAAAAATTGAAATACAAGAAACAAGTTTGGTTATGACTGAGCTGAAAAAGCAAGGAGTAAAAAATTATTGTATCAGCTGACTTGTCTAGCTTCAACCCAAAGCTCTTTCAAATACAGAATTCTAAATCTTCGTATACAAACTAAATATGTGCAGTGCAAATGTTTATATTCTTAGTGCAAGTCCCTGTAAAGAAACAGAATTTTTTCATTGTACAAAGAAGGTAAATTTTATCTGAGAAAGATGAAGATCTGTGATCCCACCATTTTTTCACTGTTTTCCCTCACTTGTAGTTTTAATGNAAAAGCAAGGAGTAAAAAATTATTGTATCAGCTGACTTGTCTAGCTTCAACCCAAAGCTCTTTCAAATACAGAATTCTAAATCTTCGTATACAAACTAAATATGTGCAGTGCAAATGTTTATATTCTTAGTGCAAGTCCCTGTAAAGAAACAGAATTTTTTCATTGTACAAAGAAGGTACATTTCATCTGAGAAAGATGATCTGTGATCCCACCATTTTCTCACTGCTTTCCCTCACTTGTAGTTTTAATGTAGCTAAATATTCTTTTGTCTAGCTTTCTTATTTTTGTTCAGTTCATGGTGCATAGAGATCTGCACCTTTTTGTAGGTTCTTAAAGAACTGTTTGGAAGGTGTATTTGTGTGTGTGTGTGTGGACTCCTCCTGGGCAGTGCCAGAGGAGAGCTCTGTGAGACTCCTCAGCCCTGCAGAATTCCCAGCACATTTTCCTGGCTCAGCTTCTTTCCTGGCCTCTTGAGAGACTCTGTCACAGTTGTTGGTTTGGGGTATTTTTATTTGTGTGTTTGGGGTTTTTTGGTAGACTGTCAACACTGCCAGCTGGTTTTCTTTCCTCTATTTTCAAGTTATATTTGAAAAACCAAGGTAGGTCGGAAGGCAAGGAGATTTCTTCTATTATTTTGTCCATCTCCTGTTAAGTTTTCTTAGGTTTTTATTTGGGTTACCTGCTGTCTGAACTTGGCAGGGTCTGGTCCATTGTATCTGGAGTGGTTCCTGTGCAAGGAGCTGGCTGGAGTCTTCCAAAGCACATTTGGATCTTGCTTCTGTCTTGCAGTCAGCAGGGGTCTAGGGATGCTGTTAATCAGTAACAGAGAGGGGAAATTGTATCTCTCTTTCTTTTTTTTGTTTCTTTTTTTTCTTTTTTTTTTTTTCTTTTTTTTTGTTTAAATTGGGAAAATAGTTTCAAATACTCTTTTCCAAATGCTGCTGAGTTTTGACAAACTTTATTTCCTGCTTGCTCTAGGAGTAACCAAAAAATGGCTTTTGTTTCCTAACCGAGGAAGGCACATCATTAGACCTTTTGTGTCTGGAGATAGAAAAGGTTCATTTACAAGTTCAAGGAGCAAGAGACCTTTCCACCTGCTCAAACAATTAAAATTCTGCCTTTGTGAGCATTCAGCAAAAAGATAGCTGCTTCTTGTTTTTTTAATGAATATCTTTCTCTTTTTGCTGGGGATCTGTGGGCAAAAGGACAACCATATGCATGAGACTCTGCAGTGCATCAAGGTATGTTTGGTTTGACAGCTAAGTCAAACTTTACTTCCTACAGACCCTCAGAAATGTCTGGGTGAAAATGAAAAACAACCTCTCATCTGTTTTGTTAGATTGCCCAGCATTTTCTTTAAACTGGAACACCTGAAAACAGAGGCCATGGTACCTTGCTTTTAAAAAAATACTGAGTTTTTTCTTTTTGGTTATGAGATGAGAATATCATGTAGGTTTGTGCTTCTATGTTGATTTCTTATGAAAGACTTTCAGTGGCTTTTCTAAAGCATTGTTTTCAGGGTTTATGAATGCCATCTACAAAATCTCATTCTAGTTTTATACTTCATTCTTAATACTGAGCTAGAGACAAAACATCACCTTTTGATCTCTTCATCACAGCTTTTCTTCATTCCAAAAGTGGAATGTTTGCATTTATCACTTATTTTAGAAATTGATTCCAAGAAAATGGAAGGTCTGGTGATGATTTTATTTCTTCTGCTAGGTGAGGTCTGAGTAGGAGAGTAGAACAAGCTCCAAAGTGAAAGCCCTCACATTGCCATTCTGGTTACAGATGGGTTTTGCTTGATTAGGATCCTGCCTGATGTCCTAGGATAAATGCAGACATTTGCATTAAAGTGCTATCACCAGGACAGCATCTTCATCTTGAGGGAACCAGTATAGAGTATACAAAATATTTGGATGCCTTACAAAACCTGTGTCCCAGTTGAGCTCTTCCTGGTGTGTATAGTAGACTTAAATGTGGAATTTTACACACAGGTTTCTCCCACTTGTCAGTCGAGTCTTTTAGCATCCCTGATAAGTGAAGCTGCAGTAATTTATCTGCAATGACCCCTGTTCCTGCACAGGTTGCTGCTGTGTGAGCAGTGATGCCACATTGAGGTGTCCCTGTCACAGGTCATTGTGTTCCAGTCACTGCACAGAGACCCCTGTCTAGGTTTGGTGCTGATGGTCTGGGCTGTGAAATTCAGTGGCTGAGATCCAAGCACCTGAGCAGTTGTGCTCATCCTCCTCCCTCCACGAGGTGCAAGGGATGGGGAAGGAGGATCAGGAGGCAGTTAAAGAAGCACAGTTGGGCCCACTGCTGCTTGCTTGTTGAGCATTTCCAGCACATCTGGGTCCTTCAGTCATTCACTAGACACACTGATGCCTTGCAGAAGAGTGCAATGAAAAAGGCTTGGTTCTCAGATATCTTGGTTTGGTGTTGTCCAGTGTACATAGGAATGCTCAAGGCAGGTGGTTCAGAGTCAGCTGTGCCTCCCTGAAATGGGAAACTGCAGCTCTGTTGGGAACACACGGGCTTCTGAACCCAAAGTAAGAGTAAAGAGTTAAAGATTCAGTGTGTTAGGATGCTAACAGTTCCCTGCTTAATTCACACCCATTCCTCACACAGCTACTCTCAGTATGTGCAAGAGTGGTGTAGAGGCAACCAAAAAGCTGCAGATAGGGTAATTTGCGCAGAAAATGATGTTGACTGCACTGAATATTAGCATAAGATATTATTATAAAGCAGCTCTGAAAATTACATTGAACTAATCCACTCAATCAACTAATACACTTATTTACAGAGACAAGCTATTGTAGCAGAGTACAGTTCTCAGCTAGCTAAGAACATATTTTCTCTCATGTTTATCTTGATTGTATCCCCAAAGGATATTTCTTCCTCTCTTTTATGAAGAATTATTTCCATATTTAATTCATATGTACATTTTTTGCTTTTCCTGGAGGACCGAAAATATTTTCTGATTTTTGCAGTCGGTTGAGAAACTTGTTATTAAAACCTTCCTGTCATACTTTTAGTCCCCTTATTTGAAAATCCATTTTCTGTGTCTTTCAGTACTGCTGTGTGCTTCTGGATTGCAGTTTTCCTCCCTTTGTGAGCTTCTCTCAGAGTCTCCATTCAGCTACCTGAAGGGTCACTGGATTCACATGTCTTTTCATTAACTCCTGAACATTTCTTCTCAAGTCAAGAGCTACTTTCAATAACCAAACATACTTATTGTGTGTAGTTTTCCTGAACTACTCCAGTGCCTCGTGTTTCACTTTGTATTTTTTGGTTAGAGGAGTGCCAGTCCTGTTAGTGCTGGAGCTGGAGCAGGCTTGTGCTTCACAGGGTCCACTGCAGAGCTGATGAGCTCCACAGGGGCTGCTGCAGGCTCTGAAGTTTGGCAGCTCCCTGTAGAGCTCAGAAGTTCTTAGGGCTTTTACCAGGCATAATTGCAGAGCTGGGGCCTTCACTGGGAAGGAGCTCACCAAATAATTAGCTGTCCTAGTTAAACAGCTGCTCTTGCCACTGAATAACATCCATGGAAGTGAACGTTTGTGGATCAGAAAGTTGCAAAGCTGATGGGTGCTGGCATTAAATTTCTCTCCTTCTCTGCTTAGTGTCAGAAATCACTGCTGAATTATAGCATGTAACCTTGGCATTGGTAGTCTGCAAGGTTTTTTCTCTGGATGGGGGATATTCTGCCAACAGAGTGCCTAGGCTTTATGGACTTTCTGGAAAAAAAGCTCTGTTACTTATTGTATTTGTTCATCACACGGAATGAGCTGTGACATGCTGTTTCATCCTTTTTGTTTGGTTGGGTTTTTTGTTTTGCTATGGCAAAACCTTCTACTTGAGGTAAATGAAAACTGTGAAGTTACACCTATACATGTATGAGGCCTTTAGGAGGAAGATTTATTGCCTGGATTCACCTTAAGCACCAGAATGCAAAAACTAAAAAATGCTAGATTTGAAGAGGCATAGAAAACAGTTTGTAGGAAAAAAACTATCAAAACTCTTTCTGTATTTGTTCCTTATTTTTCATGATGGGATAAACTTTAAGATAAACCAATGTTCTCAGTTGGTTTACCAACCAACAGTCAAACAAAACACCAACTATTTTTTTTTTTTAATTTAAGTCCAAGAACCTTCCTGTCTTCTATAAATCCATGTCAAATACTTGATGTTCTCTAACTCTTTGGAGGGGGGACGTGACTCTGTAATACCAAAAGTTACAAGCACATATAAAAAGAAATACACTTTGTTATTGTTGTTGTATTTCTTCTTTTAGAAGCTCACAACCATTTCCAGAGTCTGCTGGTAAAATTTTAAAATTTTAATTGTATTGCAAGCTGTAACTAGATGATTTAGCACAAGACATTATTTTTCTCTTAATAATTTGCTCTATTCCATGGGCTTTTTTGGTGGCTTTTTTTTTTTTTAATTGAAATAAGTAATGTGTCAGAAGAGGGAGAATGGCCCTTACTTTGGCTGTCATCAGCTGGAGCATGGCTGGTTCCAAAGATTTTTAATGGAGACATTAAAATCCACAGGCTTTCAAGCAAGGTGGAGGAAAACAAACGTGATAGTGAAAAAAAAACCAAAACTGTTGAAGAAAGTGCACAGAGGTCACTGGAGCTGATTGGAAATCCTACTGAATCTTAAAGCCAGTTTTCTGTGTGTCTGTCTTCCTCTGACAAATGAAATAGGGCTGTTTTTGTGAAGTCTGGAAGCCTTTTCTTTCTTACCAAATTCCCCTTACCTGTTTTTGCTTGAGTAATTGCATCATGCATGAGAGGTGAGAGTGAGACAGGGAAGAGTATGAGGCTGTACAGCAATTAATGAGCTGTTTCAGCCCCCAAAAAAATCAGTGCAGCAGGCTGGTCAGAGCCTTGGAACCTATTAACCTTGATTTGGAAGTCTAAGACTTGACAGCTGGGGCAAAGCAGGGCTGTCTTAAAGAAGTTAAAAGTAAATCCCTCTTTTTCTCTCTTCTTTCTCACGTGCTCACTGGTGAAATGCTGCCTGGCTTTTTTTAACATTCCTTTTTTCAAGTGTGATTTCTTATTGCATAGCTTGACCAGGTGCCTTGCTACTGTTCTACCTATCTGGAAATTATTTGGGGCTTGTCTTTCTTCCTTTGATGAAAGACCACTTTATCTGAGGCACTAGTTAATGCCTACAGAAACCTCACATGTTCTTTCAGATATTTTTGTGCTCTGTGTTAAGATAAACATGTTGCTCCATGAAGAATGACTCACTTGGGATCAAACAGGACAATATTTGTGTTAATCAGCTGCATTTCTGTCCACAGGTACTGCTGCACATTAAAACAAACATGCTGTAGACATGAATTTTGGGGGAAGCTATGACATGGAATTTCCCAACTCTTTAAAAAAAGTTAAAAATAATAATATATATATAAAAGAATAAATCTTTGCCAAGAATAACTTCATCTGCAATTGTTTCTTCAATGTGTTGCACATTTGTTTTCCTTTAGAGGATGGGTGGCTAGGCCTCTCCACATGTGGGTACCAGGCACTGACCTGTTGTGGTTGTGTGATGATCTGAGTTAGATTAAAGGCTTTAGGGTTTTCCTAATCTGGATTGTGTTGGCTGAGCCAGGCTGAGGAGCACAGATACAAGCAGGTAATGCTGGCAGATGTCAGGAGGTTATGAGGAGCAATTTAGGACAGTAGCCTGCTCCAGCTGCAACAACAAAACAGAGCAAGCACCATGGACACACTTGGGCTGATCTGTTTATATTCTGTGTTATTTCAGTTTAGTTGTGCATTCTGTCAACAACCCACAAAAGTAAATCCATTTTCTACCACCTGCAGAAAAAGGACAAATATTCTTAACCCCTGCTAGTCTCCAGCCAAAATAAAGTGGTTTCCCTCACTTTGCCTCAGTCTTAAATGCAGCTGAGTAGCCTCCCTCTCTCCACTACTTGTTTAAAAATTGATGTCTGTTACATGTTTAAAAACTTGCTTGTCCAGTGTTAAAAGATCTTACAGAGTGTTTTTCTCAGTTACTGGATGCAAGCTGCGCTTCTAAATGCGTTAACTTAGCTGCTTGTCTCAGAATTGCTCTGGAAATAAAAGGACATGAATTGATCTTCCATCAAAACCACTTCACTGCATCACATGCAACTATGTCTGCTATAAATCTGCACACCTTCTTCTGTGGCCCCCTAAATCCTGACATATATTAGAGAAGCTGTTGTACTTTCATGACAATTTGTAATACCTGCTTTTGCTGTTTAATGATGAATTTTGAGATGGTTGTCAAGATCTGTTGGATATCTCCAACTTTCTCCCTTGACCCAAGGAAAGAAAGAAACATAAGGAAATATAACCTGATATAGTACTGTGGGTTTGCCTTAAGCTGTTTTTCTTCAGCTTTTTAAAAGTAACTTTGTTTCATAGGCTGTGTGCCCCTTAACCATTAGAGCGGAGCTCCAGACATTGTCTCTGCAGAACAGAGTGCTTTTGTCTTTACTGAAAATTGTAGATTTATTCATGATTGCTTTCTTTTTTTGTCTTTTCCCTTTTCAAATACCTGTAGGTTCATGTACTGGACAGACTGGGGAGAGGTGCCAAAGATAGAACGGGCTGGGATGGACGGCTCGAGCCGCTCCGTTATCGTGAGCACGGACATTTACTGGCCAAATGGGCTGACCTTGGACTATGAGGAACAGAAACTCTACTGGGCAGATGCTAAGCTCAATTTCATCCACAAATCCAATCTGGATGGAAGTCATAGGTAAGAAGTTTTTGGTTTATGTGTGTAATGTGGGGATTTTCCTAGAAGACGGTGCCTAAGCAATATTGTAATCTCTGTTGCACACCAGTGCTGTTGGAAACTTTTATCCTGCACCATCCTCATGTTTCCAGCACTGTGAAGTGGAATGTCAGCTTCTCTTCAGGGTATCCTGTAACTCTCACAGAGATTTTTCTCAGAACCAGTTCCATAAAAAATCCTGTTCTTAATTGTGTAAGACTATGTATCAAAATTGTCTCTTTTCAGTAGTATTTTACTCTTCTGTGCAGTGTTGCTGGGGTATTCAGAAATGCAGAAGATAATATGAGAAAATGGATCATCATATATTAGTATTTCAGTTTCATTAATCCTAGGGGCTGGGAAATTAGTGGAAAATAGTCCTTACAGAAGAGCTATGTTGAAGTGACTGTTTTCCTTGAACAGTTTTATAGCAGTGAAGTGATTCTTTTTGATCCAGTCACAGCTACTTCTTAATTAGGGTATAACTGGTGCTTTGTGTGTGTGTGTTTATCTCTGATTTGGGCAATGACTCTCTTCATTAGATGAGCTTTGACAAGTACTGCTTGCACACACGAATAAATCACAACTTGTGGCCAAGGTGTCATATGGAGAGATTATTTTTTGTGGGGTTGTTCTTTGCAAATTTTTGTGATGTTTCTGCTAATTTAGCTGGACATGAAATATCCTTTCTTATTCTCTTTGTTCTGGCCTCTTAGGGACTTGCCCACCTTTCACCACAAATGTTAATTTGACGTAAAGAAATGAATTCTATTGATAAGATCATTGTTTTGTGTGGACTGGCAAGTAGGATCACAGGCAGCATGCATGGAACATGTCCACTGTCTTCCTGTGATATTTATTTTGCACTCCAGAGTGTCTTTGTAATGCTGGTTTGAAAGGTTACATCACTTTCCTCCTAAATTCTGCCTTTTAAGTGACCACAAGGTCATGCAGTAAGTTTGTAATGGTGTTTGTTCATGGAAAGTCCCTGGGGTTGGATGCAGTTTTAAATCTGTGTCTTTGGATAGAAGTATTATGACTAGCTTGGTTAATTCAAAACTTTGGATATCTGTTTTGAAGTAGTCCTTCATTTGCTGTTTGTTTCACCAGAAAGAAAACTTAGTACCCAAAAAGAGAGAAATATTTAATAGAGATTCTTTCAAAAAAGAAGACTGTCACATAAATTTTCAAGTAATGGATAGAAAGGGATAGAAATTATCATATACAAAAGCAATTTGAGTATTTTTTTATTTTATTTGGTGTCTCCAGCCTTTCTTGTTCCAGAGCTACTTCACTGTTTCCTGCTGGCTCTTCTTTTTCAGTCTTGTTTTGCTACTGGTTTCTTTTCAGTTTCTCTCTTGCTAGTGATCTGTTGCACAGTGGGTTTGGCATTCTGTTCTTATTTTCATGGTGTTTATTCCCTGGTCTGCTGTTGTTTAACCTGGGGGATGAGGCTGTGGAGGTGCTGAATACGTGCAAGGGGCTGACCAGCCCTGTCTGTGTGCAGACAGCTGTGTCCAAAAGCTGCCTCATGGCACAGAAGTGAAGCCAGTTATCTCATTCCCCAGTAAATTCTCTGGAATTAGTTAAGCCTGTAATAAAGACCTGTATAGACAAATAATTTAGATTTTTAGATCAACTAATTCTTTCTTACACAGCCATAAAAACCAAAGCAGTCAAATGCTTTAGGTTGGGTTTATTGTTCAAATTGCTGCATTTCAGTATCAGGAAGATGTCGTGGCAGTATGCTAAAATATTACTTTTTGAGGGGCAGAAAGGGAAGCCATCCCTAGAAAGGAAAGCACATATGACTTCCCTTAAGCACTCAGAGGCACAGACCAATTCTAACAGCACCTGTTTTTCCCTAGGCATGTGAGAAAGTTCTGAAGATTCAAAAAAACAGTCAACATCTGTATCCAGGCATTTTGGTTTCATTTTTTATTCTTTGCATTACATCATAAGGGGGATGGGGAAGAACTGCAGAAGTTGGGCTGTTCTACACTGGGGTTTTATGGGGTGGTATTTTTCTGCTGTGACCTCTTGGCCTCTGCCTGTATTGAGAAAAAAGATCTTCTGGAGTTACCCAAAGTGTTGGGTTTTTTTGTTTTGTTTTTGTTTGTTTTTTGGTTTGGTTTGGTTTTTTTAATTGTGTGTGTGGTTTGTGGGGTTTGTGGTTTTTTGGTTTTTGTTTTTTTGTAGGTACTGTCTTTTGGTTATCCAACAAATTCAGCTTTTTCATTGTGATATTCTACAGCTGCAATTCTGTATTTTATCTCTTAATTATTTTGTTCACCTTTTCAGTAACTGCTTCACTAATACTAGAAAAGAAAACGCAGTTTCTAATTCTGCAGCCAAAGAAAAAGATTTTGGATTTTCCTTTTCAGTGGAAAAAAAAATCACCCCATTGAACCACCCAAAACCCACAAAGCCTTTAGTCTTTTTTCCTAGCTATCTCCAACCCCTCAAAAAAACCCCAATCAACAAAAAAACCTCACCTACAGTCTTCCACCACCACCTCTTAAGAGGGCTATTGGTTAGGGTTTTGTTTTAAGAGTTGAGTGTGGGAGAACAAGGTCATTATCAAGTGCCTCATCTAACTTAAACCCGACTCTTTAGTTTTTTAGAAACTGCTAGGTCTGGTGATTTTTTTTCTTGATATTTAGAAATATTCTCATTTTTCTAAATCGCTGCTTTATATTTATAGTTAGTTGCTTTGAGGTTTTTTGTTTCTACATTTCTCTTGATCAGAACTGATTTTTTTATCCTTGTGAAGTGTTACTAGTTTATATGATGGTTTACTTAATATCAGCATGTCTGGGAAAATACATGGTTCTGGAAGTTGGCACTATTGAAATGAAAAAGGCAAGTGAGTTACTGAAAGACACATATCTTCAAAAAAATTGAGTCTTCTGGATCTGGATAGTTTTGGCAACTTAGAAAAGGAAGCAGATGAGTAAAGATTTGATCTGTCAACTTTTTCAGTGTTGCATGACAGGAGGTGGGGAAAAGTCTGTAGCAGGTAAGCAATTGTAAAAGCTTCATGTAAAGTAACATGGCGTAAGTTTTAATTGCTTTGGGAGAAATATTTGGTAGGAATTAACATCCTTCTGCCAAAAAATTCAAAACAGTTCAGAGAAAACTCATTTTATGGTTTGGAAGGTGAAAAAATACAGTGTAACTAGAAAGAATATGCAGAGACAGAAACAAATTATAAGCCTTGATTATTGGGGTTTGGTGGAGTTTTTGTCACCTCTTCCACTTGGACTGGAGTCCCAGTGAGCCACTAAAACCAGTGTGCAGCATGACAGCTCTGCCAGTAGTACTCAGTTAAAATGTGCTAGAGTCATAAATTCGTGAGAAAAGCTCTCCAGCAAATTTTACAGGCATGATTATGGTTCATTACCTGCCAGCCCTGGGATTTACTAGCCCTGGCTGCTCCAGTGTGGGGCTCATTAGAATAAAGACAAGAGCAAAGAACTTGATGACTAATGCCCTTGATTTGCCAATGAGAGAAAGGAAGGAACAGTTTTTCATGTCAGAATGCAATAATTAAAGAACTAAATTGATGCATAGAAGAGATGGTTTTGTTTTTTTTGCAGCTCTTGCCCTGCTCTTATCAGAGGGAACAGTTGCTTTTTGTGGGACTAATTAAACAAAACTGAAATGCAGACAGCTCTCCTGTGAGTAGAGTCCCCAAGATAGGTTGGCCTGCTAAAGCAGTTCTTGAATTAATTTCCTCTTCCTTTACCCTGCAGCAGCAGTTCTAATTAATAAGTTAACACGTTACTGGCTGAAGGGAAATGCACTTACAAGGTCCCCCAGGAAGTGTTTGTGCTAATGAGATGGTTTTTGAGGCCACTGTAAGAAAACATACTTTCAGCAACTGTCAGAAAGCTGGGAAGCTCTTGCAAGAGGTGAATGTCTCAAGTTTGCACTTGAACATTGATTTTTCTAGTTTCTTTTTTCAAGCATCAGCTCATGTCTCTCTGCCAGATGATTGGTTGCAGATGTGATTAAACACTAAAAATACTGTATCCCTGCATTTAGAAGAGGATTTTTTCCTTATATGCCTATAATTTGTACAGTACATGACATTATGTACAAAGTATGAAACCTCATGACATTATGTACAAGGTATAAAATCTCATGTTCTGTTTGTATCTTTCTGTGTATTTCTGTGAGATAAAATTGCTGAACACCTTCAAGCAATGAAGAGGAACCAGTCAGTGGTGAGAAGCCTGTTTCAGTACCTCATCAACACAGGCCAAATAATGCTCTAATTAAAACTGCTAGAGAATCCTGCATAAACATAATAAATTAGATGATTTGGACATAGAGCTAGGGTGAATCTCTTGGTTCTTCCCCAAGGTGCTTCTGAAAAAAATTCCTGGAAAAATGGAGCTTCAAAACATCTGTTTGCTTGCAAAATGACCCACAGGGTGACTTAATTTCTCAGCCATTATTTGGTTTCTGACTGACTTTTTCAGACTTTCTTTGGGATTTGAAATGTCATGGCTGGACATTTTTATTGTATATTCTTTCTGGAAACACATGGCAATTGTGGCTTAAAGAAGTGGCAAAAGACAAAAACACTTTGGTCTGAAAAGAGAGATTATATCCTCCAAATCATGTTTCTTGCTTACTTTCTCAGGTGATTAAAAGCAGGCTTATCTTCTCATAGGAATATTTGGACAAGCACTCATGGTAAAAATGCAGCTTAACTTTCTGAGTTTGCTTTGCAAATGTTTTTGTTATGTTGGCAGGAGAGGAAATCCTGTGAGCTGAGGGAGCCAGAGCTCCCTGCCCTCCTTGTGGCATCCTTCTTGTGGTATTTTATGGGTGTATCTTAGTTTTTGATCCTGCTTCATCTGATTCATGCTCTGAGTGCTTTGGCCACTTGATAACATTTCCAGTTGTCACAAGCTGAAGATGTGTAATTCCTGCAATTTTGTTAATATTCAAAGCATTAAGATGGCAAAAAAAGATTTTGTTTAAAATATTTAATTTGCTTTGTGCAAACCTCTTACGTGCTTTAATTAATATGATGAGCACTAAAAGCAGGTTTTTTTCCCCCCTTTCTGATAGCCTAGGAGATAGTAATAGGTATGGAATCCCCCACAGGGACACTGGAGGAATGGAGTGAAACATAAATGTCAAAAATGCTTGCACCCTGCCCTGGGGACTGAGCACAGGCAGCCTCAGGGGTCACCTGAAAGGAGTTTTGCTGCTGTGGAGCTGGAATGTTAATGGTTTGGAGAAATACAGGCCAGAACATCTAAAGTACCCCAGGTTTTCTGCAGGTGTTCTGATCACGTCTTGAGACTAGAAGACTGTAATGCAGCTAGAATAAAAGGCATTTAGTTCATGGAAAGTGTTTACTTGTTTACTTTTATGGAGAAATGCTGTTATACTTAGATATAAAACATCTGTTGATATTCTAGGAGGGAAAAATAGTTCTTAGGATATTTAAAATTTAAATTATCTTGATTATTGATGGCTTTCTTTTGGTGATCTGAATTATTAAATTTCATAGCCATAACATAGCTTTGAATGCTAGTGTTATTTGAAAAAGAAATAAAGACAGACTGAGGAAATCCTGGTTATAATAAAGGATATGAATTTAATGGTTTTTTGGTCATTTTGCTGTTAATTTTTATTTCAAGTGAGTTTAGTCTTTCTCTGAAATGCATATTATCCTGAAGCAAAAGCTTTTTTGTCATTGTTAATATAAAACTGGATAGACTGTCTGTGAAGTTTCATGTATCTATTCTATTTCAGAGTTCAGTAGTCCCTTTTGTAATTCCTGCTTTAACTTGTTTATTGTTTGTTTCCTTTATCTTCACGAAGTGTTTCACAGGACTCTTTACCAGAATAAGAATAGAACAAGGGTGAATATATTTAAATTGGATCTATCTTTTCTCCAGACATTAGAAAGCTCTACTATAACAAGTATTTATTGTAATGGCATCTCTGATTACTGTGATGATAAATAGTTGTATTTGGGAAATCATGACATTCAACACAGACTGAATTTAATTTCTGAGGAAACTGCTTGATTTTTCTCTGTTTCTCTTCTCACCTTCCTACTCTGCTGTCCCTTTATGCATTTCCTTCCCAGCCAACTCATCAGAGATGGCCTTTTAAATGTCAGTCATCATCCAGATTTTTATGGCAAATTTGTGTGATTATATGCTTGGTGCAGGGAAGATTATTAAAGTTAGTGTATGCTAAATGCCATCTAATATAGAGGCAATTTGCATCTTGCTGAAGCCCTGGAGATGTCTCCTGAATGAAAACATCACTCCTTATCCCCAGCTCCCACTTTCCCATTGTCTCTGGTGTCTCTTTCTAAATGAGAATAACGATACAAATGCAGCAGTCTGGAGGAACCAAGGAGCTTGGTGAAGGGTGGAGTGCCTTTTGCTGTCCTGTCACTTGTCCCAGTGAAGCCTGGCCTGGTTATGTGGCTGCCACCAAGGAGCTGTCACATCCCATCAGCCCAACTGCACCTTCAGTGCTGCACCTGGAACCCAGATCAGGGCCAGGAATGTGGAGAGCTCTCTGCTCCCTGACCCTATATGTGTGCTTGGGAACCACCCTGGAGGTGACACCTGCTGCCACCAGCTCTGTGCAGCAGCTGGGTACTGCAGGTGACACTCTGGTCACCTTCATCCACCTGGGTGTATTTAATAAATAATCAGTCAAGGCGGGGGTCGGGGCTCCTCGTCTCACTCACCAGAAGCAGAGCTCTGCAGCTTGTAGTGTAGTTCATGCTGAAGCATAGCTGCTCAATCAGAAGGTCATTTCTTGCTCCCTTTGTCTTCTTCCTGAGAGCTGGGTGGGCTCTCCAGCCCCTTCCTCCTGCTCCTTATTAGGGTGTGGAGACTCACCGAGCTCAACTCAAGCCACTGGTTCTGTGCTGGCACACATCATGGGGCTGCTGTTCAGCAGGGCTGCAAGTGTGGCCTGTGGAGGATGTTCCAAGATGGGGAAAAAGCCTTGCTGGTTTTTCTGGTTAGAAGTGAGCTATCACCTTCTAATGGCTTGCTGGAAACAAAGATTACAGAGTACATGTTACTGGTAATACTGATCTTAATGAGATGCAAGAAATACACACTTGTGTTTGGGCCCAAAGCCATCTTTATGCATTGCAACCTTATATCTGCTGAGAAAAATAATAGGAGTTGAGGAGTAATTGCTTCAAGGCTGTGACTGACAGCACAGTCAAATGAAGGGCTGCTGAATCTCTTCAGATAAGGGTTGGTTTAAATCAGGGTCACAGTTCACCTGATGCATTGTCATATGAATAGATGGTTGTCTGAAAGTTAGGCATGGCTAAGAGCAACTATTGTACTCAAAGATTTATTCCCACCACTGGTGGGTACAAATCACGTGTAAAATTCCTCTCTGTTGGTTTGGTGTTTTTTCTGGTTGGTTGGTTTTATTTTAAAGTAAGATAGAATGCTTCATAAAAAAGTGGCTTCTCTTGTTATGGGAATGCTGTCTTCAGTTCAGGTTTGGTTATAGTGAGAGTTCTGGACTTTCATTGCTTCTGTGTCATTTGTCAAATGTCACACAATATGTCACACATAAAGACTTAGTCTCCAAGCCTGCTCTAAACTAAAATTCAAATCTGAAGATATTAAGGGTCTGGGGGTAGAGTTGGTTACAATGTTTGCAGATTTATATTTGAAGAATGCCTTTATACTTGGTATGGTACCAGCATGTGTTGTGTCATTCTGGCTTCACTGTTTGGCTGGCAGGTTTCAACTTTAAATTATATTACAATGGTCTTTTGTAAGATGCTTAGTTGGTGCATTTAATTAGAAGCAAATATATACCTGACTCCAGACAGAGATAAGAAAGAAAAGATAATATGTCCTACTTTTGAGTGCAAAATACCAAGAAAATAGAAGATTTCATTGAGTATAGAATTGGAACACTAGAGTGACAAGCAAGGGCATCTATATCTTTTTCTCATAAGTAGAAAAAAAATAAAAGCTTTAAAGATAATGCATCTTCTTCCAGAAGCTAAGGTGAAAGAACAGTAATAACTATAGTCTCTTTGTACTCAGAGTCATTGGCAGAAGGCATCTTCAAGCTTCTTGCTTTAATATCCTCTTCTGTTATATTTTAACAGCAAATATTTGGAAAATAAGAGTATTTTTGTCATCTGTTAAACCACTTCAGTTAGACTTTTTTCCAGAAGTGATGCCTATGGTATGGGGGTGTTTTCTCCATTAATGTATGGATAATTGTGTCTTCCCTGCAAGAAGAAAACTGGGAGACTGGCATTCATAGTGGGCTTTATTCTGAAGGAGTAGCAGGGCTGTGTGTCAATCCCTTATGCTTCTTGCTCAGGAAAGGGATGGTGATCCCCACTATTCATGGGAGCACACTTCACTTAGGCAGTTAAGAAGAAAGGAGATGGGAAGAAGCACTCATGTAAGTGGTACTGGTGTGGTCCTGCTTTGAGCAGGATGTTGGTCCAGATGGCCTCTGTAGTCCTCTCCATCTTAAATTTTTCTGTGATTCTGAATAAAATAAAAATAAGAATCGAGCTACTTAATTCCAGTTCTGAGGCTCTTAGGCACAGATAATTAGTTTCTACATCACAAGAACCTGGAAAAACTGTCTTCAATAATGTTTGTGCTGCATTTTTGTGATGGCTAATGAGCATGTCTTTGTATATATACATAAAATATATGGGTATACTCTTTAATTTTGTTTGTGAACCTGGAGAGAGGCAGTGACCCAGTTTGCTCAGAAATGATACCATTACCATGGCAGAAAATCACTCAAACTGTTTAATGGCACTGCTTATAGTAAAAACAATAGCTTAATAATTATCATAATAATGAAAGTAACTTTAAAGATTTCTCTATAGTGAAAAACTACTTTATTTTGATGGTTCAAAAGAGCAAAACTTGAAGAGATGGATGGACAGCTAGTGGACCAGTTTGTCTCAGTCTGAAATCTGTTGAGGCTGAGCAGGTAGCAGTCAGACTTGGATAAAATCAAGCTGGTGTTCCCCCACTTCATGTGGTGGTAGAGAGCCCTACAGGTATGGACTGTTCAAGAGGTAAGTACCAACAGATCTAAGTAAGGATTTCACTTAGCATCTCCAGGGCTTCTCAGCATCAGCAGGCAGCCTGAAAATAGTATTCCTGTGCTGTTCCTTCATATCACTCCCCAAAGTGGGGGCAGTATGTTCGTTCCCCAAAAATAAATTAATACCAACTTCTGCTCAACAGTACCCAAACTTCTTTTCACAGGAGCTGTTGCATCACTTGTGTTTGAGCATTCATTTTCTCCCTGTGCTCTCTTAGGCAAGCAGTGGTTAAAGGCTCCCTTCCACATCCCTTTGCTCTGACACTGTTTGGGGACACGTTGTACTGGACTGACTGGAACACACATTCCATCTTGGCCTGCAGCAAGTACTCCGGGGAGGACCTGCGTGAAATCCATTCCAACATCTTCTCTCCCATGGATATCCATGCCTTCAGCCAGAAGAGGCAGCCAAATGGTAAGCTGTCTTGCTGTCTTTTTTTAATTGCAAGCTGGAACTGATTTGCAAAAATCTTAATTAGTTTTTCTGTATGGTGCTGGGTGGCTTCACCCGCGTCATGATGCAATTTTTCCAGTGCAGAGAATAGCAAAAAGACCCAAAGGGAAACCAGATATTCTCTACGTGTTTTACAGGGATTTTTAAGAGCAAGAAAACCTCCCAGCTCTTATTTTTTTTCTGCCTGACACATTTATGCTGTTGTCGTATTTTTCTGTTTCCTGTACCATAACTTCAGGCAACACAGTATTTTTATTTTTTGAAGTGGTAGTTCCTGAGTGGAAAATAGTAGAAATGGTATTAAGCAGGACTAGCTCTGTGTAGTAACCACTGTCTTAACCATTGTGTTAATTTACTGTGTTTGCATTTTGCTTTTATCTATACATTCAGCACCAGTGTGCTGAAGAGTTTGTAAAAATGAGAAGAGCAGAGCTGAAACAAAGTTCTTGTTTAGAGCTAAGTGCTACTTTCCCAAGAAGGAAAACATTCAACATCCTTGCATTTTGGTACCATAAATACCCCACAACTCAACACTTGGAAGTAATTTTTACTTGTTCTGTGTTTATCATTTCCTCCTTTAATCTGTGTTGCTGCCACTGATTCTACCACTCAAATGCCGTGTGTGTCTTAACACATGATATGAGGTCATTCGTTATCAGAAGCATTAATCTGTGTGATTTATGTTTAACAGCTACAAACCCATGTGGAATTAATAATGGTGGCTGCTCCCACTTGTGTTTGATGTCTCCTACCAAGCCCTCTTATCAGTGTGCATGTCCCACTGGTGTGAAACTTCTCGAGAATGGAAAGACCTGCAAAGATGGTAGGCTTTGTTTTTCAAAAATCCTTTAGATTAAGCACAAAGTAGCTTTTGGAGGGAGAGGGATTCTTCCAGCTGCACTATTGAATGATGCACGTTAGGGGTGGCAAATTCTGAAACTATGTATGCTTTTGCAGTACAGATAAAAGTGATTGGAAAATGCCCTCTACATTGAAGGGCAGGTTACCTCCAGTTACAAAATTTAAGTTGTAGTTCTGTCACTAGCTCCCTGCAAGTTTTGAGGGGCTCTGTTGTTCCCTTTCCTTAAAGAAAAAGATACCTATCTCCTCTGTTGTCTCTAAAATGTTTCTGACATTATTGATCATTAAGTGTGTGGCTAATAAGGTTCCCCTTCTTAATTTTTTTTAAAGTCTTATGTCCATTTATTATGCACCTGACATCTCTCCCTGAAAGTAATGCCATGTTTTTAGAGGTGCTGAAAGCCCTAAAACTCAAGACATGATCAAGACTTAAAGCACTGACCCAAAACTGGTTTTAGTTTCTCATTGTGGGCTAATGTATATGATTTTAAATTGATATATTTTGTAAGTGTTGGTCTTGTGATGTTGTGCTGTGGTTGCTGTAGTACACTAACAGGCTCAAAATTAACACTGGGAGATAATTAGCTAGATCATAAATAACCATCTTTTATGCAGATCATCTCTCTAGGACAGAAGTAAATAGAGGAAGAAATGATACAGCAGAGCTTAGAGTAAATAAGCTAAATAAAGTGTATACAGAAATATTTTTTTTAATTGGAGTTTCATATTTTAAAAATTATTCCAGGCTTGTCAGCTATGTTCTGAGTTTTCTTTAATTTCATGCTATTTCATGCTCTCTGCTGATTATTTTTGTGTCTCTGTGAACCTTGTTAAAATAAATTGCTGCTTTTATGTGAAAAACAGCTCCCAATTTAGCCTGGCAGGTTTGTTTATAAGAACTTCCCAATACACAAACAAGATGTTTTTCTCCCATTTCCCTTGGTGTAAGGAGAAACTTTAAAAATACTGCTCTGGGTTGGTTGTCTGTAGTCAGAATGTGACACAAATCCATGGGCTTTTTCATAAATACTTGATATGCACAGCTAAACTCCAGTGTATGAAAGTAAATTACCAAGGGTAAGTACAGGAATGGTATTAAAAATCCACCCCAGAACGTTATTAAAAGGATTTCTCATGCAGAGGTATTCAGAATCATCAGTTCATTTTTTAGCCATTTCTTTATGTCTCAGAAGTTATACCTGTTGCTCTTTTCTTCCACTCCCTGAGCATGAGAAGCCAAATTTTTTGCTCCCAGTCAGCCAGAACATGTATTTGATTTACAGAATATAAGCCCCCACTGTATTAGAAATATTAAGTTGATATAGTATGTTGTCTAGTTGTATGCAAAAAACTTTATACAGAAACATTTTTCTTATGCTTGTCAATATCATATTGCATTTTAAACCACCTGCTGTATCTTTTGGGAACATTCTGCCTCTGCCTTTTCAGGAAAAAAAAGGGTGGGAAGAGAGGAGAAAATTTAGACTGTTTATTTAGCTTGGCCTTAGAAAGGAGACAGCACATAACCCAGATGAAACAACCTACTCAAATTATTCATCAGGTCCATTGGTTTTGTGCAGCTTTGATCCTGTGCAGGGCTAATTTCTGAAATACTCATGCAGGAAATTCAGCATTTAGAGCTGAGCATGCCCTGAAATAGTGATTTTTTAAATTTTTTTTTTCCACTCCTCTCTCCCTGAAGGGAAGTGCAGATCCCTAAACAGGCGTAGGGCTTTTGTGAGTGACCTACAACTTTCCAGAGCTCTTCAAGGCACAGATTCCCTGGAATTTCTTCCTGTAGTGGCAAAGGCTGCAATTGCTGATTTGGGGAGGGAGGAGAGCATGGCACTTGAACAGAGCCAGCGTTGCCACAGACCAGAGTTCAAGATGTAAATCTGGACTTGTGTGTGTGGGGACATCCTTTCTTAGGCTCCTCGAGGACCCCTGGGAAGTGAATTTGTTTTCTCATTTTCAGGTGTGCAGGGTGGGGGATTGATTCTAGTTTTCCTGGGCTGTTTTTTTCCCTTTTGTACTTCTCTTCATCTGCTGTGAATGTAGAGCTGAACCCTGAGAGCTGAACATTTTTACCTTGGATAGTTTCAGTATACAGCTGTAATGCTGCAGTGCTGATTAAATCTCTATTTACAATTAGAATGTGGGAGAGACTGGTGACTGAGAAGTGAAGAAAGGTGAAAAATGAGGCTGAGTTTCTCTTCTATAAGATGGTTTTGTCTTCTAGCAGTAGACTAAAATCAGTCTGGTTCCTTATCTGAATTGTTTATTGGTGAAATGAGCCCTTTGAGGAGAGAGCTCCATTTCATGCTGTGCTGTGGAGAACACTGGCCTGTGCTGGGAAGATTTTGATGGGTGAATTTTGAGTGTGTGTTTGTGGTGTTTGCAGTGCTTTGGCATTGACAGATGATCCTGGCAGCCAAAGGTGAGGCTGGCTGACCCTCCCTGAGCAGTTTCCATGACAACCCAGCGTTTTTGAATAATCTTGGTTTATAGGAAATCTTTTCCTCCCTTGCCTTTCTCCCAGTGCTAGTTTCTCCATTTCTGTAGGGTTTTTTTAATCATACCTTAGAGGAGTTTTACTGTTTCTTGTAAGATCTGCAAATACAATAACACACACACATTCCAGTTTTAAAAGATTTCTCTGCAGTGTTTCAGGAAAGGGTGATACCTTAGAATAAAACTATCTATTTTCCTAATACCTGATAATACAAGCCATAACAGTGAAGTATGCTCAGATGTGGGCTTGTAGCAAGGTTTTAGGTCCCCCATTTCCTAGGTGAAAGTTTGTAAATCCATGTCTCTCAAGCAAATTAGAGGCAAAGTAAGTTATTTCATGGCCAGATATTCCCCTATCAGTAACATGTCAAGCAGAAGGTCCCAGGCAGGACTCTGGTCTTCTGCCAGAGAGCTTTTACTGCCTTGTGTCACATTCTTAGTAATGTATTGTTCTTCTGCACAACATACTGGAATTTCTCTTTTTCAGTATTGTGTGTGCTGCTCTTCTGAGTTTGGCAGTGCTACGTTTAAAGGATCTTTTGATAGTTGTAAAACAAACCTGAATTTTCTTATATAAATGAGTTTGTCGTTGGAGTCACATTCTTATTAGTGCTTGAAGATCTTTCTGTCTTTGCCTCTGAGGAGTTTTACTTGTGTCCTGCAGTTGCTCCTGCTAATAGTGAAACGTGGTTTGAACTGAGAAAACCAGTGGTGATTTCAGCTGAGCCAGGGAGGTGGGAGTTGCCTCGGGAAGAAAAAGCTTTGCTTCACACTTCGATTTCAGCCTTGCTTTGGCCATTCTGTTCTCTTCCAGGAAAATAGTCTTTATTTTGCCCATGGATACTCACATCCTATTTCCCTGGTAGGCCTGGAGGCAGGAAGCAGAATTTTGCACTTCCTTTTGCAATTTAGGGCTGTCCACTGCCTAATTTGCTTTGTCAGGAATAGCCAGGATCCTGATTTGACAGCAGAGATCAGGATGTTAGTTTCACACCTTCATTCTTTAATTTCTTTTAAAGGAAAGAAGAAATGTATTATTCATTTCAGATGCACGTTCTTTGGCCTTTGTAGATTTAAGGTTGAGCTTACATGAAAAACTCTTGTTTGTATTGTATCAGGGACTCTTTCACAATAGTGATTTAGAACTGGGGGAAAACATTTAGGAATTACATGGTTTGGTCAAATGTGAAGTAATTCTATTTGGGATGTATTAATAATCATGATTTCTCAGATACAGGGAATGCATTATACATGTCTTAGGTCTAGCACTTGTTTTGTATGTTTTGTATTCCTGAGCATGTGTCTGTGTAGCTCAGCAACCTCTGATGGTTTTAAAGTTGAATAACTTACAAATGACTGAGGCCTGTGTATCATTGAGAAGATGTAATTAATTGTAAAGGTTAGAAGGGCATTGGACTTAAAGCTTTGCTGTTGCATGTATCTTGCTCTGCTTCCCCCTTTCTCCCCCTTCTCTTGACTTCAGCTAGCACACAGATTTAAATTATTTAGAATTTTAATAGTGAATTTTTGAGGCAAGTATTAGTTCAAGTACTAATGTAATGCACCGTCTGTGAGCTTGTAATCCCAGCTTTCAAAGTGCTTAATAAAAGTAGGCTAAAGCTCTCAAAACTAAGAGTCTGGAGTAAGGCTCACATGTCCATATTTAGACAAGGTAGGGACTTGGCTTTCAAAAAATGGCTAACTATCTTGAATATCCTGTGACTTGAGGCACTGCTAAAAAGAATCTTGAGCTTAGTCCACAAGTTGAATGGTTTAGAAACAGGGAAAACTGCCTCAGGCCTGCATATGTGCGTGAGGTCAGAGTTCTGGCTGCAGCCTCCATGTGGCCTTTGAAAGCAGCCAGCTGAGGTTTGAAGTGTTTTATATGTTTGTGACTTGTTCCAGTTCTCCTAATAAGTGCTGATATATTTTTAAAAGGCCAAAAAAATAAAGTTATGCTTGTATGCAGCCTTCATTGTCTGTTTTTTTGAAATACGATTCTGTACTTGTGATATTCTCTCCCTCATGCTCATCATTTAGAGGCTTGATTTTTCTTAGAGAGGCAAGGCAAGAGGTCTGGAGATCCCTCTGTCATCTTAGCTTTTGCTTCATAACTGGTCTTTGGGGCTGAAGTGAACAAAATTGATTGATTTTTGTCATGTCCTGGCACCCTTGAGTACCTTGAGCATTTTCTGATGATCAGTGCCTAGCCAGGTAAACTTTGCACTGCTGGTATTTGCCACACTTTTGAGACCACCTGGGGTTCTTTTCCCCGGCTGTTATCGAGGCGATAATGGCATCAGTCTATAAAAACGCCCAGCTCTTGCATTTGTTATTTCTGCTATTGTCAGGACAAGCCTGAAGGTATTCAGAGTGATCTTTCCCTCGACCTGCCTGGAGGTGTGGTGCTTCTCTGCTGCTCCTTTTCTTTTTTCCTGAGCAGAATGACTGCTCATCTAACTAAGCAGCTGAGGTGTTGGTTTGCAAATGTTTGGGTAACAGCTCTGAAGTAAGCTTTAAACTTTTTATTGCCTGCTTGGAGGGCTGAGGGCTGGTGTTTGATGGAGGGATTGGAATGCTGGCCAAGCCCCCAGATAAAGACCATGAAATTCTTAGCTCGGGGTTCCAGAGTCCAACACGGGTTAGCTGAAAGCCTGTCATTTCCCAGTGCTGAATTAAAGCTTAAACACAGTGGGTTGTTTGACTAAACAACACCGTTGCAGGCTGAAAGCAGGATACTGAAGCTGTTGAAAGCTCATCTTTGGGAAGAATGGGAAGGTCAATTGGTCAATTTTAAGGGTGAGCTCGAGCAAGGGCATGGTTATACTGAACTGAGTCTTTCTGGAGACTTGACATTGGTTCTTTGAAATGACCGTCAACTTCAGCCAGAACACACAAATTATTTTCAAATTATGCCTTATACTTTTCCTGTAGATTTTAGACAATATATATGTTTTGAACTCTGAGGTCAGGGAATTTCCTCAGCCTTAGGTTTATTTCATAATGCACAAAAGGTATTACTGTTTGGGGGTTTTAATATGTTTGTCGTTTTTATGTTTAAAAGGCAGGTTGGATAAATGATTGTGAAGTTGCTAAGAAAATGTTGTAGGGGTTTCTTTCTTGCTTAAACCTAAATTGTAGGGATTAGCTATGTCCTAAGACTTTCCATGAACATAATGCATCTGTCTGCTTGAATCTTGATGCTGAATTTTTTATTATACTTAGTAGCAACAAATACAGATGTACATAGAGAGTGCTGTGTCATGATCAATTGCTTCTGTAATTATAAATAAACCTTTCTAACAGGCCTTTTTTTCTATTGGCCATGTCACATACTTTACAGTGTTTTGAAGGATACATAGGCATGTAATTACAGGCTCCCTCCTCTTGATTAATTAATACATAACTGTTCTTCTAGTGAGTAACTCTTGAGTAGTGTGTACATCTATTTCTGAACACAACGTGTTTTAGAGCAGAGGATCCCAAAACTCATCTTAGTCCATTCTGGACTACCAATCAGAAACATTTGGAATATTATCCTCACCTTCAGTTGTTGAAAGGTGCTATTTCTTGCAGCACTGTGAAAGTGTCTGAGAGGTTTTTAACACATTAAACTTGCTGTAAATGAAGCAATGGCTGCTTTGGTATCTTTCCACGGTTTGGCATGCAGTGAGATTTCAGCTAGCACCGACATCAATTACCGTTTTTTTTTTTTTTTTTAAAACAAATTTGGCATCAGACACCAAAATTCTTTCATCACCAACTTACTTCAGTTTTAGCTCTTTCACTCTTCTAGCTCTTACTTATACCTCTTACCCATCAAAAGCAAGACGTGGACACAATGTGGCTTGGCGATTGCTCATTTTCACTGCATGTTCATGCATTTGTTTTCCTAAGCCTTCCCCACCCTCCCCCTCATCCCCCATGAGGGTGTCCCTGCCAAAGCCTGTCCTCTCACTCTTTGAGGAGAGCCATTGCACCACACTTTCCCTACAATTATGCAAGCATTTTTCACCTTAGCTCAGGCTTCCCCCAGGCCTGAGCTGCTCTTATCTCCCTAAGACTCCAAACTGATAAGCCAGTTTAATTGGAATGGGGTGTGGTGGTTGTTTATCCTTCATTACCTTGAAAACTGGTGACATAGAATAGAAAATTAAATAAAAATGAATTAGATTAGACAATAAGTGCAACTGTCATTGATAGTGCCCTTAAACATGCTGTGTTGCCTATCTGAAAACATCTTCTGCAGTGCATGCTGATCTTAGCTATTTATTGTGATTCTGACTTTTGACCCAAAAGCCAGCAAGGCTTTTGTGTGCTTCGGCTCAAAATTACTTTGTAAGACACTGTTATTTATCTTCATGTCCTCAATAAGCCTGTTCTGAACAAATGTGGGAGAAGGTGACAGCCCTTCTGTTTTGCATGGTCATTGCACAGTGGTTCCCAAATCTGACTCCTCCAGTAAGAGCTTCTCAAAAGAGAAGCTCAGAAGTTGTTTACTTGTGGTGTTCTGTGTTACATTTTTCCCATTTATCAGGCGTTGTTGAAACGTGCAGCTTGTTTGTCATGGTTATCCTCTCACCACCAGCAGCAAACAGTCAATAAATTATCTGCATAATTGATTTCTCATCTAAGAGGTTGCAGGCCATCTGTTGATTTGCATAAAATAGCAGCACAGTTGCTGCATATCCATATCAATAATTTGGAGGTAATCATGTGGATAGGGAATAGGTGCAATATGATGCATTCTGGGAAAGGGAAGCCCCACTGCATTTTCTCTGTAAACACATCTGACTTGTTCTGCAGAAGAATAAGCAGAGACATTGTGAGCAGCTTCACATTTGAAGCCCTGGAGTGGAATTCTCTGCTGTTTGGTCAGGTCCTGTGAAATCAAGGTAGCTGGACCACGTTGTTGGAAAAGGACAGACTCAGGTCCTCTGTTTCTTCTCGCAGAGTGTTTGCAAGGCGTTTGTCTGTGCCGTCCCTGCAGGTGCCACGGCGCTGCTGCTCCTGGCCCGCCGCACGGACCTGCGCCGCATCTCCCTGGACACGCCCGACTTCACGGACATCGTGCTGCCGCTGGAGGACATCCGCCACGCCATCGCCATCGACTTCGACCCTCTGGAGGGCTTCATCTACTGGACGGACGACGAGGTGCGGGCCATCCGGCGCTCCCTGCTGGACGGCTCGGGCAGCCAGGCCGTGGTCACGGCGCAGATCGCGCACCCCGACGGCATCGCCGTGGACTGGGTGGCGCGGAACCTCTACTGGACGGACACGGGCACGGACCGCATCGAGGTCACGCGGCTGAACGGCACCATGAGGAAAATCCTCATCTCGGAAGACCTGGAAGAACCCAGAGCGATCGTGCTGGATCCCATGGTTGGGTGAGCAGCTGTTCGGGAGCGTTCTTTAAGATATTAGCCATTGTCTTGTAGGAATGCAGCTCAAACGCAAGCAGATGCTTTCCATCTAAGGAAAAGAGTTTCAGTTTCATTTTAGGACTTTAAAAGGAAAAGGCCTTAGAAATTTCTTTGCTCCCCTGGCAGCCGTTGCCTCAAAGCAAGACAGAAACACTGATAGGTTTCTTTACCTATCTTACAGAAATGTAGCCATTCTCTATTGGGCAGTTTGCCAAAAAGCCCCACCCAAATCCTTCAATATTTAAGGAAGAGCACAGTGCTTCTCGGTGCCTTTTGGGGTGTCATAGCANACAAATCCTTCAATATTTAAGGGAGAGCACGGTGCTTTTTGGGGTGTCATAGCAAGGTGCATTGCTTGCCTGTACCTGTGCTTGGTTTCTATTTTGTTCTTTACTGTTTATTATTTAATCTGTTTAATAACCTTTTACTTTACAAAACACACTCAAGAAGCTGTCTCACTATTATTTTGAGGCCATTTCTGTGAAGTGCTGGAAACCCTCAGGACTTAATACAGCTTCCACATGGCTTACTATCAACTCTGGCCACGTGTAAGATTGTACTAATACCTCTGTCTGCTTCTATGTGGGATGCAGTGATAAACTTCTGAGCTTTCCAAATGAAAATACTGGGATTCTCTGAAAGTTAAGGCTCGGAGGTGCAAGCACTGCTGCTCTGTTTTGACCATCTGGATAGTCACCTTATGTGTCTATGTTTTATTATTTTTAAAAATATTTTTGTAGACTGCATGAATCAGCTTGTTCATTTTAGCCAATAGCACTGGTTATATTGTCTTGCTGAGCAGACTGATACAGGAATTTTGTGTGTTTACATGCCAATTCTTTTTGAATGGTTTAGGCATCCTTCCCTAGATAAGGAAATATTTTTTATTAAGAAACGTAACTCTCTGTGTGCTATGTGGTTTTGGGAAAGAGTAGGCCAGAAGAAGCTATAAGAACATTGGAGGTTTGGATTAATAAGGTTTTGTTTCCTTTGCAGATACATGTACTGGACTGACTGGGGAGAAATCCCAAAGATTGAGAGGGCAGCATTGGATGGCTCAGACAGAATTGTGCTGGTGAACACCTCGCTTGGCTGGCCCAATGGCTTGGCACTGGATTATGCAGAAAGCAAAATATACTGGGGAGATGCCAAAACAGACAAAATAGAGGTTTGTAATTGCACCTGCATTTTTTATTCCATGAAGTTATAGAATGTAGTTCTGCTTTTCTTAGTGTTCATATTCTGATACAGCCAGAAAGGATGATGGGGTGGTGATTGAGTTGTGCTTTAAGAAACAACTTTATTTTTCTCAGTCTTTGGGCAAGTTACTTGCTATTATTCTCTCTTTTTTTGTGCGTAAAATAGAAATTATATCCAGGTAGTAGAGCTGTCTTTGTAAGAATGCGTGATAAGGACTTATTTAACAAGTCAGTTCTTAGGTCATCAGGGGAAAAAGCTTTTTACTGGGATTAATGTATGTAGTTTAAAAAAGAATTCTATTTCATGCTTTGCACTCTTCAGTTTAGAGCCTACTAAAACATATTTTAAAGAAATAAATCTTATTTCATATATAATTATTTGTACTTCCAGAAGTCCTTTATACTTTGTATCTCCCTTGTTTTATTGGAGTTTCAGCAAGAGCNGTGTGATAAGGACTTGTTAAATAAGTCAATTCTTAGGTCATTGGGAAAAAGCTTTTTACTAGGATTAATCTATGTAGTTTAAAAGAGAATTCTATTTCATGCTTTGCACTCCTCAGTTTAGAGCCTACTGAAACATATTTTAAAGAAATAAATCTTATTTCATATATAATTATTTGTACTTCCAGAAATCCTTTGTACTTTGTATCTCCCTTGTTTTATTGGAGTTTCAGCAAGAGCGCAGATTTTCCTTTTTTCTGACATGTCCAGTTGAAACTTTTAATTTTAAAAAAGGCACTTTTTATTCTCTCTCACACTGAAAGTCTTGCATTTCTTTTGTTGTGTAACAGCTATGAAACAAATTTGACATTTGTTATCTGTCAGTCTTTGAGAAAATAATATTGTTTAGCATTTGATCAATTTGGTGTCAAAAAGCTTTTGTTGGCAGTGGAGGATTTGACTGCTACCTGGCACAGGTCTGCCTTTGCTATATCCTGATAGATTTGCCTTCCTTTGATGAATTATGGCTTCCCTTGTTGATTCCTAATCGTTGCAAATAACTTTCAGCACTTATCATATTAGGCACAATTGTATCTTTTCTAGACTTACAAAGTTGTTTTTACTTATTTATAGCTACAAATAAGTCAAGGTGAAGTCACAGTCATGTGCTGGAAGGTCACATAACTGTTTGCTCTCCTTTAGAGCCAAAGAAACTCCAGTCCTGTCCTGCAAGGTGAATTGCTTTGAAGGACTCCTTGAGAGCCTCATGGAGCAGAGTTTTCTTAGTCCTGAAAACAAAATGTATAGTCTGTAATCCACCTAATGTTACATCAGCTCTGAGAAAAGAGGAGAAAATAGTGATGTATAGAGATTTATTTATAACAGATTAAGCACTTCAGCCCTGATAGTGTCTTGGCCTTGAATGTATTTTGCAAAAGGAAAGTTGGACATTCTTCACCCTCATGTTTGCCAGAGCACTGAGATTCCTTATTCATTAATAATGATTCTGTTCTGTGCTGGATCAGTTTGTGGCAGAAATTTTCATCTAGATCAGGCATGAGCTCAGTGCTGCAATTCTGACAAACTGGCTAGAACACATCATAGAATGTTTATGCCAACGTTACAGTGTCTGTGGCAGGACAGGAGATATCTGATTTGGCACAAAGGTTTTTGGGACAATTTCCATTTCATTGTTCTTAAATCAGTGTAAGCCAGCGAAATGACTTTGTTCCAGGTTGTCATGTAACATCTATGCAGGGCATCAGAACAGATTTATCACCCTGAGATTTCAGAATTACTAGTTATTTTTTCCTATGAGTTTCCAAGTGTTAGAGTTACAATATTACTGCTGCTGCTTTTTATAAAAAGTTAACATTTGTCAGCTCTTACCAACTTGCAATAACTCTTGAAACAGTCTGGCTAAAACCTTTACAGCAAAGAAGTTCTCCCACAGTTTTTCTTTAGTGCTTTTGGATTTTAGTACTGTTTGAAGACGTGGATTTGTATTTTTTGATTCCTGAAGGTGTTAATTTAGGCATGTGACATAGATATATAAAATTCTGTGTAAGGTGACCAGCACTTCCCACACAGACACCTGTTTTGACAGAAGATGTTGGTCCTCGTAACTAATGTGAGGTGGTGGGTGCAGAACAGACAAAAGCAGATGGGGTGAGTTGTGGAAATGGTTGTAGATGTTAAAAGCTTACATGTATTACTAGGAAGACTGGGTGAGTTTGTGGAAGGGAATTCCACTGCAGTTTAGTGGCAGATAGAATTGCCTCTGATCTACAAATCACTGAACTGTAAATTGCTGTAGAAGGAAGGAGTCTTCTTGAAATTTCTGAAACGAGTCTTCTGTGTGTATTTCATTTGTTTTGCAGTTCTGTAAGTGTTGGTTATTCTCTCAGCAAGGATACTGGGATGGGTAGACTTTTGGATGGAACAGCCTCTCTTTTCCTGTGTTGAGGCCGTTCTGTCATGTTCTTCCTTAGGTGCCATGTTGCTGCTGCTAACTGCACTTCAGAGGGGCCAACAGGGCTTGAAAATCAGTGACCCTGGTGGTCAGCACACATGTGCAGTGTGGCTTCTGCACTTAGTAAAGCATGGAAGGGCTCTGTAGGATGAAGTGGGGTGTCCATCCAAGAGAATGGTTCAGTCTAAAGTGGAATTTTTTTATCCACACCTGTCACGATTAAGGAATGGTGCTCCCAAATTTAGTGCTTCCACCAAGTCTCTCCAAACCACACAGTCTCACTTCCCCCAACAGGATGGAGAGGAGAAAAGGCAAAGAGGCACAAAAGGCAAAGATCACTGGTTGAGATAAGAATAATTTACTGAAAACAGTGATGAGATAAGAAAACTTACTACAATAGTAATAAGAGAAAGAAATGATTCACTCAGAATATCCCTGACAATAGACAATACTGGATGGCTCTCTCTCCCCCTGCAAAGTTTCCTGGAAGAGAGTCCCTTTCCCCCACTCCCAGCAATGACTGGAGGTGGTACAGAATAACCTCCAGGTCCTGGCCATGCCCCCTCCCAGCTACTGCAAAAATTAATCCTGTCCTGGCCAGAACCAAGACATTTCTTACCCCTTATTTTATACCATGTACATCATGCCATCCTACTCCTTCCAACAATACACACACAAGGACAGGTCTTATTTATAGTCAATGGCCATCCCCCAAGATGTCTGTTGAATTAATTTAGTTCATGGCTTTGGGTTCTATCTGTCCCAAGTGTCTTCCAGGGCAGGAGGACTGGTGTGATGTTGGCTAGTTGCAAATTACACCAGGAGCTCATGACTGGTGTATCTGGAGCAGTCCATCCTCACTGTCCATGGGAGTTGTGGGATGCAGTGGCAGTGTCATTTGGCAGCTAATGTTATACAGCTCAACATCACACACTGTTCTCACCTAAAAACCAAATCCCCCTGAGGTACCCATTGTGTTGCCCCATCCCTCTGCATCACCCACCAAGTGCACCCCAGTCCTTGAGCAAAAACAATCCCATGGGTGGGTTTGCCTTTGCTTGAGGCAGAACTGATTCCGAACTGTCTTCCCTAACACATTCCTCACAGGCACCACAAGGACTTGATCCCCTTCTACAGTACCTGGAGGTTTTGATTGGGCAGGGCCAGCTCCACTGGTAGAACCTCTGGTGTTCACTAACCAGGTGGCCTTTGTGAAATGTAGATTCCTCTCTTAATCTATGATAGCTGAAATATTAGTAACATGTCAAGTTTGCTCACACTGCCTACTCTCCAAAGGCAACCAGGAATCTTGAGGAGACTTGCTGCACTTTCCATGCTCTCACCATCCATTTTTTATATCTGTTTTATAGAAGATACTTTGGCCTTCAGTGAATGTTTTAAACTGACATTTTAAGAAAGGACACTGATGTAGGTGCAAAAAAGAAAGGTATTTGTGACAGGATCCAAAGATGAAACTTGGGATTGGACATGAAGGAATGAGAATAAATGCCTGGTCCCTGCTTTGCTTCATGTGTTTGTGTATAGTTGAAAAGGGGTGGGGGTAAAAGCAGGACAAAAACATGTGTTTACTTGCCTCTATTGCCTTTAAGTAGTTTTTCATACATGATTTTACATATTTTGTGCTTTTTTCATTTTTTCACCTCCACATGTGGGATTCCTCAGAACAGTTGTTTAATTGCAGTGCTACCAAACCGAATGTCATTCTTGCAAGCCACGTTTCTGGTTTGTTTGTGCTGCAGATGAGCTTTTATTATTTATTTTTTACCCACTGATTCATGCTACGCTGTTCTGGAGCCCCCAGACGATAATAAAGCATCAGCAGGGGTTAATGGAGACTGGTAGGGGGTACAGCAGGGAGCTTTTGTTCCCATTTTATCTGGCAGCCTGCAGCAGGCAGAAGCAGGCTGTGGCTCAACAGCTTCGTCATTTATCTCGGTCAGGTTTCACTGCTGATAAACTTCTATTGAAATGGATGGCTGCTATTGTGCTTACCAGTGGGGAAGATTTCTCATTGACTTGCTACAGGTTTAAAGCATTTTCCTGCCGAGCTAGGAGGTTAAAAATGTATGATCTGCTCTGTTGAATTGGTCCTGTGTTTTGCTGCTCTGGTGAATATTTGTGTTCTTGGCACGTACGCTACCTGTTCTAAGGCATAGCTTGGATTTTTAAATGGTCAGCAAAGCTGGTATTGGTAAAGCAATTAGGAATGGCTGCATGCATATGTGGCTGGGTGTGCTAAGGGGAAGTCATGATGATGTGGCTGATTTCTCATAGTTTTTCAATCCCTGCTTCCTTTTTCTTTATTCATTCTCTCCTGTTCTCCACTCTCAGAGCCAGAGAAGACACCCACTAACACCTGCTAGTGGTGAGTGTGAAGAAAGGCTCTGCCTCCTGCTCAGATCCAACCATTACCTAGTGATTTTTGAGTGCAGCTCTGACTTGAAGAGTTTGTCCATTCCCAAATCTGTGAGCTGTGCCTGGCATTGCTGTCTCTAATCCTCGTGATTAATATGGAAAGTATTGCATCCTGCTGTTTTTCTCCTTAAGTACACACAAGTGTTCAGAACTCAGCCTTGCTGGACAACAGAAAGCAGATGCTGCTGGGACTTTTTAGAGCACAGAAATCTTGAACAGAGAGGACATTTTTGTCTTTGACCTAGGAGCTAATAGTCTGGCATCTAGAGAATGCTCTAATTCATATTCTAATCCTGAAATTGCAGGGCTATATTCTCCTCTGATGACAACTCCCTCAATTTTACTGCCACCCTAATAAGGAAATTTTGTTTTCTAAGTATCCACCATTTATTTTCTGACTGAGAATTTTTGTCTCATACATTTGTCTTTGTTCTGTGAAATGCTGATGACTTGCAAGCCTGGTTACTGATCCTACCCCCATCCAGCCTACTGGAAGCACAGGTTTGAAAACTGAGAAGCAGAATCCATTCTTTTCCCAGCTCTTGAACCCAGCTGCTTTTGTGTACTTGCATTAAACTTTTGCAGGTATGAGAAGTAAGGTAGTTGAAACAAATACCTGAAGTTGCTTTGCTGTTTACATTTGCTTTGGATAGTTGTGGCACTTGGGAATTTCATTAAATGAAAAACAAGTATGTGCTGTAGAGGGCAGGGACAGATCCCTATACTCCATCATCCCAGTTTCAGAAATTTAAAGCTTGCTTTGTCAGGGTATTTCCAGCTATTTCTTAACACCTGCTAAGCCTGTATTAAGAAAAAATAAGGATTTTTGAAATTAGTAGTAAAATAAGGGTTTATTAAAAAGAAAAATTATTTTATACTTGGTAGAATTTTTATTTGAGAGGTTTCTTTTCAATTTCTGAATGAACTTAAGGAAGAACCTAATTTTGTGATGCTGACCAAGATAATAAAACTATAGTAGAAAGCAAACAAATGACAGCCACAGACAACATATTAGTAAGGTCTCCTGGCTGTCAAAGAGCTGGATACATTTATTTGAATGATCCCTTGTCATGGATTCCAATGCTGAACCAGGACCCTCTGGCTTTGTAAGCTTGTTGCCATTAAAAAAAATTTTAAAATTTCTTTTTTTTTTTTCTTTTGAGCATGGGGCTACAGAATTTGAGAGATGTCACTTAGAGATTTACCTTTTCACAGAATCATGGAGTTGTAAAGGTTGGAAGGGACCTCTAGAGATCATCTAGTCAACCCTCAGGTGTTTTAAAGCAAAAGTAAAAAAGAAGAAACATTTTAAAACATCCATGCTAGTTTCAAGTCGGCAACATTAAAAGTTAACTTTTTATTACTTTTGATAAACTGAGACTACCTAAACAAAATTCAGACATGAAAAGTATGATTGAGCCCTTTCATTATAAGTTACTTGTGCTGAGGAGTTCTCCAAGATGTCCTGAGGGGTCTGCTGTCCACAGGCTGTCATGTTTCATGGGACAGGGAGAGGTTCCTAGCAAAGAGGCTACCCAGGGAAGCCTTTGGGGAGATGGAACCAGAACTGCTGCCCAAGTACCAAACATGGTAATTTTTCTAAGTGAAATTACTGCCCTAAAACTTATGTGGAGAAGACTTTGGCATTCAGTTTTCAAATGGTTCTTGTGTCACAGATCTGCAGTTCATCCTGAAATCCATAGTGGATTTCATCTCATGAGATATAGATACATTCAGCTCATTGAAGTTCCCTTATGTTGCCTTTATTAAAATGTTTAGAATAGACTAGATGAGTCCTACTCTAAAAGCACCCCTTTATTTATGTTACCTCTGAGGAGGGCCTGGAATGGCCGTGTCAAAGGCAAGTACCCACACTTGAGACACATTTCAGCAGAAAGTTGTGCTGACTGCTCCCATTGGGAATTCAGAGATGTTTCTTACAACCTTTGCTAAAAGATGAGCAGTCCTGGTTTGTTGCTGATGGCTCTGAAAGCCTCATGGTCCCCATGGCCCAGCATGCAGCTAATTGGAGTGTAACTGTTGGATCTACATTCATATGTGTTAAATGCTTCCCAGATTTTTCACACTGGAGTTAGGAAATTGTGTTTTGGTTTATGCAGGTGTCTCACCCAGAAAGCAGCAAGCCTCTACTAGCAGCCAGTATTGGTTACCTAAGGGAAACCACTGAAATGCCTCAAACCCACACAGCCAGAGCCATCAGCTCACCTGAGTCTGACATACTTAAAATACTTCATGGCAAGCTGGGGAGCAATGTAAAGAGATACCGAGAGACAGATACTGAGCTGTTGTTTGTTTGTGATTCAGCTGAGTAATGTTTGTCAGTCCACTGTTATCCCTTACTCTCCAAACTTCTGGCTTTGTTTTTTTCTCCTTTTCACAAGCTGAGTTGCATTACTGTACAAAATGTACTGATCTTGGGCCTGGCTTCTTTGGAAGCATTCACCTTGACCTCCAGTCACTCTCAATAATGATTTAGCTTCCTTCACACAGGCATCTTACTTTGCTGTGAGTTTTTATAGTCTTCATCTGAACATCTTTTCTGGTACCATGCATGATCTTGTAGTGTGGCAGAGAGTTTGTGGAAAAAGGTGGAAAACCAAGCTCTTGGACATGCAAGACCTTGGAATTGAAGTGATTTAGTGAAGAGGAGCAATTGAATCCACTTGAAAGCATATGGCCACCAAAGTATCTCATAACTGGCTGTGTCTCTCACTGCACTATTCCCTGAACCACTTGGACTTGGTAAAATAGTAGAAAACTTTCCACATTTTTTCCCTCTATTAAAAAATAAATTATAGTTGCTTATGAAGGAGTCTGGAAAACATCAGGTTAGGTAGAGAACAAGTGAAAAATAACTTCGTGGGGCAAGGCACTGAAAGAAAGAACTTTGGGAAAGAAGAACACAAGAGGCTTTTGCCCATATGTAAGAGCATATCAGGGGTTGTTATGCCCAACTTAATCGTGTAAAACTGCTCCCCCAAACCCACTGTGAGGTTTCAGGTTGGTCTTGGCTAGTCTGGTTTACATTCTGCAGTGTTGTGTGTAGCTGCCCACAGGTCTTAGTTGCTAAATAGTAAGTTGCAAAATGCAGTCATTAGTTTCCTTTGCTGCCCCCACAGCCTATGGCCAGATAACAGAACACTCCCTGCTGCCACTCCTCCCTATGGATTACATACCAAAATTAATCTCTGTAATAAAGCATTTTTAGTCACCTGTTTTACCACTGAATCTTTTCAGAGGAGCTTCTTTTTTTTCCCCTCTTCTTATTTATTATTTGGCTCAGTTTTTGTCTTAGCNCCAGAGGAGCTGCTTTTTTTTTTCCCTGTGAAAATCCCTCTTCTTGTCTTATTTATCATTTGGCTCAGTTTTTGTCTTAGCCTGTTCTTTACAAATGCAGGGGTTTTTTTTGTGTTGCATGAGATTGCCTAGGAGATGTCAGATGTGATTCTTACAATGGTTCTAAAATCTTTTCCTTGCCTACTTGTCACTTTACCTGACTTGAGCCATTTCATTAAAAACTGAAGCACTTGTTTCTAAAATTAAATCCCACCACAGAGAAAACATTTCTGCTGTTGGCATTGATCAGTGGCTAAGAAAGTTGTCCTATTGTGAAAGAAATGAGCTTATAGCAGTGTGTGTAGCCTGATAGAAAGAGTATTTATGAAGTTAATCTCTATACTGTTTGTACATATTTATCTTCATGGCAGTCCTATTAGGAATATTATCCATGTCTTTGAATTCTTTGGAAAAATTGCTAGAGTTCTAAAGGAAACTGAGGGTGCTGAGGAACTGTTAAATTAGGAATTGTTACTGGCTATTATAAAACAATTAACAGTAAGAAATCATGGACTTGGCTGGAGGCATTTGGTTTCTGAAGCAAATCCAAAGGGTTCCAGGGATCCCTTCTGCTGATTCCTCAGGATTTTAGTGCAATTAAGAGAGGACCTCCCATTTAATTCCTTAATGTTTTAAAATTGAGGGGAAGTGCTGTTAACACTAAGTAAATGACACTGACACAATAATTTCTTCAAACTGAGGTGAAAGTTTCAGTTATTCACTCTGAGAGAGTATAGTTGATCAAGACTTTTTTTAGAAGGAAGACTAATAAAACTGGACATTTAGACAAGATATCTTTGTGTCTCTCTTAGAGCAGCTGTTTTGTAGCCGTTTTAACGTGTGTTAATTGTATGATACTGCTGCAGCCATAGCACTAAAATCATTCCAGTCTGTTTTATGTTGCTTAGAGAAGTTGAAAATACGTTGTTCTTAAGCCCAGTCTGAAAAAATGCAAATAAAATTATTAGAAGGCATTCTAGCTACCTTTTAGAGTTATTTTTAGGAGAGATGCTGCCTAAGTTTCTTTTCTTTAACCAAATAAATCTAATGAATGTAGTGTTGGTTTTCACTTTCCTTGTAAAGTAAGATTCATGCATATTTAGGTAGACAATTAACAGTCATATCCCTGATTAGCATTGCCATGAACTGAGTTATCTGTTGCATCAAACAGCACCTGTAGATATTTACCTCTGGATAATCAGGGCTGAAGTAACTAGGCCTTGAGAGTGTGAGTATTCCTAAATTATTTCAGGTATAATGCAAGCCTTGCTCAATATGGTATGTTGGAATATCTGGGATATTTGTTCTGAATTCAGTATTTCAGAGTGTTCTACAGTAATGCTTCCTTGCAATCATCTTAAACAGATCAGTGTTAATGACCAGACTCATGAGAAATTCTCCTTTTTACCTCGTTGTAAGTTGTATCTATTCCTGTGGTGCATTAGCATGACCCATGTTGAAATTGTGAAGGTGGTAATGCTTTCTGATATTTTCTACTGGTTTTAAATTATTGAGAGAAACCCAAGTTGTCATTGGAATGAATTAAGAATTTAAGATCTACTCAGGAAGAGTTTACTTTTTTTTTAATGACATTTCCATCATAGAAGCCTGTGCCAAATGTCTGGGGTTTTGTGCATACTGTAAGGTAAACCATAACTGTACAGCCAGAATATATTTCAACATGTTCTAAGGAAACAACAAGCTTCAGTGTGTTCTGCACTTGTGGGACACATGACATGCAAGTGTTACCACGGGGTCAGAAGGCTTTCCAATTCCTTATCCTTCCAGAAGAAAGATGAATGCTACAATTGCATCCTTCCTGTGACTCAGTGGGAGATGATGCTTTCCAAGCTGTGGTGCCTGATAAAATTTTTGTAGAGCTGGTACAGTGATGGCAGTAGTACTTGAGCAGAGCAGTTGAGGCCCTGCATATTAAGTAAGGTCTTCTGGCCTCTCTGAGGATCAGTAAGTTGGTGCTGGTAAAGATGCTGAAGTTCAGGAATCAATAATGGCTAAAGTATTGTCAGGCTGTTGATTTTAAAAATCAGGGCTTAGGTTTAAGTATCTGAAATTAAAGGAGCTTATAGATTTTACTGTAAGAGTTGTTTGTTTTACTGATGTGTGTCTGTGATAGAAATAATATTCTAGCAACATCTTTTAGTATAGCTGGGGACTTACAGTCCATCACAGAGGCCCATTCCATGTTCCTAAGTAATATATTTTTTTGAAGGTAGTGTTACCAGGTGTTTGTACATTTTCATTGATTATTGACTTCCTCTGCTCCTGTCAGCCAGAAAAAGAGCTTAGCATACATGATATTTAACCTGCTTCAGTCCCTGGAAAGATTTCTCCTGGAATCCTGCCAGCCAAAGGAAGCAGGTGATTGGGACAAGCCAGTGCAGGTTTACTGAGGGCAAATTATGCCAGGGTGCTGCTGTACAATGAAGGCAAAGAGGATCCTGGGCTGCATCCATGGGGACATTGATCATCCCTCTCAGGCATTGTCAGGCCACACCCAGCTATGTCTAGCTCTGGTCCCCAGAATTCAACAGAGGTGCAGGGATAGTGGAGAGAGCCTAAAGGAATGATGAGAACCAGCCCCAGTGAGGAAAGACAGAAGGGGTTTGGTCTTTCTTTCATGGAGAAGAGAAGACTCACGTTTTTCCAGTGCTCAGGGAGGAGGGAGGCTCTCCCAGCACATGGATGGTGCCACATGGAGAGGACAGGGGCAACTGGTACAAGGTGCATTGAGGGAGGTTTCATTTTAATATAAGAAAGAAATACTTTACTGAGGCATGTAGTGGAGTCCCTCTCCTTACTAAAAATTTCCAAAGGTAACTGGACAGGATGCTGGATAATCTCATCTAGGCTTCTTTCCCGCAAAAAAATGGACCAGATGATCTCTCAAGGATTCTTCAAGCCTGGGCTGCTCTATGACTCTGTGGTTCCATACTGAAAATTCAACCATGCTTATGAGTTAGGATGAAAGGTAATGAATGGTCTGTGCTCTGTCACCTTCATCTCAGTCTTGACACCTTGGGACTGGGCTCTTAGTTTGGTGTTGATCTCAGGCACTTTCTTTCTGTGGTGAGCATCTCCTCAGTGCTGTGCACATCAACCAGTGCACATCTGCTCAGTCCCTGCTGCCCCTGGCCTTGGTGGCACTGCACTGAGGGGACTGTTCTGCACAGCTCTGCCAGGGCCCCAGCACAAGCTCTGCACAGAGCTGAACATGATCTTCATAAATGAGATAGATTTAATGATGAAACTCCAGACTTAAAGCAGTCAAGTGACAAGTTTAAACTACCATATATTCAAATCCCAGATTATCAAAAAGGTAAATTCACTGCATTAGCCTGTTTATCACAGTGATTACTGGTACTTAAAAGTGAATTGAATGCAAGGTGTCTAATAACAAGAAGGACCCTTAGAATATGTCACCATGCTTTCCAGTCTGCAACTTTAAATTAGAAGTAGTGCTTCAGAGTTATTTTATTGTTCCTACTAAGTACAGCATTTTAAAATGTGACTACATCTTCAACATTTTCAAAGTAATTCTATTACTTTGAATAAACTGTATGTTTATTAGGCTATAGGTTTGCATTCACTATTGTTTTAGGATAAACAAAGCCCTTATTCTGCAAGCAGGATATCTGGTATTTTTTCTGAGGCCATTTAATTTTCGCATTTTTAAATTTATTTTTTTTTCATGGAACTACTCTTTCAGTAAAGGTGGTGTTTGTGGTTACACCACATCTGTTTCCTGTTGTAGCCTATATTCTCAGTGTGATTTGCAGTATTCAGAATGGCCTCAGAATGTGAAACTCACACCACATTGTGGTTAAAAGCAGCACAAACCTCTGGAGACACTGCCTTGTGGCAGCTGAAGGTGGGATTTTGTGGGGATGGGCTTCACTCTGAGGAACTGATCCATGTGGAGTTGGGGAAGGGGAAAGAATCCAGAAAGGAATATGGCCTGGGCCTTGGTTGTTGTCTGAGTTTGAGTCTGTGAAAAGACAATGCTGAGATCCCTTGAAATTGGTTGATAAGTGATTGTTTCTTTTTGCTTTATTCTTCTTGTACATATCACCCCTACATCCCCTGCCACTTCCCTCTGCCTTGCACCAGACTGTTTGATTTTATAGCCAGTAATTCTATTGAAATCACCTAACATGCAGCCAAAATCAGTGAAGACAACATGGTGCCATGGGGGGGAAAATTGTGTATATAAATATATATATATATATTTGTATGTATTATGTGGTAGTGGGCAGATGTTTCTATTAGGCAGCATAGTGCAGATGTGCTCAGGTAAAATTGCAGTGGGAGCAGAGTGGCAGGTATATGTAATTCTTTCAGAAAGGTGCATGTTTTGTCTAGGAGATGTAAAGCTGTCTTTCAAATTAGCCTTTATGTGTCAAACAAAAATTAATTAAAAGGACTTCATCCTGAAGTCCTCCCTTCTCTTTTCAGTATGGGGGAAGCTTATTTGAACAGCTCTTAAAGTTTGCCAAAGAAAGTTCATCTCATTCCACACACCTTCCAACTAATTTTCTTTGTCAGTAGTTAAGCACACTCCAAAATAGAGAATTTTCATACTTTTTTTGCCTTGTATTTATAAAAGAAATTTCTAAAAATGCTACTTTGTGATGGTGATGTTTCATTGCTTACNGAAGTCCTCCCTTCTCTTTTCAGTATGGGGGTAGCTTATTTAAACAGCTCTTAAAGTTTGCCAAAGAAAGTTCATCTCATTCCACACACCTTCCAACTAATTTTCTTTGTCAGTAGTTAAGCACACTCCAAAATAGAGAATTTTCATACTTTTTTTGCCTTGTATTTATAAAAGAAATTTCTAAAAATGCTACTTTGTGATGGTGATGTTTCATTGCTTACTACTGTGTAGTTTTAGTTGGTTCCCTTTTCAACATCCTTCCACTCTGTGTATCTTCTTGGTCTGCTCAGCAAGCACTAATTGCCATGTATTAATTAGTTGCAAACAAATCGCTTATCTCTGTAGTTTACAGGGAAGGGGGAAACAAGTTACTACAGACAAGTCATCTGTTTTTGAGGTGCATGTGCACTTGTAGAAGCATGCTGTATACTCTGCTGGACTGAAGGGTTTTGGTGAGCTGATTCCGTAAAGTAATCGTGACCTTTCTTCAAAAGTAAATATGGAGTTTATTCCTACAATCCAGCAAATATTCCGAGTCCCTTTGATTTTTCTGTAGGAAATGTGCACATAAAGATTCAGTTCCCATTTTAATATACTGAGAGTCAGTACCAAAATGTTGGGAAGTTTGACAAGGTGCAGTTTTAAGGAGAAATAGAATTATTGTGAAGGTTATAGCATTTCTTCCACTTTTTAAAGGGAATTTATAAATATTTATTAATGTGTACATTATGCTGAGTCCTGGGAAAGGTGTGTGTTTCAGTTCAGTTTCTCTATTCCTCCTCTCTTCTCATATGTGCCTGGGTAGGAGTTACTCCAAACTAGCCTTTACATTTCTCATGATCTGGGAAGATATTCTGCCCACCAGCTCTCATCAGTCTAGTCTGAGGTACTAAACCAGTTGATCCTGAAATTGTCATTGCATAAGTCTTTGGCTTTGAGCCATGGCAAGGACAGGAAGCCATATAGATTTGTTTGTGGCTACCTTAATTCCCTAAGTGAGAGAGATTTGAAAACAGTGGTTTAATAAATCACTTCTTTTCCAGTAATTTACTCAGAACATGCTTGGGTGGTGGGAAGGATGCTTTAATGTTTCAGGGATTAGTATGCTACCTTGGATTTGTGAATCACATTGTTTCAGAAAGTTTTTATATTAAGGTTGGTTAGAGGTTTTTTCTGGTTTTGGTAGGGTGGTGTACATACTGTAAGCTTAAGCTATGACCTTGTAACAAGTAGAAATACTTCAGAAGGATTTTTTTCTGGAAAGTTGCAGCACTGAACCACTTTTAAGCTTCTCTTAAAACATGGGACTCTTCACTCCTGTGTCAGTATGGTACATTTTATAATAATACTTGGCATTCATAACACACTTGATCACTTGAACATGCATACATATGTTTAATTAATCCTTTCAGTGCCTCACTGAGGAAGTTAGGTATTACTCCTTTTCAGCAGTAGAGAAAAATGACACAGTAAATTCAAGTGTCTTGATCAAAGGCATGCAATTATTTACAGACTACTGCTGTTCCTTGTAAAAAAATTACTGTACTTAATTTTGAAGAATGTAAAACTGGTTTCTTATTTAGACAGGGGAATATAAACATACTCTGTAGATCTTCTTCACTGTTTGTATCCCAGTATTTGTGTGGGGTCTCCTCTTAATGATCTCTGTAATATGGGCAAAGCTCACTTGGGAGGGATTATGGACTAGAAGGTGCTGAGCCAGAACCTCTTGGCCATTATAAATTTGTCTTCATTTGTGTAAAACACAGTGGCTCCTCTTTAAAACCAAACCAAAACTCACGTCAGAAATGAGAAAGTCATAACAGGAGTAACTCTCACTACATAATAATAGTTCCTAAAGCAAAGGTAACGAGTGTTATGTCGTAATTTCACATTACAATCTGGTTGCAAAACTAACCTTCTAAATGAGGCTTTTGGAGTAAGTACCTGTTAATAAACAGTCTCTTCTTTTTTATTAGGGCTCTGTGTAACAGTGATAGCATTATAATGGATAGGAGATTATTTTTTAATTTGAAGTCTGAGCATGGAGCAGCTAGTTTGTTAATCTGCCAAATAGTGGCAGGCTTATTCTATCTACCTGAAAAGTTTGTGTCTATTAATAGGTCATGAATGCTGATGGAACTGGCAGGAGAGTGCTGGTGGAGGACAAACTGCCTCATATCTTTGGATTCACTCTGCTGGGAGACTACATCTACTGGACAGACTGGCAGAGGCGCAGCATCGAGCGCGTGCACAAGTCCACAGCAGAGAGGGAGATCATCATCGACCAGCTGCCTGACCTGATGGGCCTGAAAGCCACCAACGTGCACCAGGTCACGGGTGAGTGCTCTGCTCATCAGCCCAGGGAGAGTGAGGGAGAAGATGTCAGCAGTGCTGTACTGCAGAGTTTTTTTTAGAGATGGGCCAAATCCAGTCCTGCAGCATGATAACTGCAGGCTGCAGCTTCATGGGGTGGGTTGGGTCTTCTGTGAGGAGCTTCAGTTCTGTAGCTTGGAAGAATATCAAGCTGAACATGTGCTCCAAGTATGCAAAAGCCAAGAATTAGCCAATTTTAGTCTCTTCAGTAGTTTTTACACTAATACTAGAAAATTATCTTTAAAAATATCTAGAAGTACTTCCTGCCCTGTAGTCTTTGTGGTGTGAAAAACCAGCATCTAGCTTTAAATTGCCTGTCCTAGGCTCTCCAAGCACTGCTAGCTGTGTAATTGCAGCATCACAGAACTCATCACAGTACCTGCTATGTAAAAAAGGCTTGCAGCTTCTTGCAGTCCTGTCTGGATTGTGCTGCAGGAAACAAGTCAAATGCAGTTGAGATGTATCTTTGGGTGGCTGATGCCCCAAGTTATGTGTGTTTTGAATGCAGCCCTCTTTCCAGCTGTTTGGCCAATTAAATTCCATAGTGCCAAGCCTCTCTTAGTTCAATTTCCAGCATGTGCAGGTACAGAAGTGAGTGTTGCCAAGAGCTGCTTCACTTGCATCCTGGAGAGAAGGGACCATTGAATGGATGTGAAAACAGCTCTGCAAGTTTTTTACCTGCAGGAATGCAAGAGGATGTGTAGCTGGACCAGTGTACTGTACAAGGCAGCAGAACATATACTTACCATGCATTCTTGTGCTGTGAATTGGGATCATCAGTAGCTGTTGAAGCCCAGATCCCTTTCCCTAATGCTGGATTTGTTTCTTGGCATAAAGAAAACAATCACTGGCTTTCCAGCCAAGGAGAGTAGGGTCTGTCTAAGGGATTACAGGAATGAATGAAAAATAATTAGGTCAGAGAACACAAGGAGAAAAACTGCATGTTTGCTTGGTGGACTCACAGTGTGGCTGATGCATGTGAGGACCAGCTTCACCTGTCACCTGCAGTCAGTTTGCAATGGCTGCTTTTCCTCTCAGGTACCAACCCCTGTGCCGAGGACAACGGCGGCTGCAGCCACCTGTGTCTGTACCGACCGCAGGGCCCCCGCTGCGCCTGCCCCATCGGCCTGGAGCTCATCAGTGACATGAGGACCTGCATTGTCCCTGAGGCTTTCCTGCTCTTCTCCAGGAGAGCAGACATCAGGCGCATCTCCCTCGAAACCAACAACAACAACGTTGCCATTCCGCTCACCGGAGTCAAGGAGGCTTCTGCTCTGGATTTTGATGTGACAGACAATCGCATTTACTGGACTGACATCTCACTGAAGGTACAGGTTTAGTCCATGCTGGCTATTAAGCTGCTACAAGCTTCTTGAGATATTTAAGAGTAGGTTGATGAATGAGGTTTACAAAATTCAAGGGATATGTAAAAGAGTTTAGTTTTTAATTGTGTTTTCTGCAGCTGACTTGAGACCTGTGCCAACAATAACTTACGGACTTTTACAGCTGAAGAATCATAGTAGTTAAAAACACAGAGTTGAAACCGAGTCTGCAAGAGGTGACTTGGCTGAACTCTTTAAGCATGGTGTTCTTTTGAGCTATGTAAGAGTGATACAGGTTAAGACTGAGATATAAACTTCCCCTGCTGTGTGCTGTAATAACTGGCATAACTAGCAGCTTGTCTTCAAACTAGAAAGTAAACCAAAATCGGGGATTTGTTAACTTCTAGTTGGTTGAGAGTGTGAGGGATGTGTGCAGATAGGAATATTGAAGGCATAGAAAGGTAGCCCATGTTTGCCAAAAGAATTCTGTACAATGCTAACATTAGTCCTTTACTTTTAGGCTTATCAGGGAATGCCTAAACTCTAATATATTCTTAAAATGGAATTCTGGCTGATCTTGATAGCAGAGTTTAAAAAAGTCTTCTAAATNCCTTAAAATGGAATTCTGGCTGTATCTGCTGTCACAGGCTGATCCTGATAGTAGAGTTTAAAAAAGTCTTCTAAATAAAAGTCCAAGAAGAGATCATGCTTAATGAAATTAAATTTAGCCATCAGTACTGACGCTACAGAGCTCATCAGTCATTTGGCTGTTTCCTTCTATTTGCTGTTCTGTCCTGCACTTTTTCATTAGGCTGCTTTAAATAGTGTTCCATGCTATAACATTGATGCTTTTGTATAGTCCTGGGAGAGCCAAAATATTTCCCCCTCGAAGCTAGCACTGACTTATTAAGGTCACTTTGTCATGTAGATGCTTAATTCAAGCAGACTAGTTATCCCATTTATTTCCCCAGTGAAATGCTATTGTAATTGACACAGAATACATTCACAGAGCGCAGTAAATCATTCCTTCTGAATAGCAGCATTGTTTGCTTTGCAAATAAGTAGCATATTGTAAGATCCTCTTTCCTACGAGATGTCTAAAATCTGAAAGTGTTTAAAATTCAACAAAGAAAACAAGCAGCCCAGTGACAGACGGGTAAGATTTCTAATTTGCCTGTGTATCTTTGCATCCCTGCAGACCATCAGCAGAGCATTCATGAATGGCAGCGCTCTGGAGCACGTGGTGGAGTTTGGCCTGGATTACCCTGAGGGCATGGCTGTGGACTGGCTGGGCAAGAACCTGTACTGGGCTGACACGGGCACAAACCGCATCGAGGTGTCCAAGCTGGACGGGCAGCACCGGCAGGTGCTCGTCTGGAAGGACCTCGACAGCCCCCGGGCACTGGCACTGGACCCTGCTGAGGGGTAACTGGCTGATTAATTCTCTCTTTATGAACAGTAAAAAACAACATGGGAGTGCTTCCTCTAGGGCATGGTAGCTAAGCACTGCCTGTAAACCCTGAGAGAGCTGAGCTGGGGAATGCAGCCTGGTCATTTGGAGAAATGGGCTCTTAACGTCCTGACTAATCAAAAAATACTAAAAAAATAAAAATCAGAGCAGCACATTAGAGAGGAGTTTGTATTTGGTTTTTTAATTATCAAAGTAGTTTTAGGTTTATGAAATTCATTAATCAGGAAAGGACTGTAACATTGAAGGGAATAGATTTATCGTTTTAAAAATTAGGATTCTTTTCGTCACAAGTTAGGGTCCAATAAAGGTATTATATTCTTTAATTTGAGGGTGGGAGAGTGAAGTTTATAGTCTGAGCATAAGGAAGATGTTTGTTTCTTCAGATAAGGAAACCTTTTCGTTTGTTTGGACAAGAGAAGAGGGACAGAGAAGGAGCAGAAACAATTATTTTCACCTCTGCCCCAAATGAAATATTTTCTGAGAAGAAATTTCTCAGTTGGATTGAAGTGTAATAGCAAAAGCAGGGCAATAAACAGGGGAGAGGGGAAGGAATGTGGCAATTCAAGCTAACTATTCAGCTTCTGAAGTAGCTCTTCTACTATGAAATGCTCATTTGACAATAACTAATTACTGCAAAAACTTTCTGAGGTTATACCAATAATGCATTCTTTTTCAAATGATGGAGCTTCATTTACAAGGCTTATGACATTATCACAGTTCCCAGTCACACTGTGAGAGCTACAGCAATGCAGAGAACCTGAAACACATTGCTTTATTTCATCAAGGTGGTGGCAGTGGTCACCTCCAGTGAGATCCTAGATTGGATTCAGCCCTGATGTGCCAGGGTTTGCCTGGTTGAGAATTCAACATCAGATCCTTAGATCCATTTGTAGCAAAAGGCTGCTGTGGATGATTCTAGTTTTACACTAGAAGTAGGTTTTTCCCAAGGATTATCATCATTTAGTGCTTTGTCTCTTTACCACAGATCAGAAAAAAAAATTACTTGGGTCAGAATGCCCGTTTTTCCTTACACCAATAGCATAGCTGTAAACTTATATATGTATGTAAACTTATATAAGTATACATACAGTATAGTTGTACTTTAAATGGAAGTTTTCAAGGCATTGCTGTCACGGGGGTAATTCTACCACTTGACTCCGTGCCGTGTCCAACTTGCAAAATGTATACACAAAATACTTGAAAAATTTTTAAGAAAAAAATCCTGGTGTCTAAAGAATTTCTCCCCCTTGATCATCAGTTTCTGAAGCATCCTTTCCTATTGTGCAGTTGATTGAAACTGAAAGACTTCCCAAGGGTTTGTTACTAGAGTTATTAAAATCCAAAAGTGTAAATATTGGATAGCTGCCTCTCGCTTTTTTTTAGAGTGGCATCAGCTTAATATTTGGGAAGAAATTACTAACTAGCCATCAAATACATAATATACAAATACACATGCTACTCTACTGTGCAGTGCCTAAAAAAAATGTAAACACGTGCAAGTCTGTCCTTCTTCCAAATGAGGCATAAGGTGGCATGTGAGTATGAATAATTATATTTTTGCTCCAGTGGAAATGCCATGCAGTTCTGTGTGTCTTGGCTGAGATGTAAGACACTTTTTACCTGGCTGGGTGACTTAGTTTATGGACATGAGCAGTGGCACCTCTTAACAAAAGTACCCTGCAGATCTACCTTTTTGTGTTCCTTCAGTTGAGAGACAACTGACTAGAAACAGAAGTGCTCTGGAAAAGCACCCTGCTAAAGAACCAGGTATAAATGAAGGTGCCCTACTGCCAGCCTCTGCCTCTTAAATGGCATGCATGGATTAGTTACTGGCAAAGTGCTGTCACACAGAACTTGCTGGTGAAAATCCAGGTCCAAGTGGGGAAAAAAATGTTGGAAGCATTTTGAGGAAACTTGATTCACTTTCTTGCCTGTACTTTTAGAGAGAAAAAAAAAAAACACCTCATTTAGCACAATGGGTCTTTAAAAAAGCTTGAATTTACGGCATTTCTTTTTCTCTCCTAATTCTTCCTAAGGATTTTTGTTTTGAGTTTCCTCTTGAGTTCTCTTGGACTGAATGCAATTATTTTTCTTTCTTCTGTTCTTTTCCTCAGGTTCATGTACTGGACCGAGTGGGGTGGCAAGCCAAAGATTGACAGGGCTGCAATGGATGGCAGTGAGAGGACCACGCTGGTGCCAAACGTGGGCCGTGCCAACGGCCTGACCATTGACTACGCCAAGAGGCGCCTGTACTGGACTGACCTGGACACCAACCTGATAGAGTCCTCCAACATGTTAGGTGAGCCCCAGAGCCCTGGCAGCAGCCTCAGGGCAATGCTGCTCTTTTGCAGCTCCCTCGTGGGGAATTGTGGCTTCAGTAATTCAAGGAAACACATCATAAGACAAAAATGAAATTTTCCAAGCTCGCACGTCTTTAATATTTGCTTCTGTAATTTGTGTTTATGTAACACTGTGGTGAGCAAGGCCTCCTTTTGTTGTACGTGATTGGGTTGCTCAGAAAGTTAAAATTACACAAGGTGTACATATTTTCTGTTATATGTAGAACAAAGATGTCAACTTGCAGTGTCTTGGAGCATCTTGTTTTGCTACTCTCAAGAGCACTAGGTAGAAAGAAAGCCAACAAGAAGATAACAGCTTATTCAACATGTAATTTAACACATTTTGGTTTTATATCTTTGTTAGTATCCTCAGGCATTTTCCTCCCCTGTATTCTGCATGTTAAGGACCTTTTCCTGGCTAGTGCTTCTCAGCAGGAGAGTTCTCTTGTGCTGGGGTCTGTGATGATTTTAGAAACTAGTAATTACAGCTAAATGGAGATAATTTTTTTTTTCACTATACCAGAGTACTGTGTGGAGGACCTAGGCCCTTTCAGATTTGCACAGTACCTTGTTTTAACTTCTCAGCACCCATGGGAGTGAACTGCCTTGTTGTATGTGAAATTATTCAGATTAGCATTAACAATAGCCAATATTAATAATTAGCCAGTATTTAAGGCATATTGGGGTTTAATTGTCCAATTCCAGCTTCAGGCTGTGAGGTCTCATCCTTCTTGTTCCTCCCTTCAGCCCACACTTGTTTGTGCTTTTGGGCCTGAAAGTTGTCCTTGGTCTTCAGCAGGGAAAGGATTTGTTTTGTCTCCCTGCTCTGTGAAGAGCTCACCAGCACTGAATGTGAGGCTCAGAACTGCACCTGAGGCAGCACAGAATCTGAACACCATGAAAGCTGAAATTTAAGGCATCAACCTTTCTGGGCAGGGGGCGTGTTCAACAGTACACTGCTTGTTGCCATACAACTGTGATTTTTCTCTCCCTTCTTTTGGACACAGGCCTTGACCGTGAGACCATAGCTGATGATTTGCCCCACCCCTTTGGGCTGACCCAGTACCAGGATTACATTTACTGGACAGACTGGAGCCGGCGCAGCATCGAGCGGGCCAACAAGACCAGTGGGCAGAACCGCACCATCATCCAGGGGCACCTGGATTATGTCATGGACATCCTGGTCTTCCACTCCTCCAGGCAGGCAGGCTGGAATGAGTGTGCCTCCAGCAATGGTCACTGCTCCCACCTGTGCCTGGCAGTGCCCGTGGGAGGGTTTGTCTGTGGCTGCCCAGCTCACTATTCCTTGAACTCCGACAACAGGACCTGCAGTGGTAAGGAATGAAAAGGAAATGCAGGAGCACATGTGTTTAGTAACCCATTGTACTTAGAGGAAAGAGGAGTTTTACAGATTTCCAGTAGTAATATCTTACTGAGTTTTAAGACAACATAAGATGTTGAAAGCAAAAAAAAAAAACCAAAAATGTCTTGCAACATACCAGTATCTTAATTAAATAATGGATGTTAGTGAACTTTTCCAGTGGCTTGGCTACATCTGTGTAAACATGAAAGCTAAAAATGTTTTGGTTCTGTGTCTCTGTCAGACCCTCTTCAAGTGCTTACTTGCTTGTTTATTTATCTGCTTATGTATTTCTAGTCTTGCCAGGCAAAAAGGATATGTGATACTTTAGTCTGGATTCTGGACTTCGTGCAGCTTTTATGGGGTCAGGATTTCATTCTGTTTGCTGGCTGATGAGATGCTGAGGTGGGCCACTCAGCCCTCTGCAGGAGTTTTTCCTCACTGAGGATGGGTTGGGCCCCATGGCTTCCCCAGCAGTCTGGTTCCTGATCTCAGTGCAGCCAAGCCCCATTTTTCTTTATTGTTGTGCAGAACACAAACCACAAGGCCCCTCAGGCTGTGTGTAATTAGTTTCTAACCAAATAATTTATCCATCTCTCAATAACTGGCTGCCAGTGAAGCTCTCACAATTTTGGCAGCAGCTCTGGATGGCTGATTTCCACTGGTGTCATTCACATTAGTCAGTGGGTGAAGAGATTCATGGTACAGAGAGACAGATTGTATCTCATCCACATTATGCATGAGTAGAGACATCCAACTGTTGTCTTAAAGCTGAAAGCTGGGCATATTGTTCCACAAATGCCACCTCATGGCATTTTTTGAAAACCATGCTTTTCAAAAAACTGTGCTTTTCTACTCTCCATGTGTTCTGCACTTCTCCTCTCCTTTATTACAATGGCCCCTTGCATGACAGCTGGATTCTTCCACCCTGTACTCTCACATGTTTGTGAAAGTTAGAGGCATGGCTGGCACCTCTCTGATAGTGACTGTGATCTTCTGGGTGGAGGAATTTGACTTCCAGTGGAGAAGAAGTAGCAGAATGATCAAAGGTCATGTTTTTCTTGTGAAAATGCTTCTAGAAACAGGGCAAGGAGCAAAAGATAGGAAATACATTGTGAGCAAATAGAACCATTTCCCCATGGTACAGTTCAGGGCTCTTTGTGTGGTATTGGGAGTTTTCCTCTGCCATATTCAAACCTGGGATCTTTCCAGCTTCTCATTTGTAGGTAATTGGAGATTTAGGCCTCTCTGCATAAAATTTAATTTCATTTTTTGGACATTATAATTGAAGCATGAGTTGTTTTAACTTTCTTTTGCCTGTATTACTTGCTTATGTACCTCCTGAACATTATTAGTCCAGGCTCTGTCTAGAGGGCCTCCCTTCTGGAATAGCCTGCTCATGCATGCAAAGGTTCTTCTAATTATGCTCTGGTGAGATCTCTTCAGACCTACCACGTGTCATGAAGGCAGGGTTACACAGGAGACATACTCAATGCACTCCATTTGCCTGCTGCCAAAAATACAGTTAAAATATGTGACTGTTGGGAGGGAGAATGATGAAAACTGGAAAGGGATTTCTGAAATTGGTACTGTTTCAGAGATGTGGAGTCTCAAGGGGAGAAATTCTGCTGTTGCTTTTTATAATGAGCCATCAATTCAAAGTTGTAAGCCAGGCAGTCTTGGAAAGTGAGAGGGTGTCTTTGGGGAAAAGTAGAAATAATTTTAGATGCTTACATGTTTACCTGCATTGTTTTACCTTAAGTTTTTTCCCTTTCCATTTCTATCATAACTTCTTGGTAAGAATTCTGATGTTTCTGAATCCATTATTTTGCTATACACATCCATATAAACTTCACTTTTTTTTTTTTTTGTGCTTTCTTCTACAGTTTAGAGCTAAGTAGAAGGAAGCTCAGATTATTGGAGAAGTGCTTGGAGGGAAAATACAGGTTTTCCAGAAAGCAAAAATACCTTGCAATTAGGCCTGATTGTTATAGGATGTTAGGACAGAGTGTTGGTTTCCAAGGAAACTCCTCCCTGCCTCTTTTTTTTCCCCAGCAGTCAGAATAGCTTTTCAAAGTGTATGCTAAAATAACAAAGCAAGGTGATGATGTTCTCTAGGAGACTTTTGCTTCCTCTCCTTTTCCCAGGTGCTGCCATACCTGTTTTACAGGCTGGGAAATGAATGCAGTGTCCCACTGATAATCTCTCTCCAGACTTGGGCTGTAGAGAATTGATTGTACAAACTTCAGGGAGGCTTCAAGCTGCATTTCTGGCAACTGGCTCTTGTGCCATCTTGCACAGCAGTGGCTTCAGGAAGAGCCTTATTGCAAAGAACCCTCTGAGAAAGGAAAATGCTTTCACTAGCTTCTCTCATTTGTGACCCAGTTATGTAATACAGAGATAATTTTTTTTTTCAGTGAAGAATTAAATGCTTTATGCACTTACTGTAAGTTGCAGCTGGTAAACTACAGCTGTATGGGGTGTTGAAATCTTACTTTCTGCTCTTTGATGGCATTTCTAATTACAAAAAACCAAATAATTTTCCAGGAAATTTTTGTTGGGCAGAATAGCAGATTTTTTTTTCTTTTTGCAGGTTGTCATTCCCAGATAAGCACCCAGAAATAGTAAACATACAAAGATTTGAGAAGAGCAAATATATTTTTCTCCAAAAACACAGCCTTACACAATTAAGAAATTTTCCTGTGAATTAGTTGTTTCATTCCAGTACAGGCAGACAGGGTATTTGTGGGAACAGGACTGAAGCACTGTCAATATCTTTTCCCTGAAATGTCTAAATAAGGAACCAGTGCTGGTTTTTTCTCACCTTTCTCTGCAAGTAGAAGTGCACCTAGTAAAGGGTTCAACTTCAAAATAGTGGAGCTGCATTTCCCTGAGACCCCTTTAGAAAGAAAATGGACAATTGTTTGAGAGGCATAATTGACTATTCTTCTTTGAGATGCTTTTGACAGAAGTCTTTGCATTCACTAGTCCCGCCACTTAAAAAAATCTTATCTTTGCCTGTCACATCCATGTACAGACATTTGTAATAAAAAGAGGTCATTTGTAATGAAAAGAGGGTTGGGATGAGTATGAAAAATGTTTTGATTTTTTGTTTGGTTTTGGCAAAGGAAGAAAGAAAAGGGGAATGAAATAAATGTCTGGTTATGGATTGTAGTTGTCATTCTTCAACATAAAAATGTCCAGTGTTATTGGGAGCGTCCCTTTCTCCCCCTTCACTCTCGGAACCAGTCTTAAAGGTACAGAACACAAACTGCAACACAGACAGAACAGATTGGGGATACAAGCATCCTAAAGTCACCCTAGGACACACATGTAACATTCACACCCCTTTTTTTTGTTTGTTTTTAACCCATCCAGCTCCCACCACCTTCCTGCTGTTCAGCCAGAAGAACGCGATCAACCGCATGGTGATAGACGAGCAGCAGAGCCCGGACATCATCCTGCCCATCCACAGCCTCCGCAACGTCCGCGCCATCGACTACGACCCCCTGGACAAGCAGCTCTACTGGATCGACTCCCGGCAGAACATCATCAGGAAGGCACAGGAGGATGGCAGCCAGGTATCCTGAGGGGGGTGGGATTGCTGAACTCTCCTGCTTTAGGGCAAATTTGGGAGGAAACCCCCAAATGGGGTCCCGCTGGGAAGCAAACCCAAACGGCCCCTCCTCCTGTTGGTTCAGGGAAAAAAATCTCCTTAGAGATGAGTGGAAAAAAACTATTTAATAAGCAAAGTGCCTACAAACATAAAGATGAATAATATGAAACAATAAAACTTGGTAAAATTGATAAAGTCCTTGCTGTGGGAGCTCAGCTCGCTCAGCCTGTTGTCAGTCCCTCTGGCACTGGAAAATGCCGGCCTGGGCCCCGGTGGCCCACAGGTGTGAGCTCCCTGACAGGTGTGGCCTTCTGGTGCTCTCACTCTTGTGGGTTTTCTAGTCCAAGAGCAGGTTTAAACAGTCCCAAGGAAAAGAAAACAGTCCAGGGAACTTCTCTGCCCCAGCTAGCTAAAACTAACTAAAAGCAAAGGAGATCTCTGACCCGCCACCTGTCCATGCTTCAGACACACAATACAGGGGCTGGAATGTGCAGAAGTCACAGCAGTTTCTCAAAACAAACTCCTGCTTCTCTTTTCTCCCCCTTCGCTCTCTGAACCAGTCTTAAAGATACAGAACATAAAATCCAGCACAGACAGAACAGATGATTTGGGGATACAAGCATCATAAACCCTAGGACACGAACCTTAGGCATGCCTGTGCCAAACAATGACTGGTTGTATGGGGATATTTTAGATTCAGGCTTCCCTGTAGGTGACTGTCCCTTGGTAAAACAAGTGGCATCTGGAGTTTTCTGGAGTCCTCAGTCAGTAAATCTGGAAGGTGCAGCAATAAATAAAACATGGAAAACCAAGGCCAGCTTGAAGTTACTGTTGTTCCCAGCACATGATTTGCTCAACTGTTTTTTGTCTAGAAACTGTTTGGGCCCTTAGTTGAGATATGAAACATGGAAGGGAAGGTTCTTGGGGGAAACAGGGGGTGTGACAAAGGTATGTGAGCAGAGGGCAGGGGTAGGTCCTCTGAAATGAGGAGGCTGGAACTATGTGAGCACACCACTCTGGAGCCTCCCAGGCTCTGGAGCAAATAGGAAGAGAGTTATAAATAACTGGGTTATGGAGTGACTTGACTGAATCAGTAAAAAATGTAGCAGGTTTGGGAAAATGTATTTGACTGGAGAATACAGAAAAAGTAGAGTAGGGTAGAAGGCAAAAGGTTATACAGGCTGTGGTGGTTCAACTCTGGCTGGAGGCCAGACACCCACCCAAACCACCCTGTCACTTCCCTCCTCAGCTGTACAGAGGAGACAAGATACAGCAAAAGGCTCATAAGGGGTTACAGTCTGTTCATCACACTTTGTTCTGCCACTGTTTCCCCCTCATGAAGAGGATTCTTTTTTCTGCTCCAGTATGGGGTCACTCCCACTAGAGATAGTCTTCCATGAACTTCTCCCTCTAAAATGAGTCCTTCCTACGGGCTGTGTTTCTTCATGAACTGCTCCAGTGTGAGTCCCTCCCATGGGCCACAGCCCCTCAGGAGCAGGCTGCTGCAGCCTGGGGCCCTCACACAGTCACATGTCCTACCAGGAAACCTCTTCCAGTGTGGGCTCTTCTCTCCATGGGGTTTCCCACGGGTCAAGCCTCCTTTGGGCATCCCCCTGATTCACCAAGGGTTCCTCCATGGGCTGCAGGGGCACAGGGGAATCCTGGAGCAGCTCCTGCCCCTCCTTCCTCACTGCCTTTGGTGTCTGCAGGACTGTTCCTCTCACATATTCTCACTCCACTCTTCTCTGACTGCAATTGCTTCTGCCTAATAACTTTTTTTCCTCTTAAATATGTTATTCCAGAGGTGTTACCACCATCCCTTGTTGGCCCAGCCTTGGCCACTGGTGGGACCATCTTGGATTTGGTGGCATTGGCTCTGCTGGGGATGGGGGAGGCTTCCAGCACCTTCTCAGAGAACCCATCCCTACAGCCTACCACCCCCACTACCAAAACCTGGCCCTACCCAATATGCAGGTTTAGTGAGGTTAACTGTGACCAGTGACTGCTTATTCAATTTTGCATTTTAAAATAGATATTTTCTTCCTGATTTTTGGAATGTGGGAGGAGTGAGAGACTAAAATGAGCAACACAACACAAGAGAGGTGTTACATTCAGTTGAATTTTAAGAGTGTGGTTTCTGGTGGTGGGTGTGGTGGTAGTTGGATCCTGCTGTATGCCCTTCAGCCTTAACTCTTAATTTAGCAATGCTTTTAATTTTGAAATATCTAAATAATACCCAAAACAAGTCAGTCTCCATGTTTTTGCCAGTTTCAGCAGAATAAACAAATGGAAGACTTGCAGGCACAGCATTTCATAGGGATGACAAGCCAAATAAAGTTAGGCAGATTTTCTGGTAAAGTTTAATTTGGGAATGAGAGGGTAGAGGCTGCTCACTTCATAAGCATGACTTACAAAATGTTTATGTAGGCCATGTTTAGTGATTTATTAATCCTCTTCAGAATTTTAGAAAAGTCCATGAAAGATGTTGATGAGGTTCTTTCTAAAGGTAATAATAATTAAAAAACAAGAAGAAGGCATGCCAGTTCCAGAAGTGTAGATCAGTAGAAGGCAAAACCTTGAACTAGTAAGGTGTTAGCTGGAAATGCTCTGAAATCGGGGTTGTACACTAGCTGATGTCCTTCCCATCTTTGGCACAGCTGCCTTCCATTGATTAACCACCCTCATGTCCTCCAGCTGGGATGGCAGCAATGGTGAAGAAGAATGGGGCAAGCATTTCTAGTGCTGTCTGGCCTCACTTTGCCTGTGTTTTTCTCTGCTCAGCTGCAGCTTTGGGAATTAGTGGTGGTATGTTTCTATTGTAGGCTGTTAAATGTGCTGAGTTTTGGTCTGTCCAAACTGAACTCTGGAGTTGTCAAAAAAGTAGAAAAAATACAGAAGCTGACCCTGGACCTTGAACACAGAGACAATTTAGACATACTGGTCAAACTTGCAAAATCTTACAAGCTGCAGTCAGCTTGTGTGGTTGCCATTACAGCAAACCAGCAGGACTTACTGTCTCTATCTTATCAAAGGTGTTGGTGTGGCAACAGAAGCTGGGTCTCTCCTTATTTATGCTAATATTTTGGCTGCCTCCTTTTCCTGAGCAGTAATTAGACATGGTGCATCCATAGCAAATAAGGTCACTCACATGAGATTAAGATGAAATGTTCTCCTGTGTGTTGTTCCCCTTTGCTCTGCAGAGCCTCACTGTTGTGACAAGTCCAGTTCCCAATCAGAACCTGGACATGCAGCCCTACGACCTGAGCATTGACATCTACAGCCGCTACATCTACTGGACGTGCGAGGCCACCAACGTCATCAACGTCACTCGCCTGGATGGCAGGCCCATGGGAGTGGTGCTCAGGGGGGAGCAGGACAGGCCCAGAGCCATCGTGGTGAATCCAGAGAAAGGGTATGTGGGGAAATTCAGGCCCAGGGTTTTGAGAATCGAGTTGTTTTCTTGCTGCAGCTCGTTTTCTGTTTGTCAGAATGCAAAACAACTTTGACATTTGTTCAGATGTCTTGGATTTATAGTGAAAAAGTGGAAAGATCAAATAAACCTTTTTTTTCCCCCTCTAATCATTCCTGTTCCAGATACATGTATTTCACCAACCTCCAGGAGAGATCTCCTAAAATTGAGAGAGCAGCACTGGATGGAACTGAGAGAGAAGTCCTTTTCTTCAGTGGTTTGAGCAAGCCCATTGCCTTGGCTATCGACAGCCAGCTGGGCAAGTTGTTCTGGGCTGACTCAGATCTGCGCAGAATTGAGAGCAGTGACCTTTCAGGTAGAGTAGCACCTTAATTCAGTGATTCATTTGTGTGCTGTGGGTGTGGGGGAATGGAGAGAAAAGTGTCATCTTTTCCTTCCTACTATAAACAGTCTGAACTATGATTGTAATCACTCCCTGAATTCCCAGCCAGGGAATGTGCATGACTCATGCAGCGTGTCTTTACAGTTTCATGACTCTGTGATTTGCATTATTAATTGCTGCACATGCTATTTACTTTGGTTTCTCACCAAACAAACCTTCCTGTGGCTTCCCAAAGTTAGCTGATGAATAAATAGCAGCAGTTTTGGAAAGGGGAGAGAACGGGTTGTTTTTAAAGGCATTGCTTTTGGTGCAGTAATCTGTCATTCAGAGGAAAATTCCCTGTTAGTGGAAAAATGGGTCCTGCAGAGTTGAAGCAGCAGGTGTCCAGGTTACTTATGTACCTGTCATTTGGGGTGAAAAGATGTGAGAAGATCTAACATCTCTCTGTCCTCAAAAGACAAAAAACCTCCCTTTTCCAGCTGTGGAATTCTCTTTGCCTGCTCCCCAAGATTGGTTATGCTGCTTGTCTGACCTCCTCTACGAGTTCGTTCAGCCCACTTGACAATAACCTAACAACATTATACAGAAAAAGACAAATAGAAAATGGTGTTCTGTTTGCTTGGAAAGCTGCATTGATTCGGGAAAGAGTCCAGCAAGCAACCAGAAGTGGAGCAAGAGAAGAGGGAAAAATCATATGGTCCAGATTGGGTGAGAAAGACAAATGTCTTTCATTTACTGGCCTAATCCAGCAAACTGCTGGATCAGCTCAGCTGCCTCCTGTAGCATCAGTACTAATTTGTGATACAGACTGGGCTGGATGTTGTTGCTGGAAGTGAGAGTTGAAAACATAACAGGAGTTATGACAGCTTGCAGTAATGTTTGTGGTAATGTCTTCCACTTATGACATGGTACCTTCATTCAAAGTAGCAGCATGTAACCCTGTTGACACCACTTGGATTTTCAGCCTTTTGTTAAGTTCCTAGAATAAGCTTTTCATTTGGAAAACATTTTGTTTTTCCTAGGTGGTTGGAATTAAAGCTCAGAAAGACAGTAATTTTTTTTCAGTGGTGTGTCAGGGTCCATATTGAACTTTGATATCCTGATTGTTTGCTGTTTTAAAATGCAAGACACAACCTGAGTTAGTGAATTATTAAAGAACAAAAAAACATGGTGTGGTGTTGCTCAGTATGTTCCAGGCTGTCCCAGATCCAGGGTTTGCATGAGTAGAGTAACAGGCAGGAGAATATTACATGTGCTTTATTTCTCCTTGGAATTAGGGCACCAGACAAGGAGATAGGTCTAAATTCTAATTCAGTCTAGGTTTAATGATTGTGGGGTTTTTTTTTTTCTTTTCCTTGAAGATGTGGCTGTTTGGATCACCAGTGTTGTGTAGTAAAAGCTCACCATATTTCGAAGAGCACGAAGAAAAACTGTTCCAAAACCTCTCCTGCTTTTTGGCATTTGCACCACAAACAGATTGCTATAATCACCACAATAAATTGCTAACTGCTGAGATGCATTCCTGTGCTTAGGAATGCTGATTAATAAGCTCTTTTGACCAGCAGAGTAATTTTTCTGCATGTTAGCTTCTTAAAAACATTCAGTCTCTTGCTCTGTCAGTTCTGTAGATGTCAGTACCCATAAAGACAAGGACAGCTAGAATGCCTTTTATGTGATGTAGTCCTTATTTTCCTCCCTGTCCTTCAGGCATGCAGTTAGGACTTGGTTATTCTGCCCAAATGGGAGATCCTATTGAAGTTAACCAGATTCTTCACATGATTAAGGGGTTGTTTATGAAAAGATGACTGGAATTAGCTCCCTACCATGGAAACTATTTGGAAATTAGTTCTTCTATTCCAGAATAATTAGTGTGATTTGGAAATGTCTAATGATTCTGGAATTAAGTAATTTTTATTTGGAAATAGAATGAGCTATGGGTGTGTCCTGATTTTTGTATTTATTTGGTTGGTTTTAAGTCTTTTTATAAAAGGTATTGGTGGAAAGGGGATGGCGATGCCAGGAGACAAAGCTCCTTTTAATCATGTCTCCCTTTCATGTGACATTCCCAATAAAGGAGACCAGCACCCTGATGAGTCAGCTTTGGGTTTCATTGTTGGTTTATGGAAGAAGGGATTTTAGTGTCTCAGTTTACCAGAAACAGTCAGTTACACTTGGTCACAAATAATAAAAAGAAAGATTAAGACATTAAGGGAGAGACAATATTAAGCTTCAGAGCTTTAGGAACATACTGCAAAATGCCATGCTGATTGACATGGGCATGGCAGAGCAGGACATGTACAGACTCCATTTGGGTAGGTCAAGGTCTTAGCTTTTGTATTCCTTCCTGTCTTCATTACATTTTGCCCTATTCTCAGCTTAACTTTATTTCTCAAGATGCAGGTTTCTGTTTCTTACCTTTTCCCAACAGAATTACTCATGTTATTGGGGTTTAATAGATGCTTGCAGTTATTTAGGTTGACTTACATCACTCAGTCTGTTAATTTCTACATCAGTCTGGGTAAAACCTCCCTCAGAATTCATCAACGTCTTTCCTTAATCAGATCATTGCTGCTGTTGCTCCAAAGTGGTGGTGAGAGCCCAGCCTAGCTGATTTGAATTCCCATGTTTTCCTTCAGGTTTTAACACTTGGTAAATGTTTGGAAGGTTACTTAACTTCTGAGCTCTCTGTGCATTTAGTGAAAAGGAGATAAATACATTTTTCATAGCTGAATTTGTTTCTAAGTTATCATCATTGACATAATGTTGATTAAATTCTCAACAAGAAAAAACCCCTTCTTGCTACTAAACAAAGCAGAGAGGGCTAGAACTTACTCCATGTATGAAATCATGAAGTGCATGTGTCTTCTGTCCTGTTAGGTTATCTTGTGGGTATGGCAGAGATGTGATAGGTTGTTTTCCCCTGGGATTCAGTTATTCCAGTACATTTTTACAGAACCAAAATATAAAAACTTACTGGAAATCATTCTGTGGATGAACAATGTAAAGCTATTGTTTGCTGTAGTAAAAGTAAAAAATAAGCAGTGAGCTCAGGTATCAGAAATACCAGGATTCAGAAGTAAATTTTCAAGCTTTAGCTTGACTTGTGTAATCCTGTTTCAGCTTCTCAAAATTGAAGCAGATTCCGTGTGCTTCACAAGTAATTTTGGGCTCTGATCAGCTCACTGAATATTTGACTGTTAATGACCACGTGTTAAATAAAGGAAGCATGGATTAAGCCTCCCTTCTGAGCCCTCAGATTTTGACTAACATTTTTCTTCTGTGTTACAAAGTCTTCACTGTCTTCAGATAGATTTTAGTGATACCTTTAAAACAACTGTTGGCTGTGTTCTGTTCGTGTGGGGAGTTAACCATGAAATGTGACAGTTGCTCTTGACTGTATTTAATGCCAGAAAATGTGGCATAAAAATTAAGAACCTCTCTCCAGAGGTGTAAGGCTTTTTGTCTGTTCCTGGTGATGACTAAAAGGAACTCAGGAAAGTCTTTGCTAGGAAGAAAGGAGCATTCCCAATTTAGCACTAATATCTTAGTGAAGGTAACATAGCTGAAAGAAAAGAATATGAGGAAGTCAGAAGTGTTAATCTCATAATTCATGTGAGAAGTCCTAATTACCCTGCTTTCACTTGGATTTTATCTTGTATGGGTTGGCTGAAGCCAATAATCCATCTTCTTATTCCCTGTTGTATGGCAAGACAAAGCAATTAATCTCTCCAAAAAGGGAAAGAAGAATGAAAGGAGCTACTGATTCCATCATATTAATAAGAGACTGGAAAGGCTCATGAGAGATGAGCCCTCACTCCAAGTGCTTCTTAAACACACTAGATACTTCTTGAGCACAAAAACTTTGTTCTTGGTGGAAGCAGAAAAAATAATGTGATCATCTGTCTGCAAAATGCATTAGTCTTGCACCAGAGGACCCAGAATTGCCTGGGTTTTTGTAGTAGCATGAAAGTGGTGGAAAATAATGGTGTGAGTAGTGTAGATGTTTCTGATGGGTTTTCAGTTTCTCCTAGTAAAAGCAGAGCACTCTCTCCCTCCTGCAGGTGCTAACAGGATCGTTCTGGAAGACTCCAACATCCTGCAGCCCGTGGGACTGACAGTGTTTGAGAACTGGCTGTACTGGATTGACAGGCAGCAGCAGATGATTGAGAAGATCGACATGACCGGTCGGGAAGGGCGCACCAAGGTCCAGGCTCGCATTGCACAGCTCAGTGACATCCATGCTGTGAAGGAGCTCAACCTGCAGGAATACAGTGAGTACAATCCCTGCTGGCAAGTGCAAACAGGGCCTGTGAGACACGAGCCTGTTGTGCCTTGTTGCTGATCAACATCAGTGCAAATGGAAGGGGCCAGAAGTTGGTATGGGTGCTGCTAGGTTGTTTCCTTCAGGCACTTGGCAGCAGGCTGGGAATCTATCACAACCCCAGCATCATGTTTTGTTGCTGATGACAACTTGATTGGTAGGCCCATCCAAGCACCTGGTGTTTGAGTGTCTCTAGGCACAGTGGAAACATCCTGTTATCCCTAGTAGAGGACTTTCTGGATCATGCTAGTGCATTGCTATTGGGAGTTCACTGTTTAGGCAAGCACAGCTCTCAGGGCCTGTCACTAGCTGTCAGTGTTTCAGTGGACTGCCTGCCTTGAAGGCAAAGTGAACAGTTTTTGGTTGGTGGTATTTCATACTGAAAGTGAATTGACAGAAGAGCAATGTTGCATTGCACAAAGGAAGTGTGTATTAAATAGCAATTTGTATTGATCATGGCTGCACTTTTAAAAAATTTCTGCTTACCAAGCCTTTCCACACACACATGCTTGAAGTGGTGGGAGGTGGATGGTTAAAGCAGTGGAGTTGCTGTCATCCTGGAGGAAATAGGCCTGGTTAGTAGGCTGTGGTGCATGCCTTGGAGAAATATGTAGAAAAATGTCTGGGGATGTTTAATTAAAACATCGGTGCAGACTACTACCAGTTTTGTGTGCTATTAAGCTCAGTAAATCTGTCAGGAGCTCCAAGAGAAGTATGTTGTCCTTATTAAACATTAAAATGAAGAGACATATTTATCTAGAGCATGTTAATTTGAGTTTCAGAGACAGCGTGGAAGCTTCAGAATTCATAAATCAGAAAAGTTTATTTTTTTAATGGTCTTTGGTAGAGCAAATGAAGTATGGAATCCAAGACATCTTTTTGTATTACTAGTGCACTATTTGCTGCAGAGAACTACTGCTACCTCACACAAGAAGCAAAATGCTTTGAGTACTGTTTCAGTATAAATTCTTAGAGTAGTTTCCAGTCATGGAGAGTTACCAATGTATGTTATAATTATAGATATGTGTGAAGGGAGAAATACACCCAATAAAATACAACATTAACAGAGATTTTTCATTAATCCTCTCCCCAGGGGATAGGGGCTAATGAAGAAATGACTAAAAAGTCATAAAAAAGGTGGGGATTTCTTATCAGTCCCTGTCTTTCTTATTTTTAAAATCTTAGGACAACATCCATGCTCTCAAGATAATGGTGGCTGCTCCCACATTTGCATTGTGAAGGGGGACGGCACCACGCGCTGCTCGTGCCCCGTGCACCTGGTGCTGCTGCAGGATGAGCTGTCCTGTGGAGGTGAGTCCTTCCCAGGTTCTGTGTCACTGGGCTCTCAGCTCCAGCCTTGGGGAGGGTCTCCATCTTCAGGGATGGCTTCTGAGCCAAAGGAATGTGACAGTGCACCAGGTGCTGTTACACACCTGTACAGACTCACCTCTTTCCCTCCACCCTCCAGCAAAATCTGCAAGTACTGAGGAGCAAGGGAAGAGGAAAAGAATCCCTAACTGTTGAATAAGGATTTCTGTTCACCCCTTTCTACTTAACACTCAACTTACGTTGAATTATTTCAACTTGATTCTTTGATTGAATGTTTTTTACCACTTTTTGCTGTCACTCCCCGTGTTCTGCCTTTTTAGCCAGTGGTAGATCCTCACATTCTGGCAACATTGCACAGTCTGTGCTGTTTTGTTCTTCTCTGTTGTCTTCCCCAAGCTCACCCTGTGTGTGTCTCTCTGAGCTGCAGTCCCAGAAGGGCAAGCTGCCTCCTTCCATGGTGATATGGCCACTGTGGCCCACGCCCTGGTGTCTCCAGGGGTGGGGCTGGATGGGGGAAAGGACAGGCACTTTGGTGCTTGGGTGTCTTTGTGGCACTGGACTGAATGGATTTATTGTGCAACCATCTCGCCATCGAGGCGACGTGTGGTCTCACAATGCAACAAGAACTAACATAATCCAGATATTTTCTCACAGCAAGTTTAATACCAGGCCAAAAAGCAGGGGGAGGAAAGGGGGATTAAAAAAGGGGGGGGAATCTACACTTACTTACTGCTTGAGATTAACAGTTAATGCAGTAAATGTTAAATAACAGCTAACAGATGTGTTGAGGTAGTGGAACTTGACTAGATGGAGCAGTTTTTTGTTTTAAAAGAATTTTGACTGAATAGAGCTGTCAAGGGCACATAACTAGACACTGAGTCACAGTGCATCCATCTGCAGCAAATTACATCCTTCTAACATCTTCTATACAATGACTGTCAAACATGAAAAAGAGAGTAAGCCATTGGCTGTGTATACACAGTGGTGTTGCAGGAAAGGGGGAGTTGAAGAGTGTGATGATTTTGACTTGAAATCTTACAAAGAGAAAGGTGTGAGAGTCTGAAGTGGGAAGGGAAGAAAAGAACTGTGTTTTGAATGTGCATGTTTCTCTGTTCCTCTTGTTCTTCATCTGTCAAGCCCCCGTTGATGTGAGCCTGCATCAGTCACACTGGCCTCAAGGTCTGCAGAAGTGGCTGTGGAAGTGACCTCATGACGTGGCACATTGCTTTGATTTCAGACAGCAGCTGAGCTCTTGTCCTTACCTGTCCCCACCTTCTGTTTGTTCACCTGGATTTTTAACTTCTGTCTGTTTGCTTGATTTTCCAAAGAACCACCAACATGCTCCCCTCAGCAGTTCACCTGTTTCACAGGTGAGATTGACTGCATCCCGGTGGCGTGGCGCTGCGACGGCTTCACCGAGTGCGAGGACCACAGCGACGAGAAGAACTGCCCCGTGTGCTCCGACAGCCAGTTCCAGTGCGAGAGCGGGCAGTGCATCGACAGCGCCCTGCGCTGCAACGGCGAGGCCAACTGCCAGGACAACTCTGACGAGAAGAACTGTGAAGGTACTGCTGAGGGACAGGAAATGTGTCTGTCACAGGGACGCTGGGATGAAAAGATCCTAGGTTCTGGTAGTTTTCAAACTGGTCTGGTAAATAGAAGTTATTTCGTCGCTCCATACTTTTGTTTCTCTACCTGTGAAGTGGAAATTAAGTTACCTCTGTCAGAGTGGCTTAAATGCTGCCGTTGAAATGCTTTCACTCAGTGAAAGTACTTTTTTTTTGATCATACTTTTCACTTGGTGAAAAGCACTATCAAAAAATGGCATGATTTTAAGCTCTAAAAACCTGGTATCTGGGAGTGAACTACAAATCCTTGTCACAGCTTTTTGTGCGCCTTGTACTGAGTAAAGGTTTTGGGATTGTTTATTTTACAATACCTGAACAAAATGAGCTTCTCTGAGTGAGAGACAGGAGATTTATGGAGATCTCTTCTTCCTGTAGTGCACAGCAAAAGACAGTATTTAAGCCAGAGGGAAGTGCTGTTGCCAGCACAATGAGAATTAAGTTCATTTTGGAAAGGACAGGTTTTGCTGGTGGAATCTGAACTGCCCCACCACTACACAACATGAAATGTGAGCAAACTCATCCTTTCCCTATTGCAGATGTAGTGAAGAGTTGTAGGGACAACTTGTAAGCTTGAAAGGATGCTTCTTCTTTAAATCCTTTCAGTGCATTTTCCTTCTTTGTGGAGACTGTTGAAATGTCTTTAAATCAAGGCTGAATTTCTTTCCAAAAGATGTGCTCCATCTCAAACAAAAATATAGAGCTGAGATTCCTGTGTGCTGAAAGGTGATTGTTAGCCAGCTGAGATGCTGACATCTGAAAATGTGTTGTGCAAGTTAACTTCCCAGTTGTGGTCCAGCAACGGTAGATGTCAGACATGAGGCTGTTTATCAGCTTCAAAGTTCTCCTGTTGCTGAGAGTATTTAAACTGATTACAAATTAGAAAAGCCTTTAGTTTAACTTCTTAATTCAGCTGAAGACAAAAAAGGACTTCTGGATTTATGAGAAACAGGAGGCAGGGATATGTGGAAGCAGCAGCAGCCAGCACCTTGCCTGCAGCACCTTTTATTTTTTCAGTGTACTGGCAAAGCTTCAGTTTTATATTCTGCCCTTCATTTCAGTTTAGAAATATAATATGAAGTCAGTATATTGTCTCATGATTGAGGAGTTTTCTGGTTTACAGGAAGAGCACAAGGACATTAAGAAGGACATTTATCTTTCCTAATTTTATTATCGTAGTTTGGCAGATTTATTTCATTGTAGTATAACAGATTCTTCTCTCTTATATTACAATAAATGCTTAGGGTTGGAGATTCTTACAGTAATATTGCAATAACCGTGTCCTGGGATAAGTCCCTGTCTACTCAGTGGCCTCTGAGTTATTTTAGATGAGGGTCACTTCATCTTGTAGTGTTCTTACTCTAAGCAGGCAGCAAAGCCCAGGTACCAGTGTGCAGTATCCTCAACAGAACACTGAGTGTTCACATGAGGGGCTTTGTGTGCCACTGGCTACTCCCAGAAATGAAGCTTGAAGCTCTCCCAAGATACTCCTGATTATATGCTTTGGTGTCTTTATTTCTTAATGATTTCCAAGAGGAGAAGTTTGTGCTGCTGACTGTTGGTGTGGGGGCTCTTTGCAGTGCTGTGTCTGACGGATCAGTTCCGCTGTGCCAGTGGGCAGTGCATTGGGAAAAGCAAGAAGTGTGACCACAACCTGGACTGCAGTGACAGCTCTGATGAGCAAGGATGCTGTAAGTGTACTGCCTGAGATTTGGTTGCAGCAGCCAAATCGGTTTCTCACCTTTCCTACGAGTTTGATTTTATTCTGCCAAGCAAACTGAATTAGTTGTTCCCAGAATTAATGCTTCTCCTCATAACTGCTGTCATGCAATTAATGCACAATGTGTGGTAGAAGAGGAACAACAAAAATCATTAGTATTCTGAACAAGTAGTGTCTGAGGCAGAGAATGCCAGTTATTTTTCTTCTTACCTTTTTAAAATTTTAAAAGAAGTAAAAGGTTTGTTTGTTAATATGCTGAGCTGGTGCAATGTTAAATTTATTAGCATGAGGCATTAATGTACAACTTCTCTGCTTCATGGTTTTCTCATCCAGAGAATTAATAGCAAGTGCTTTTAAAATCATAGGAGCACTCTGTTTATAGAGTAAACCTTCTAACATTTATCTTTTTTTAATCTTGAAAGGATGTGATTTTGAGCTTGATTTCTGATTTGTAACATGTGATATCCCCTACCTTGAAATCTCCAGGGCTCTACAAGAAAATCACTGCCTTTAAAATGCCAACTCGAAAGTTCACTTTCACTGTTGCTGCTTTAAAAGAACTTGGGAATAGGGACATCTCATTTTGTGTTAGAAATCCGTATATCACAGCTGGCACACAGATAATTTGAAAATGCAAAGCCAGAGTTGGACTCTTGATCTTAAGAAGTATTAAGAGATGTTCTGTCATGCTACCAAGTACTAGTGACATTATCACAGGCTTGTGTAGTTCCCTTTATTAGAGTTTATATGTTCTCCAGTTTTGTAACAGAGGATGGAAAATTGGCCCACCCTGAATAAGATGGCAGTTGTCACCATCCCTCTTTCACTGTGATCAGAAGTGTGTTTACTTATCTCTGTAGAATGTGACAAGCTGGTTCAACTGTGGGTTTGGTGTTCAGGGAGAAGAAAAAACGTGTTGAGGAAAAAACTTTCAGTAATGCATAAGATGTAAAACACTGACTAGAACAGGAAAATACTTTAAAGTCTGCCTTTCTTGTCAAATTCATGAGCACAGGCAGGGGGTTGTCAGTTACTCCCAGAAATGTCATTGCTTGGAATTGGTCTTCTCATTTGATTTTGAATAATTGTGTTGGATACAGATTCCTCATAAGATGGCACCTCTCAGGCTGCTGCTCAGCTGTATCTGTAACCATAAGGGTGGGTGAGATGTGGAATAGTTTAGGTAGTTTAATAAACAGCAGCAAACCCAAAATTCATCATTGCTGAACAGTCAAGGTGATGCTCCATAAGTGATGGTTACACTGCTGAGAAAAGGGAATCCCAGTCTGTTACACTGAGGGATAACCAAGGTGTGACATGAAAAGCAGTTGTTGTCATCTTCAGTGACAAGAAAAGCACAAGAGGAGTCCACAGTGTCACCTGCAGATGTGGCTGCAGCTCTTGTTCATCAGGTTCAAAGGAGAGCTCTGCTTGTCAGCCTGAAGCAAGAGCAGGGCCTGGTTCATCACTCCCCCTGCCACATGCATGTACTGCTCATTTCCTGTTATTTGTAATCCAAAAAACCTCATGGCATGTTTGGAGCTCATCTTGGAGGCCACAGGTAGCCCTTATGGACACTCAGAGTCTTTGAACAGACCTGTCCTAGAGCCAGTATTAATCTGAATGTTGTTGTCTGCCTACAGAAGAGGAGGAAAGTGGAAGAAGGATGCAAGAAAAACCAGAGTTGGTCTAAACTCACATTTTCCTTTTCCCTTTTAGACACAACAGAGGAACCTGCACCACAGCCCAACAACACCATAGGCTCCATCATTGGTGTGATCCTGACAGTGTTTGTGGTGGGAGCCATGTACTTCATCTGCCAGAGGGTGCTGTGCCCCCGCATGAAGGGGGATGGGGAGACTATGACCAATGACTACGTGGTGCACGGGCCAGCCTCGGTGCCCCTGGGCTATGTGCCACACCCAAGCTCTCTGTCAGGGTCTCTCCCTGGTGAGTAAAGGGGGTGAGCCTTGTCTCTGGCACCCCACAGCTGTACTTGGGGATGCTGTGCATCTGAGTGCAGGAAATGGCTGCTCCACATGCAGTTCTTGGAGGCTCTGGGAAGCCAGGACTGGCAAGGCTTGTTGCTATCCTCCTTTACAACAATGAACTGCTATTTTACCCATGCTGTTCATGCATTTAGGTACTTAGCAGAGCCTAAGCTCCAATAAATGCACACCCTGTGCATTTTCTTCTTTTGCTACTAAAGAATCCCCTTTTTGGGCTATTGTAGCACCAGCAAAGTTTCACAACAGTACAGTGTAAAGTTACAGAGTTATATTCATGGGACTTTAAATATTATGTAATCACTCTTGGTAGGTTTGTACACTAAGCTGGTATGATTGTGAGAGTTCTTGCCAAGTCTGTAATGACCACCAATAACTTTGGTCTCAGCTTATTTCATTTAACAATGAATTTTCCTACACCAATCCAAGCACATGATGCTACTGCTGTTTAAAAAGTAAAACTTAACCACAACATTGCACTTCATCTATATGCATTGCTTCTCTGTATATTGATTAAATATGTACTGTAACTTGTGGCTTTTAGATCCAGCAGGCTCCTCTCAGAACATAATTTGGTTTTAGTAGCCAGATAATTCATTTTGGGTTTGCAAGTTGTGCTTCTACTGCTGTTTTCCTCCAGATTGTTTTTTAAAGCTTCCTTCTGTCTGTGAATTGAGGAAGAATTGGATACTGACATACATCTCTGTTCTTCAGGTATGTCTCGAGGTAAATCTGTCATCAGCTCCCTCAGCATCATGGGAGGAAGCAGTGGCCCACCCTATGACAGGGCCCATGTTACAGGAGCCTCCTCCAGCAGTTCTTCAAGTACCAAAGGCACTTACTTTCCTCCAGTAAGTCATTCTGTTATTCATAAACCTTTAATAACTTTCAGGGAAATGACAGTGTCTTTCTAAAGGTTAATCAAATGACAGATTAATGTTTTGATTTAGAATTCTAGCCTAATAAACTTGTTTGGATATGGAGTAAGTGATTTTGAAAGGGAAGAGAATTGTCTTTTTCCAAAATGCTCTAGAAATTTTCACCTTATTTAAAAAAGTTGTGAGAGAGCTCAGTGCCAGGAAAGAAGAGGTTAGATTGAATGTCAGGGGAGATGAAAAAAATCCCTGTAGATGTTGAGCAGCTCTGGCAGAGAGATCTCTTTTCATTACACTCTGCCATGTGCCTCTGAAGGTAAAACTAAGGTTGATTCTCTACAGACCTTTCAAGGAATTAAAATGAAGCTTTGTGTCATGTGTCTTACAAGTGACAGGTGAATAAGTAAGCAAGTGTTTTGCAGCTCCATAACATCCCTCCATCACAGATGGGTAGTGTGCTGCACTAACTGCTGTGTAACAGCTACTGCCAGCCCTAGAGGGCTCCCTGTCTCTTCACTTCATGCATCTGTGGTTTGGATGTTTGTATGGAGCTCACCAAGCCACTGCTGACTGTTAAAGAGTCCCGTGCTTGGTGAGTGAGGGCTGGAATCTTCAGCTGCCTGCTTCCACAATCAACCAATCAGGCTTTAAATCAGCTTTAAATTAATCCAAATGCATGGAGTAAGAACATCCTGCATAGGGAAGGAATGCTTGTCTTGGTCAGCATGCAGCAAGTTTTATAAGCAGAGCAGTACTTGGGGGCTGCAGCTTGTAGCAGCAAAGATCTGCCACTCTGCCTGGGGCAGTGCTATCCCTAGTGACAATCTAGAGTTGAACAGCTGGATGCAGCTTTACTTTTCAGCTCTGGNCCTTGGCCAGCATGCTGCAAGTTGTATAAGCAGAACAGTACTTGGGGGCTGCAGCTTTACTTTTCAGCTCTGGCTATGTCAAAATAGCCACAGCAGTCAGGATTTTTTGGGAAGAGTTTAGTAGTAGCCAATAGGAATGGCAAGAAAGTGGCATTTCCAGGGTCTGCTTGAGAGCTGGGGAATAAACAGGAAAAAATCCTGTTTGTTGGGAGGGCTATGTGTGCAGTTCTTTACTTAAGGTTCCTGTTAGAAAGTACTAAAAAATTATAAACTGGTGTTTTCTTGAGTTTCCTTTGTATCTTTCCTTTATATATGTGGCTTTTTTTCCTTTCTTACTCCTTAGATTTTGAACCCACCACCATCACCAGCTACTGAACGTTCACACTATACCATGGAATTTGGTTATTCTTCAAACAGCCCATCCACTCACAGATCCTACAGGTAATTACTATTACAATGGCTTCTGTCAGGATCAAAGCAGTTTGTGTAGGAAATGCAGAATAAAGGCAGCCTCTGCTCCATAAGAATTACAATCAAAGGCCCTAATTCTGCAAGCACTAAACTGGTGCTTAAATGGGCTCACGTGTATCGTGTCACTGCTGCCTGTGCAGAAGTGCAGCCCTGTCTGAGGTAAATCATACACTAAGTGGGTACTGATACATCCCTGGGGTGTATTCCTTAGGGAGAATGACAGCACTCATTACAAAAACCAGCCACATGCCAAAAGAAAGGCAGCACCATGAGCATTTCGAGCCAAAAAGACTTACCCTGGAGTGAACCCTGCCTTTTTTTAGGCTCCTGCCATAAATAATTTGTTACGTAATTATCAGAAATTATAAGCAAATACCCTGTGGAGGAAAAGCTGGCAATATAAAGGCTAACAAGTCAGAAGTAACATTAATATTGTTGTCTAGACAAAGCACAGAATTTCTCATTTGACACATTAAGGGTTAATATCTGGAAAAGATTGCTAACCTTCTGATTTATTTTCTCTTGACTAATATTTATGAGCATGCATTTTATCTCTGTTTGAATGTGTTCTTCTTACCTTGCCTGCAAGAATGCTGGAGTTAGTTATGATTTTATAGCAAGTTACCAAAAATAGAGGAACAGGCCCCTGCTACCCCAGGGTGTAAAGGTTCCCCTCCCAAATCACCAGTAGATGTGGTCAGTGGGAAGAGAGTGCTGGATTAGTGTGAAAGCTGTGCATCCCTAACACAGAGCCTTTGGGAGCTTTGGATAATGAGGTCTCTGGGGCTCAACAGCCATCTCTTCTCTATTAGCAGAAAATATGGCCTCTTTTGTGCAGAAGGTCAGACCAGATGTTCATAATGATCCCTTGCAGCCATATGAAAAATCTTTTAAAATTATGTAATTTTCTAATGAAAGAAACCCAAATTCAGGCACCAGCGTGGGTCATCCACTGGTTAGCTGATGTGACTTTTAGTATTACAAATTATACTAGGGATGTAGCATAGGGTTCAATATTTTCCAAATGCTCCCTCACCCAAAAATAAACACTGGTCTTGCTGCTTCTGATCTTATTTCTTTCCTAATATTCTGATTTGATTATAGAGGAGCTGCATCCCCATGTCCACGGACTGTGATGCTGGGAGTTGTAGTTACCACGCATTTCCCTTTCTAATTTGTTTCCTTGAATCCTGGGTTCATTTTAAAAGATGTTTTCTGGTAGCAGCCTTTGAGAATTTCATCCCAGTTACTTCTCTAAGGAATGCTTCTCCTGAGTGCTATGAGTGTGCCAAGTAATTTTCAGCCCTGATGTCTGGCCTTGGAAGTTAGTATCCAGAAATTACATGATGGAAACAGAATTACCTTTCCATAATTGCAACACAGCTATTACACAGACACATGCACACCCGTGCCCTTCCTGCCCTGCTGTCTTAGGAACAACCTTTTCTGCCTCAATGAAGTCCTTAGGGAGCCTGTTGTGTGAGAGATTGTTCTCAGGCACTGCTCCTTTCTGTGGCACAGCAAAAGCTCTTACAGGTGCTCCTTGCATCTCTGAGCAGGCAGTGCCAGGCTCACTGGAAACATCTGGAGGCTGGGAAACACTTAGCAAACCTGGCTTCTCCAGTGATCTTGGGATCACAGAATGCTGTGGGTGGGAAGGAACTTCAGCCCATCCAGTTCCACCCTCTGCCACGGAGAGGGACATCTTCCACGAGACCAGGTTGCTCCATGCCCTGTCCAGGCTGGCCTGGAACACTTCCAGGGATGGGGCACCCACAGCATTATGGATTAATGTAACCCAAACACAATAATAGAACACTTACACCAAACATGGCACACTATCCAATCCCAGCCATTTCAAGCACCTAATGAATTTTCTTCGAGTAAAGCAGCACATCAGAAATTTATGTGACGGATTGCTTAGAACTAAAATTAATTCATTTCACGAGTTAGAAAAATTAATAAAGAAACTGGCATCCCTTTCACCTGTTTGGAGAGGAGATGCCGCGCATCACAGCAGAGGTTGAACAAGGAAAACTGACCCTTTCCCGCTCCATCCCCTCCCCGCAGCTACCGGCCCTACAGCTACCGGCACTTCGCGCCGCCCACCACGCCCTGCAGCACGGACGTGTGCGACAGCGACTACGCGCCGAGCCGGCGCCTGCCCGCGGCCAAGGGCTACACCAGCGACCTCAACTACGACTCGGAGCCGGTGCCGCCGCCGCCCACGCCGCGCAGCCAGTACCTGTCGGCCGAGGAGAACTGCGAGAGCTGCCCGCCGTCCCCCTACACCGAGCGCAGCTACTCGCACCACCTGTACCCGCCGCCGCCGTCCCCCTGCACCGACTCGTCCTGAGGGGCCGCCCCCCGCCCCGCGCTGTAAATACGAAAGGTCCCGCTGGGGACGGGGGGGAGGGAGCCAGCACGGGCAGCACAGTGTACAGTTCATGTGGGGGCGGAGGAACACTGAAGATATTTGTACAGAAGAATTTAAAAAAAAAAAAGAAAAAAGAAAAAAAAAAGGATATTTATATATTTTCTTAAACAGCAGCTGCTGCTTGTGCCATAAGAAGAAGAAGAAAAAAATTTTTGTATAAAAGAACCCAGACGTTTGTACAAAAAGTTTTTATTTTTGCAGATGGAACACAAAAAAACATGCCTTAATCCAAGTGAAGTGACTGAGCACATAAGGAAATGGAAGGACTGGGATGCGTTTTGTCCAGCGAGGTGATATGTGGGTTTTGTCAATACCAAAAATGTTTAAAGTAATTAATGATAAAGAAGTCAGTCTCAGAGCAGCATACCATAGATACTTGGAAGTAGCCAAATAACCTCTATGTTAACTGCAGAGGGCCAGCAACTAAAGTTAAACTTGAAAATGCAGTCAGGACAGATATTAACCTTACACAAAGGGCTTTGTTTTCTACAGGAATACAGCAATCGTAGCAGTGAATCCAGAAAATCAGTCGCACACTTTTTTAAATGAACACACCTCTGGTTTTCCTTAATGCATTTAACAAATGAGAGCATTTAGTGCTCTCTCCCTGCTTCTGGAATTTCACTTATTTTTGTTGGGTGTATTTTAAAGTCTGTTTTTTAATCCCGGTTAGGTTTTCTTGTCTTTTCTCCATCCTTTCTTCTTGCCCGTGTCACTTAAATTCATGATATTCCTGTTTAAAGTACTGCTAGAACTGGGCTGCTGAAAATGCCAGGTTTTCTCCTAATTAGCCTTGGCATGCAGTGATTATCATGCCATACATTACCCTCCTCAGTTTGCCTGCATGGTAGGACTCTGCTTTGTCCCAGGTCAGCACAATTCTCACATCATTGACAAGGGTAATATGCATATACCTGAATGATTTTTAGTCCCTTAAAAAAGAAAATCTTATTTTGACCTAGTGCCCACATAAATGTCAAATATTTTTATACCACATATAATATAGACAGCATATTTATAAACTATAAATTTAACCATGGATTGTTAGTTTTACTGTAAATGAATAATATATCCTTGCAGTACTTTCAGTGTATATTGATATCACAGTATACAAATCATATATATAAATATATATATTATTTTTTTTCCTAGTAAGGAAGCATTTAACTTTCAGTGGAACAACTGTCCATAAGAAAAATAGATGTTTTGATCATTGGAAGGGGTTCCCCTGCTCTATTAACTGCTCATGTTTTCTTTGTGTTAGGTAAAGCCAGTTTTTCTCAGCATGATTTTGACATACCTCCTCTTTTGTGTGGTGTGAGTTTAATACTTAAGTATTAACCACTGTGAATGTCAAATTTTAAGATATTCTTAACCAAACCATTTTATATTCACATCTCTATTTTTGTATATTGTCATATTTAGCCCCTTCTCCCGTCAGCCTCACCATGGTGATTTTGACAGGAAGATTATTTAATCAAGTGAGAATAATTATTTGTGTCATTTAAGGGGCAACCTAGGATATTGCTAACTCCTCTTGGACTCCAGTGCAGTGCTTTGAATTTGTTTTGTTGCAGCAGAGCTCACAGTATCCCTGGTCTTAGATGGCATTGAGCATTTGCACCTTCTTCTGACATCTCACCCTCTGAAGGTGCTCAGTGCTTGCACACACTGGCCCTCTGAGTCTTCTCTCTCAAAACAAAGCTCCTGGGGAGCTCCTGCCTCCTCACCTTCGGGTATGGAATGGGGATAGCAACTTTCCAGAGGCACCTTTTGGGTTTTATTTGTTCTCTGTTGCTTCTTTCCCAGCCACTTGCAACTAAAAGAGAAGTGATCTGAAAATCTGGCATGGGCTTGCAATTGATGAAGTTGACAAAATTAGTGACAGGTTATTCTTGCTAGCTGCCACTCCTCTGGAGTACTGGATCCTCATTTGGCTTCAGCTCCAAGGAAAATGGTGTCATTGGGATTCCATCTGTAACAAAGTCTCTTTCCTACTAGCCCAGAATACCTGAGGAAACTTTTAAAAAGCCTTGGTGATCTCCAGGCTCTTGCTGTTGATCTCTGAAGATGGCCTATGAGGGGGTTTTTTGCCCAGCTTCATTCTAGGTTTCTAGGAATTGTGGTAGCTGTTCTTCTGGCTCTTCCTTGCTGGTGGAGAAGCTTCCTTGTGTTGTCCAGCAGGATGGATGCTGAGGAGGGTGTTGTGAACTATAAGGGAACTCAAACCCATATATATGAAGGGGGGAGGGTGGGTGTGTGGGGTGAGGGTGAGGCTGGCACACCCATGAGAATTAGAATTTCTCTGTTGTTTACATTTTTTCATGTGCAGCATTCCCTGTGGGGTTCACAGGTGGAAACTTGCACTAATGAACTCAGAAGAATATTGTATTGTTGTATATCAGTCCAAGTGCTTGTACTGCAATGGCAATGGTCTCTTGGTCTTCTTGCAAAATGCTTTTTTCTCAGTGTGCCAATTTCTTTTTGAAAAAAAACTCCAGGATGGTTGAGCTTAAGGAGTGGTATCCTCTTTCTTGTGCAGCTGGACTGCCTCACTGAGGCATCCCCTTGGAGGGAGCTTCCTGCAGGTCAATTTGTGTGTCAGTTAGAACAAGGATTTGTTTAGAAGAAAGACAGATCTCTGCATATGGATCGTGCTGCCTCCTGTGCTGGTTTATATCCACAGAACTCAACTGAAGTCAGTGGGGTAGACACAGAATTCCATGCAGGATTTGATCAAGTCTTTTTCATACAGGTGTTTCAGTTTGTGCATCAGATATTTTGGGTGTTTTGCCTCTGGGAGGTTCATGAGGTGGAAGTGGACAGGCTAGGGTTTTCCACTGGAAATGCCCAGCATGGAGAACAGGCTGTTCCTTGTCTGAGCAGGAAACTATGATGTGATTTTGCAAATACATGTATTTTCTCGGTAAATCTGGAGTGAACTTTTAAAGAGGTGCTGATCTCAGGCAGATCTCCAAATTACAAAAGCATTGGTGCAATCACACCTGACACATTCTCAATGGATAAACACTGAGACTGAACATTTTCTCTTTGTTCCCCTTTGCCACTGAGCCAGTTGTGATTCAGATTCTCTCTTTCACTCAGTGAGGATCATCTTTTCTCTTGCTTCTCCAGCTGACTGAGGTGTTTGGACCATAGATAACACAGACATGCCCAGTCAGGAGATTGCTGGAGTGGGTTTGGAGCATTAGCATGGAAGGGATCTCACTGATGGCAGTGAGAATTGCTCCTTGTCCTTCAAGTTAAGCATTTATAAAGCTTTAAAGAGCATCAGGTACAGTAGGGCATTAACACAGGGACCCTTGTGTACTTTCTCCTTTCTGCAGACACCTGGGCAGTGTTCTTAGCTGGTGATGGGAGTAGCTGGCATGCCCAATCTGGAAAGAAGCAGCTAAAAAAGACATGACAGCCTAATTTGTTAAAAACTGACTGCATGTTGAAATGGCAGCAGTAATGAGACCCAAGCCTGCCTTTTCAAGTTCTTCCTGGCATGCCATGCTGCATGCAGCTCACAGCTTCCTAAGGGGCACTCCTCATCTCCCCACTGCTTTTGGATACCAAGACATTTATTAGGAAATAACTTGGATGAGATAAATGGAACACAGACGTGGCATTTGCATTTGAAATAAAGAATGGTTTCCATAAATATAAATTCATGCAACCTGTGCACATGCATTAAAGGAAATATTTACCGTGATGCAGAATGTGTAAGTGAGCCATTTGATATCAAAGGATGCATTTTGCTGTGAGTTGGAACTTTCTGCATTGCAAATTCCTGATTTCTGCCACAGCATTTCCTTCCCCACGTGCATGTACCAGTGTGTGTGCAGGTACCCAAATTTTTCCTGATGAGCACTTGCCCAAAGCTGATCATTTCCTCTTGTGCACAGATTCAGCCTCCCTCTAATGCTGAGTGTTGTGCTGCTGTGTGTTACCCTGGGCTCCTTTTGGCCAGGCTGTGTGACAGACAGCAGAACACCTGAATGTTTAATGCTCTGTCAGGTCTGCCAGGAGAGGAAGCACAATTTTTATACTGTCCCCCTACTTTTGGAGTCCATTTTGCAGATGAGCAAAGCTCCTCTGTGTTTTGTAGGGACATGAAAAGCAGTCTCTGTGTAAAAATGAAGAAAATTGCACTCAAGCTGCTTGACATGGCAGGTGCTGCAGCAAGGGAAAGGTGCATGTGGAACATCCCTGTCATTCCTATTTATTACACCACTGGGCCTCGATGGTGTTGTGGTCTCCAGCTCTGCATTGCTTCTCTGCTCATTACAGCCCATTCTCCAGGGATGGCTTCATTGGCAAGTCCTGAACACAGGTTAAACTTTAAAGTCGTTAAACTTGTGCTAAGATCAAGAAAAGGTCACTGTCTTGAATATTATTTCCATTCCTGACTGCTTGGCAAATCTCTCATTAATTAATTAGCACCATTCTGGGGGGAACTGCTTGAACTACAGAACTCCCTGGTCACACATGCTGCTGGATCAGATGAGTTCAAAACATCTCTTAGGAAGAAATCAATCACTTTCTTTTCCTGATCTTTCTGCCTTGAGCATGTTTGTCCCAGTATTGTTAGTGACAGAATCTGCTTCTGAACCTGTACTGTGCAGATCACTTATTAGTTCTGCAACAGGAAAATAACTGGCTCATTGAGTGCAAAAATAATTTGAGCATTGCTATTCAGAAATTGCTTTCTTAGCAATGAGATTTTAATTGCATTTTGGTGTTGGTATGGCTTGAAAATTAACCTTTAACTTAATGGCAGTAGACACATAAACTTTGCCAATCAGTTAGGAATGAACTAGTGGCTGGAAAAGAGCTACAAAACAGTCAGTTTCTTTCTAAAAGAAGTCAAACTACAGTCGTGATCAAAAATGTTCTTTCTTTTCCATCTTTAAAAAGCGATTTGTAGCATTTACAGGAACTGGGTGATTCACACCAGAACTGTGCAGGGCAGGGTAAGCGTCTGTGTTTTATTCAGGATTGTCCTAGAAGAGGGCAGGGTGGTTGTTACCAACTCTTGCAGAGCTCTGTTCCCCCCTTTAAATGAGCCAGGAGCAGCTTTGAAGTCCTGATTAAAACGGCTGTAGCCTTAAGCCATGCAGGGCAGAGTCCGTGGAAAAGGGAAGTGTTGTTTTGTATGTCTGATACCACCAGGCTTAAACTGAACCAGCCTTGTTTGCAAGTGAAGGATCTGGTGCTGCTTTCAGATTTTAACTCTTCGTTTTGTTTTTGGTTTGTTTTGTCTGTTCTTTTTTGTAAGCTTTAATCACTGTTTGTCATTGTCTTTAAGCCAGCTGGTGTCTCTTGTTCATCCACTTCGGTACGATGGTGCTTTGCAAGGATGTATTTATATTATAATGGCCAACATTTGGCCAGCCCTATTCACTCATTCACTAACCCCTTTTTTTTTTTTTGTAAAATAAAGTGCTTTACTTGTACGGTGTATATAAACCTTGTACAAAAATCCTTTCCAATTATTACTATAAACCGAGTTGTAACAAATGAAATGTTGATTTTTATAATAAAACTAAGAGTGAAAAAGGAGAGGCATGGTTCATTTTATTTCAGCATCTGGAGGACAGGTAATTAAAGGTACAGTGTGCTTTTTTGCTCTCTGGAAAAGCCAGAATGGGCTATTTTCTAAAGCTGTAGAAGGCTGTGCAGACACATGGATTTTCAGTGCAACTGATGATATTTTAAAGCTTAAAGTCTCAATTATTGATCCCTTAGATCAATATACAGGGCAATATCAACCAGATGATTTTACCAAATGACTCTTTATCAGGTGCCAAGTGACTGTATTGAACACTGCTGATTCTTGAAATCTCTACTGAAATGTTTGCCAGGAGAGAAGTGTTTACCTTCAAAAGGTAAAAGAAATTCCCCCAACTCCTCATCCTGTTGCTGTAACAAGTAATTGGACAGGAACCAGTTCTGGATTTATGAGATCAGCACAGGAATTCCCCACTCCAGTTGCATCCACTAGTCTTGGAAGAAAACAGTAATTTGTATTAATGTGTATCTGGCTGTACTGAGACTCTTTTGCAGCTCCCAATGTTTCTGCATGGAAGCATGGACAAGCCACAGATCACTTCCCATGTCAGTAAGTCAGGGTCTGCATTTACCCATCTCACAGAGCCTTGTAAAAATACCTCCAGTTCGCCTCAGCCAGGGTGCTGTGCTTGCTTTGTTGCAAGGTGTTACACTAATTTTGCCTTGGAAAACAAGCCATTAGTTTGGAGCTGCAGGGTGCTGCATTTTTCTCTAAAAATGCCAGCTGGGAATTCCTGCAAAAGGCTCCACAGCCCGTTTTTTTCATTGAAGCAATGGTGGCTACATTTAGTGTCTATGCAGTTGTAACGTTAGAAGTTTGTGTACAGCATTTGTGTTCCTTTGGATTCCCTGAATCTTGGGCTTTCCCAGACACAGCTGTGAAGCACAGAGTGCTTCCTCACAGTGCTTGTCAGTGAGGGGCTTTGGACAGACACACAAAGAGCAGGATCAGCCCTCTCTATGAGCAACCTAAACCTTGGGGAGCAAAACCAAAGCTCTTTAGAGGGAGGGTGCAGCTCAGGAAGCAGAACTTCCTTCTTGCCAGCTGTCTCCAGTGATGGCAGAGCTGCTGAAGTCATGTTTGCCAGGAAGCAAGGGCCAGCAGGCACAGTGAGGAGCGCTGGAGTACTTCCTATACTTTGAAAATGTATTTCCCTGCCTGTCCAAGGAAAGACACCTTGGAAATCTGAAAAGACTTTGAGACTGGGAGCTGCTGGCCCTTCCTCCTTGCACCCTTTGTGGCACAAAGAAATTGCTCAGTGCTCAGGTCTGAACTGGGGTTCTGTGGCTTGGTGTGGCACAGCAGGGACCTCACCCCAGCTCTGCTGCCACAGAAAGACCCCTTTCTACAGGAGTGCAAGGGGAAGAACATCCTTTGGATCTGAGGAGATGGGATTTCACCTGGTAAGTGTTTTCTACTTGTTAGTATTGCCTTAGTCCTGTCTCCTTCCCAGAAAACCAATAACCTCACCTTGCAGCCCTGTGGGCTGGAGAGGGACAAGCTGAGGGACCCTCACCAAGCTCCCTCAGCACTGCCCTGAGAATTGTGTTTCAGCCACTGATGATCCCTGATCACTGATGCTGGAGACTTAATAAAGGGCTCCAGGCCACTGCTGGCTCCTTTGGAGCTGGGAGCAGCCAGGGGACAAGGCCAGGACCTCCACCTGCAGCTCAGGTGCTCTGAGGGCTGCTCTGCTTTCCTGGGCCAGGTGAAGAGTGGGAGAGAAATGCTGCACATCAGAGATGTGCAGAGAGGTTGTGATGTTGGTGCTCTGGGCTCCTTATCTTCAAGGATGAGCAGGGAGGAGAATCGGAAAAGTGATGTGTAAAATAAGATGAATAAAGGATGCAGGGCATATGGTAGGAAGGATCCTGGAAGCCAGTGGCAAAAGGAAGGAAGGATAATATTACAGGTGCCTCGTGGAAGTCACTCAGGAACACAGCAGCTGCTCCTCAGAACATGCCTGGTTGGCAAGACAGGGATCCCAGGGGGATAAACCTGGCAAGGGTGGAGAAAAGGAACCTTTTGGGCAGTTCAGGGTGAAGAGCCAGAGGACTCTGGTAGAAATGAAAAGGAGGGAGTCCTGTGTTTTCTGCACCCTCTCTGTGGTAGGAATGGGGTCTGACTCCTGTGGGGCCAGACAAGATCAGTTCAGGAGGGAGCAGAGATGATTTAAGAGGCCTCTCCTGCCATCCCACCTACTCCCCCAGAACTCCACCAGGGAGACAAGCTGCTTTCTGCTCAGGGCCTCCTTGACTTGGCTCCCGAGGAGGCACCCAGGCAAAGGAGAGAGCAGCAGGACAGAAATCAGCACTATAGCTCGATGGGGCAGGAAAGGTGTCTGCAGGGAGCACTTCCAGAGGCTTTGAGGGCTTTCCAGTGGGGACAGTCCCTCTCAGGCACAGCCCTGACTGTGCTTTTCAGCAGGGAGGGGCTGTCTGCCAGCAAGAGTGACCAGCTTGGGGCTGGTCCAGAGGAGAGCAGCAAAGCTGGGAGAGGAGATGGCATCAGGGATTTTCTGAGACACCTCAGCAAGCCCTTCCTTCTCCCAAAATTTACCTGTGCACAGCCTCTCTCATGCCTTGCCCCTCCCCTGCCTCTGTAATGAACAGCAGGCCTGGCCTCTGAGGGTATTCCATGAGCTTGGAATCCTTCCTTGGCAGAGATCATTGTGTGGGATCAATGTGGGAGTGCTGCTGACACCCTGATTCTGCTTCAGGTGCAGAGTCATCAGCAGGGGAGTCCTGCTGATACTGAGCCACATTTTGGGAAAACACATCCTGTCCTGAAAAGTCAAGGAAGAAATTACCAGAACATGACACCCACTGTGGAAAGGAAGAGAGTTTGGAAATTAATTTTTTATTTAAACGGCTCATGGGGCAACAGATGCTTTAAAAATATAAATCCATTGGTGTATTTCTCCTAATTTTGTGGGGTTTGGGAATGCTCTGTAGGCAGAGTGATTCCTCCCTAAAAGCCACTGTATTCTTTCCATCCTGCAAACCTTTTGAGAAACCCTGTGGCTGCAGTGTTGCTGTGCAGATGGCCCAATGTGGGCTGATGTTCTGAAGCACAACTGTGAGGGATTCATTATTTGATGGAAGAAAACCCAATTTCAGATGTTTCCAATAAAAAAAACTGTTCCACCAGGAGCACTCATAAGGTAGGTTGGTGTACTTGGAAAAATGCACTTCTCTCTCTCACCTTCCAGTGTGTGATGGCCACAGGCCCACTCCACTCTGTGCTGCAACCTGAGTAGTGGAATAAGAAAGACATATTCCCTCAAATTTTCAAAAAGGAAGGGAAGGGTCACCAATTGTTTCCTTCTCTGGCATCCCTCTGACTCCCAAAAAGATCCAAAAAATGCTTAGAAGTAAGAAGTTAGACAGAAGCATGGGCTTGTCATAAAGCTGGAATTGGAAGGACAGATTTTGGCAAATGGCAGCAGGTGAGGAAGAGCTGCAGGTCTCTCTGTCAGCACAGAGTGGGAAAAGGAGAGATGGGAGTTCTGTTGTTTAGGATACTTGGCTCCTTTGACCACATGAGTATTTTTTGTCTTATTTCATGTTTGTATTGTCCTTTGGATGGCTCCAAAATGAGGAACAAAATGACAAGTCCTGTAACCATCATGTTCCAATTGTTAATTTCTTTGAGTTAATTTTATGTTGGCAATAAAATCTCTGTCTTTCCATGAGTGTAAAAGACAATGGGCAAAGCACCTGTAGTGCTGGGAGGGCTTGGAAATTCAGATCCATCATTTACTGTGGGATTTCTCCACCATCTTTTCCCAATGGAGCTGGCACTTGTCACTGTGCACAATTAACTGCAGTTGCTGTCAGCAGGTACTTGGTGATTTCTTGGTGGATTTCTTGGTGGATGCACTGGAAGCCAGCTGTAAGTCACTAAAAAGATTGTTTCAGAGAAAGGGATTTAGGGTGAGCTTTTTTTGGTTTTGTTTTTGGCAGATGATCTTCACTATTGCACAGTCATGTGAGACCATATTTGACCAAGTCATATTTGAAATTATCCCTGGCCAGTCCTATTCCTGTGTTATTTTGTGACACAGAAGAGCTGGTGACAAGCAAAAAGAACTGCAAGCAAAGATTATATTAAATGTGAAGAAGATCCCTCCCCTA
>VWYE01014573.1:276948-305717 GCA_013398995.1 Alaudala cheleensis
AGGAATTGAATTTCACGTGCAGCATCAAGAGAAGAATGTTCCTCTGAATGTTCCTTCTGCATTGCTACTGTGATAGTTTAAGAATTAATGATTTCTACTTTGGTTCCTTCCAGACAGAACAAGTTCAGTGATCTGATGTATTTTTTTACTTCTTTGTGAGCTTTTAATATATTTTATATTTTTTATATATATGCCTAGAAGAGCTCAATGCCTAATTTGCAATTACAGCCATCTCCACTGTTTTCATTGCAATTTTTTTCGGAAAAGAACTCAGACAGTGGAGCTTTGGTTTTACATGGATTTTCAAAATCCATTTCAGAATGTGCACAAGAAGCTGANTAACAAGTCCAGTGATCTGATGTATTTTTTACTTCTTTGTGGGCTTTTAATGTATTTTATATATTTTATATATATGCCTAGAAGACCTCAATGCCTTATTTGTAATTACAGCCATCTCAACTGTTTTAATTGCAATTTTTTTTGGAAAAGAACTCAGACAGTGGAGCTTTGGTTTTACATGGATTTTGAAAATCCATTTCAGAATGTGCACAAGAAGCTGACATCCCATCTTTCTTGGGAGCAGCTACAGCAGAATACCCAGCTCTGTGATAGCTGCGAGAGCATCAATCTTCACCCATCCTTGGGCTGCTAGAAAGAGGGACCCTGAGGCCACAAGGTAATTAGGCGAGTTGCTTTAAGGCTGAGATGCCTGATAATGTCCCTACTGAATCCTCATTAATAAACTGCAAACTCACATGCATAGTATTAACACCAAGTTTGTTCCCAGAGTTGTTTCCAGTTTCATCCTTGCTTTGCTTGAGCCACTACCTTTACCATAGATAAAATATGATCCCTTCCAACCCTTTCTTTTGAAAATCCCTAGTATTTAAAGCTAGCAGTTAGGATGTTCTGCAGGTTTCCTGCTCCTTTTCCTTGTGTGAGAGGCTCTGGTGAGTGATTCCAAGGTCTGCATTTCCCTGTGCTGTTTCCTGTGCCCTGTCCAAGCAGGAGAGGAGGTGACAGCCTCAACCCACTTCCTTTCCCCAAAGCTGAGGTACAAAACTCAAGGTGCTGGGGGGAAAGGAAAGTTATCCCAGGCCCCCACACTTACACCAAAATACACTTTCTGAATCTTAAAACCTTTTTNTAAAGCTGAGGTACAAAACACAAGGTGCTGAGGGGAAAGTTACCCCAGCCCCCCACACTTACAGCAAAATACACTTTCTGAATCTTAAAACCTTTTTCAAAGGCAGAAAAGTTAAAAAGAAAACTTAGCCTTCAAAGTGATTGTGAGTCACACCCCTTTCAAAGCATTTCCATGGATTTATTGAAGTTTCTTTCCAGTGTGTATTCCAAACATTTTTGTGGGGGTGATAAATCCTTCCTGTCTCACATTTTATTTTGGTCCATCAAACTGGCCCTCATTTTGGTTTTTCTTCTGGCACTAAGGGCTAATTTGTGCTCTTTAATTGAATGCAGACACTGTGTCCAACATGACAGGCCCTCAAAATGGGATATTGTTTTTCCCACTTGCCTTAATTGAGAGCAGAGGGGTGACCTCAGCCCTGAACTCTGCCCGTGCTAGGACTTTGACACATCACTTCATGCTAAGGCACAACAGAGCACCTGCAAGCTCCTGGGGGGACAGAAATCCATTTTCAGACAGGACCTAGCATCTAGGATATACTCTGTGCTCTGTTAGATATCACTCTGGATTTCAGGCTTGGAGTTAGGTGTTTAAACCTTCAAGGTTTGGGGTTTTCATCTTGTGTCCTTTCATGACTAAATTTTGGACTTTGTGTGCTCAGGTCCCCATCACTTAACCCAGCACAGGACCTCTGGTGTTCAGCAGCCCTTGGGGTTCTTTGTGAACTGGGAGGGCTCAGCAACAGCTGCCCTGGGCTGGCACAGTGGAAGTGTGACAGATGAAGCCCCACTCTCCCAAACTGGGATTAGGATGGTGCAAACCAGGAGGCAGCAGGGGCTGAAGGGGTGTAGAGGTGGTGGTGAACACTCCCCTCTGGAGCTGGGCTGTCCCTGTGCAGGCACTGCCTGGGGCAAGGGCACACACAAATCACCCGTGCACACAGTGTGGCTGTGCTGTGTGTATTTGCTCTCCCACTTCTGGAGTGAAGGTAACCAATCTGAAAGGACAAAATACAGAAGGCAAACATGACACCCAGCCTGCACAACAATTCTGAACACCTCAGAACACCACCTCAGGGAGGGGTTCCTCTCCTTGTGGTTTCCCAGGAGAGCCTGAGGTGCTCTCAGGGGCTTTTGGATGCTGGGGTGGGCCAGGCACAGCACAGGACACGGGGTCCATCAACAGCCCTGAGGGCTTTGCCAGAGCTGCTCAGCCTCAAGGCCTCTCCTTTTCTCTGAGGTGATAATGCCTGAGGCAATCCCTGCCCCTCAGAAGATCTTTGTAACCCAGGTGTGTACAGGAAGGCACTTTGCCCAAGACAGAAACTCACACCAATCTGATGAAAAAAAAAAAAAAACCCAACAAAACCAACCCCAAGCCAGCTGTAGCCAAACACACAGCTGCTTTAAACACAGAGTGTGCAGGTGCTTTTCCTGTATCCCTGGAGTGCTTTTTGATATGTTTCTCTTGAAGTGTTTAGGAAAGCCTGCCTTCTGGACTCTCTTGCACTGTCATATTGGTTTGGAGGAGACAGAACTCTGTTCTGTACCTGGTAGTCAGTACTCTTCCAAATTATAATGCCTTGGAAAAAACCTGAGATAGAGAAGCTGCTTTGATTTGTTGTTTTGTCTGATGGCCAGCAGCAGTTATTTCAATGTAAGCAGTAAAAATGAGAGAGGAAGTTCATACCCCTACCTCTGATTGGTGCTAGAACCTTCACCAACTAAAAAGAAAATTAATTTCACTACAGGCACCTACATTGAATAATCAGGCACTGCTGGCAGCACCAAGGACTTCTTTCAGGCCTTGACTGACAAAACCAGCCCACACTTGCCTGCATTTCTGCCACAGACAGGGCCAGAGAGCTCAGTCTGAGCAGTGCTTTGCTCCATGGCTGCCCTCTTGCCTGGGGAGCAGCAGGACCAACCCAGCTGATGCTTCCCTGCAGAGATCATTTCAGCTTGGGGGAGCAGGGAGGATAATACTGGTGGAATTCTCCAAGAGGAGGTATTACATCAGCAAGGCTAATAACAGCTAGCTGGCATTCAAGGAAATCCAGGTTCAGACCTCTAGGGAAGATACCACGAGCATAATCCAAAGTTTCCATTGCAGCTCTGTGTGTCATTAATATTTAAGTGGCAGGCAGAAAGTTCCACTTTGGGTTTTAGACTTCTAAAAATTATCTCCCTTCAGCAAGCAGGAATGAATTTGCTTGGTTTCTTTTCCAGCATGCCATTTTGGCTGGGAAGCATCTGAGCTTCCCCAATAGAAAGGAGCTGTGTTTGGCATGGATCTGCCAAAAGGACTCTGGGGTGGAAAGATGAGGGGCAGACTAGCTTAAAGGTCAGCATAGAGGTAACATCAGTCAGTAAAGCTGCTGATTCCAGCAAGAAAATTTTGGAACCCATCACTTCCACCTCCCCAGGCAGGAAAATGTTATCAGCTCTGCATTTTGTTCAGTGAAAAGTTTTCTACTTTGGCTGCAGCAGTGGAGCAAGACAAGGGACACAGGAGAAACCTCCTCTGAGGGCTGACCAGGAAGGATGGCAGCAGCTCCAAGCCCAGAATGTCCCCTAACCCCTCCCCACAACCTGCTGTGTGGGATATCATGCAGCAGCACCAGAATTCCTGACTCGCTGCTGGAGTTTGCACCACCCCTGGCAGGAGTCCCCCGGGTTCAGATAACAAACAAGCACAGCATCAGCTCTAATGGCTTGTGCCTGGTTCTCACCCTTCACTCACACTGCAACGCCCCAGCTGTGAACTTTTAACCCCGAACTTGTTCCAGGTTTTGAGCCCGTGCAGCAGCCAAGTCGCAGGCAGTAAATCCACTTTCAGACAAGTGCCTGAGCGCAGGGGAATGGAGCAGTTCCCCTCGGTGCCTCACTGCAATTCTGCCCGCTCACACGTGTGTGTTGGGAGCAGCATTCTGCTCACCCGTGGGCAGCCTGAGAGGCAAAGATGTGATGCTGAGAGGAGCCAAGGATGCCTTCTGTGACTCATCAGCCTGATTTTGGAGAAATACTGGATTTACCATCATCTCCTGGGAGCTGAAGCAAAGGTAAGCAACAGGCAAGTAAGATGTTTGGGTTTGACTGAAGGCTGTTCTCTGCTGTTTCTGCCTCCTGCTTGCTCACTGGAGCAAGGAATGTTGTGGCCCTGAGCTGGGACAGAGCTCCTTTGTGAAACACGTGCACATGGGCAGTGGGAGCTTCTTCCCTGATGCTGCAGCTGCTCCAGGGAATAGCAGGGGCACAGGTCCCACTCTGCTGGGAGCACAGGCTGCCCCAGTGGGCTGGCTCCCTTCAACAGCAGAAATCAGCTGTGGGATACATCCACCATCCTTTTAAAATAAATCCTTCCATCACCTGCACAGGGCTAAATGCTGTTGTTGCAACCCCAACACACAGTGAAATCAGCAGGTTTTAAACCTAAACTTGCTGATATAACAAGTACTGATGCCAATCTGGGTGGATTTACAAGAAACATCCCAAGTGGCACTTCTTGTGTTAACAATAAACCTCTGTACCTTTTGCAGGAACACCCCAGTTAGGCACCACAGGGTCCTACAACAGAACACAAAGATGTTTTGTGAAAGATTAATGTAAAATAAAGGCATGGCCAGTCACTCTGAAATATGACTGGCACTTGCCTTGGTTAAACTTCACATGGCTGGTGATTGCCCATCTCTCTGTTTTGTCCAGATCACTCTGTGGGGTCTGTCTGTCCTCAAGGGGAGTCAACAGCTCCTCCCAATTTTGCATCATCTGCAAACTTACTTGGTCTCCCTTCCACACCTGCATCCAAGTCATGGGAGGATGTTGAAGAGCACAGGGCTGAAGATGGAGCTCTGCAGAACCCTGCCAGTGACTGGTGTCAGCCCTTGTAGCTCGTGGACCAAAATTCTGATTTTGTCACCTGTATAACTAACCCCAAGCACACTTCCATTCTAAGAGGGATTCTCACCACACTGGTGATCTCCATTTCCAAAATAAGCTTGTGCATTAAATTGCTAGGAGGGGCCTGGTGCATATGGAACAGCTGAATGGGGGAAAACTTTCATTTTATCTGTGGCAGAGAAATAGTTTTAGGAGATGCAGAGGGAGGATAACAAAAGCACTTGAGGCTGCACCTTCATCTGAGGCTGGTTCATGGATAAGCTCATCCTGGTGCCTTTCCTTCCAACAGAGGAATTTAATAGTAGGAACAGAAATACAGGCAGGGTGAACTTTGGATTTTCCAGGGAATAGCAGCTTGGAGTTCACATACACATTGTAGGCTAATAGAAGGCTTTTTGTCTGTGTTCACTGAAGCTTCCTATTTCCTTCCTGCTCTCCTTGGACCAGCTGACCTCAGAGCAAGAACAGCAGATGGAAAGCTTGCATATTAAGGATTATTAATGATCTGTCATGCCCTGCCCTGCAAAAACTTCAATTTTCATTTTCTTTTCAAACATACTCCATATCCTGATGCTGAATATATTTGCTCCAACACTAAAAGGAGGGCAGGGGGGTGGGGGGAATGGGAAGTGGTGTTTGAGGCCCAGTAAAGGGAAGGACAGCCTGAAGGGAGCAGGGAAAAAACCCCTAAACAACCACAGCTTTAAAGGTGAACGTTTGTATTTTATAGAAACAGTCAGAAAGAGGGAAGACTGAGTATGACCAAACTAATGTCAACTCTGCCCCATTGTATCTACCCTATTCCCACAGAAATTATTGCCTTGTTTGTCACATCATGACAAAATAGAGGAAAACTGGCCATTTTCCACTTGGCATTTGTGTTGACCTTATAACCAGAGCTGTGTTTACAGCCCTGCATGACTTTTGAAACATACTGGCAAAGAAAAACTTTCATTTGGTTTGATTTGATTTGCTTTGATTTAATTTAATTTGATTTTACTAAGGCAGCATCACTTCCCATGGAGCAATGTCCTCCTTGGATATCCAGCCACTCACCCTGCTTCTTCCATGATCTTCTGCCACTTTTCACCTCAGAATATACCCTTGAGAAAGCCATCCTGGCCAGAATTTTAATCTGAAAATCAAAGCAAAACACCTCGATTCTTTTAAGTCCCTGGTGGTATTTAGGGAATAGTGTGGCAGGCTCTGTTTGCAAATTTCCAGCCCTGTCTGCAGGAAAAGCTGTAGCCAGCTTTCTTCCTTGGCTGGAGCTCTGGGCTCCTAAAACCTCTGGGTGGAGGGACCTGATTTTGTCCATTATGGAACAATACAAGAACAATATAAGAACAGAGACATTTCCAAACGTGTTACAGCCAGCCTGGGTGGATGTGGGTGTAAGGGAAGGTGTGATGTGACTCCTTTCATTTTGGCAGTGGCTTTTTCAAACAAACAGAACTGGAAACTATCCCAGAGTAAGCAAGATGGATGTAAAGGGGCAACTCTGATAGAGATAATACAATGTAATTTGTAATGTCCTGCCCCAAAGCAGGCCCGGCCTCAGCGCTGGCCCGGCCCCGGCCCTGCCCCAACCCGGCTCTGGCCTCAGCCCCGGCCCCGATCCGACCCGGCCCGGCCCAAACTCAGCCGCGGCCTCAGCCCCGGCCCGACCTCAGCCCTGGCCCGGCCCCGGCCCTGCCCCAACCCAGCACTGGCCTCAGCCCCAACCCGGCCCCGACCCAGCACTGGCCTCAGCCCCGGCCCTGCCCCAAACCAGCCCGGCCTCAGCCCCGGGCGCTGCCCCGACCCCAACCCGGCCCCGGCCCGCCCGGCCCGGGGAAAAGGCGTCGGGCAGCGACACCCGGTGGGGGAAGCGGCTGCAGGCCGGGCGAGCCGCCCTCCCTCGGCGATGGACGGGGCACTCGCAGCCCGGGACAAGCTGATGGCTCCGCTGGAGAACCTCCAGGCCGAGCCGCCGTGAAGGGCTTTGGCTCCTGTGCCCGGCCAGAGGCCGCCTGCCCCCGCCGGTGTCTGAGTGCGTGAGACACAGAGTGAGCCCCAGAGAACACCCAGGCACCGAAAGGCGGCTGAGGGAGTGTCCCTCGGTGGCGCTTCGTGTGCCAAACCAGAGATGAAATGTGCGAGGGGAGATCACACACAGATACACTGCGCATTACAATGTGTTTCTGAGCGGTGCTGCTACCCTTTCTTCCTTGGTTGAGACGGAAAAATTTGAGATAGAAACTTTTTTTTTTTAAGTTACCAAATGATGGAGCTTTTCCAAAGTGTTTTGTCTCATCTTCTCTCGGTGTATTGCAGTGGAGTGAGTGGTGTGGCACAGTGAGCTTGGGGGTCAGGGAGGCACTGTTGTCCTTCTCCTCCTCCTTGAACACTCTGGCATTCCCCACTCCTCCCCAGGGTTTGGCACTGATGCTCCGGGCCACCAGACGTGGTGTGGCTGGGTGGCACCAGACGGGATGCCAAGGAAAACCACAGTCGGAGCCTTTACTGGGGAGGAGGCTGTTCCCTGCTGTGCTCGTGGGTTACATCTCGCTCAGGCTCTCACTCTTGGTGCTGCAGCTCTGCCAATCCAGCCCCTGACTCCTCCTGAGCCCCTTGGCTGTGCCGGGTTAGGATCAGCAAGCCAGATCTGCCTGCTTGGCACAGGGACTGGGGCATGTAAATGAATGTGCCATTTACATTCACAGGGACTGGGGTATGTAAATGAATGTACCGTTTACATTCACAGGGATTGGGGGCTGTCCTGTGCCCATGAGGATGTTGCTCCAGGCTGCTTGCTCTCACCTCCAGCTCCTGGCTCCCTTTTCCCATGGAGCAGCCTGCTCTAGTGGCACCCAGGCTCTTGGAAACCTCAAGCTGTGCCATGAAGCTGCCAGTAGAAAAAAAGCTGGACTGGATTTCTTTTGGTACACGTCATGGGGGAAATCTGTGTGCTTTTATTTTTCTTGTTATTTACACGCACTTCTTGTCTTTCTTCTGACAGGCAGCTCAGCACAGTTCAGGTGGTATAAGGTAAAGACACTGCAGTCTCCACTACCCTGAACTTTAACCAGCTTGATTTAGGATACTGTAGGCTGTGATCTGTCATTAATGCCAAGGATATGTTCCAGAGCCTGGGAGTCAGCAAAACATTTCAGTATCGTCCTCTTTCCTCCCAGCCTTTTCAGTAAGATACTAAGTAGTGTTTCCCTAAAAGCCGCTGAGACAAAATCACTTCAAGCAAGTTTTTCTTCATTCCTTTATTTTCTATAAACCCAAACCACAACATGTGTATATTTCTGGATTAATAGTGAGAGAGGCATTGACAAAAAAAAAATCATATACAGCTGTCTCTGGAAAGTATTTTCACATTTGAGTTGAATTTCCTGACATCATGGAGCTGTTTCAGGTTCTTGAATTATCCATAATGTACATTCCTGTTGGGGAGGGAGGTGGTTCTGTCCTGCTACTCCACTCTGGTGAGACCACTCTGGAGTGATGCATCCACCTTTAGCACATGGATCTGTTGGAGCAGGTCCAGAGGAGGCCACAGCACAGGACAGAAGGCTGGAGCACCTCCTGTATGAAGACAGGCTGGGAGAGTTGGGAGTTGTCCAGCCTGGAGAAGGTCCTTAGGAGACCTTATTGTGAATGTTCAGTGTTTGGAGGGGGCAGAGACAAATGGAGAGTGACTTTTGACCAGATCCTGCAGTACAGCACAAAGGACAGTGGTTTTAAACTGAAGAGGGCAGGTTTAGATTGGACATAATGAAGAGATTTTTGATGATGAGGGTGGTGAGGCCCTGGCACAGGATGCCCCATCCCTGGAAGTGTCCAAGCTCCTGGCTTGGAGCAACCTGGGCTAGTGGAAGGTGTCCCTGCCCATGGCAGGATTTAGGCTAGAGGATCTTCAATGTCCCTTCTAACCCAAAACATTCCATGATTCTTCTGTGATCCCACTTAATGGCTAATTTCTTGAGGCACATTAAAAGAGTTTCAGTAACTTCCTAAGTATTTTCTTGACACATGTAGGTAAAAAGATTTGCCTAGAAGTGTAGCTGAGATGGATGTGCTGCTACCATGGCTCAGCAGGCAGAGGTGAGAGCTCACTGTCCATCAAATAACTCAGTCCAAGGGAAAGTCTTCATCCCTCCTGTTCACTGCTGACATTTGGGATGGTGTGAACACATCCCTGTGTAAGTATGCATGGTGTTTGGGGTTTTTTTTTCCTTTGTAGAGCAGAAAACTTTCATGAACTGCAAGCAGAAAATATATACAGTGTTCTTACACAACTTGACACAATGCAGCTGATGGCTGTGAATGTAAAATGGGTTTGAGTGGGACTGAAAATCATGGGCTGAATGAAACCATCTGAATCAAGAGGCTCAGAGGCTGACACAGCTGCAGTCTGTGTTGGTTAGTTTTCCTCACAGGTCGAATGGAATAAATTCTTTAATCAGGTTTTCTCCAAAAAAAGAGCAGTATTTTAGCAAGATTTCCAGTCAGAGAAAAACACTGTCAGAATAAAAGGCACCCTAAAGTGAGCTAAACTGCTCTGATTTGCACAGCTACTAGCAAGTGGAATAAACCTTGATGGGTAACACTGATGGCAGATCTATTTAAAATATCAAAGTATTAAAATATTATTAATTTGTTATTTTGTGTGAAATTAAGATAATACTTCCCAAAGGAAAATTTGGGATATAGTCTTTGACTTCTTCAGAAAGAACCATGGTTTCTGAATTTTGGGATATCCATTTTAAGCAATCCTTTTGGGACTTACTACCTTTTCTTAAGATCAACAATAAAAACTGCTTTTCCCATTTAAGTTAAAACCAATCATCCTTGTGCATAAGGGTCTTTTCCTCTGAGAAACAGCTACTGTTTCCAATCTTCCTACTTCTCTGGCATTTGTTACTCCGTTAATCATAAGACTTAGCACTCCTGCAGTGTTGTAAACTCCCAAAACTCCCTGCTACCATGAAGAACTTAATTCTGTATATGAATTTAAGGGGGTGGATCAGTAGGCTTGGTGGAGCCCTGTAGAAAACAGCATTCCTGGGAATTGCAGTGGGTCCAAAGCCTGGGATTTGGTCTCTCCTGCTAACAGTGTTGTCCTCTACACATTTTTCCAGCTGGAAACTCCAAGATGTAGTTGATGGTGAAGAAGAGTCAATGTTTGGAACTTCTGGTCGCTGAAGGTGGGAGAAGAAATCTTTGAACATTATGACTTGCTTTATTGTTCTTTGAAACTGGACCTGAGGCTATCAGTGAGAGTTATTTAGTGACACAATTTATTCCATGGAGACACAGAGCACTTGCAGCACCTTGCTCACCAGGTAAGGGGTTTCTCATTGATATTATTCCAGCTTTGAATACTGAAAAAATCCTTCTTCAAGGGGATATGAAATTGAAATGAAATATCTTTTTCCCCCCTGACCAAACTGGTATTTTATCTCTTTGGTCTAAGATATGTTCAGACATGAGTTTTCAATAACACTGACATCAAATTACATTACAACTGCCTTGTCAGGTGTTGCTTTGCTTCCTGGGAGTTGTGGTTTAAGCCCCATTGTGCCCTGGCTTTGGTTCCCTAAGGAACAACCTCTCCCTTCTGGCTGTGCTGGTTACATATAGGGAACAATGTCCAGGAATGCAGAAATGGAGTTAGGTAAAATATTTATCTTTGCTTCGACTCAAAATATCTTATTCAAGGAAAATTGTCTACGGCAATCCATCCAAAACTGGGAGAAAACAAGATACTGAAATAACAGTAATTCCCACAACTTTGAAACTCTGTTTTTCATTTGTCCCCATTCTGTGCCCAAAAGTTCTGTGCCTTGCTGCTGCTTCTCTTTTGGTACAACATAAATGAAATGTTATCTTCAGGGTGCAGAGGGACATGCTCAAGGTTGGGTTTTGGGGTTTTTTGAGAAATGATGCTGGGTATTTACGTTCACAAGGATCCAAGGCACAAAGTCTCACTTTCAGAAGCAGCTTGCAGTCAGGAGTGCCCAAAAAACTGAAAACAGAAATTAGGGTCCTAATTAGGAAAATATTAGGAGAAGACTTTCTATTTGATTTAATTAGTCAGATATCAGGTGTAAGTCAACTTCTGTGCTGAAGTCTCTTGACAGATGTGGTGAGAACTATCAACAGTTCAAAGTGACTTTCAAGTTATTTTAACAGAAATCTGTGCATCTATATGTAAGAAGGTTTTGTTGTTGTTATTATGTATCTGACAGCTCCTTCTGATTTTCAAGTGTCACTGTTTCTGGTGGGTTTGTGCAATTTTGCAGGGCTATTGTTTTCTTTTCTTAAGTCATGGTAAAAAAAAGAGATATACAATAAGTTCTATTCACTGAATAGAGATGCTGAAAATGTTGAAGAGATTTTATGAAAGCTGCCTGAGATGAGCTTTATAATGGATTCTTTGTATATATATTTAAAAAAAAATCCAGATTTTAATAAAATCTGCTTTTCTGTGTCCAGAATGTGTTAATGAGAACAACACTATTAACCAAGTCAGGCTATTGCCAGTTTTCATACCAATCATTTATATTCAGGTTATGTTAATCATGTTCTGAATGTCATCCACACACATGGGAGGATGCTTGTCCTTTCCTGAAAATCTGACAGTCACTGGCAAAGAAAAGAGCATTTTATTTGCTGAATAGGCCCTTCAAGCATCTGCATGCTTTTAAACAATCCAGAAAATAACCATGGCTTTAAAAATAAAGTAATGACCTGTGGCTTCCTCCATGGATGGCTGTAAAGACATAGAGCCCCTTCCCCACAGTCACTGAGCCTTTTGTTTTTAAAGATCAGCCTCTCAATTCTGGAGCTGGGAACAGACTCATTTTTGCACTTGTGTCACAGCAGGGAGAAAAGAGCAGTTTGTTCATAACTCTTGGTCACTGCGGCCTGAGTAAGATCATCCAGTACACTTCTTCATCTCAGGAGGAGGAACACCTCATTTCCCACATCCAGGCTCACTCCCAGTGCTGCTTTCCTCTGTCAACACACATTTCCATGCCAGGAAGGCTGACAGTGATGGTTTTCTAATGACAGCATTTGCCCTTGTGCCCTGGAGGTTCTGCCTTGTAAACTTGCTTTCAGTAATAAGATAGATTCAGCCCATTTGTGACAGAAGGAAGGATGCTATGAAGGACCTTGAGGGGTCCCTGCCAGCCCCAATCACAGCTTGAGGGCTATGTGACAAATGGCATCTTTTACCACTTCAGGAGATAAAGTGGCCAGCAATTTGACAAATAAAAATTGATTTTCCCCTCACAAACTCCATATAAGCACCCTGAACATTCATGAACCATTCCATTTCTCATCCCCTTCCCCTCACAAAATTCATTGGGAATCTCCTCTTCTTCCCATGCTGAAAATTCAGCTCTAGCACTACCCAAAGATCTCTGTACCAGTGCCAGTGAGGTTGAGGCAGTAAAATTCCAAATGGAATTAAATTACTTAATTTACTTCTTTATTTTGTCCTAGAGCCAGTGCTGTAATCTCCTGAGGGCTGTAAAGGAATGTGATGTGATGGCTCATGGCAGGACCAGTCTCAGCTACCTGTGGTGCCCTCTGCTCAAGAACTGGAGGAACTCTGGGGAGGTGAGCAGCACTTTGGATGCTGGTGAGTGTAGAGTGGGTTGTTCCTCCCTCAGGGAATCTCAGAGCAGAGCTGTGGGAGTCAGCCACGAAGCAGAAAGATGCTCAGGAGATCTGGCTGATTTTATAGGGAAGTTCTGGAGAACTCAGGGACACATCATCCCATTGTAGAGGAGGACAGGGAATTCTACAGGATGCATTTCACACTCTGACAAAAGGGAAGCTACTTGCAAAAGCACTGCTTAGGTCCTTGGTCCCAAAAGAGCCAAAGCTCAGTTTGAGATAAAGCCAGCAGTGGGCATTAAGGAAAATGGCTGGTTGAGGAGCAGGGTGGGGAGATATCCTGATTCCAGTGAAGCTTCCCTATAGCATCTCTTACAGCACTGTCATTTGGAAAGGAGGAAGAAACTGGAAGAGAAAAGGACTGCTGGGAAAACTGGTTTAATTGCCAGACTCACGGGACAGTGGTCAGCAGCCCCTCACCTGACACGTGCTGGTAATGAGGAGCTCAGGAGCCAATATTGGGACTGATCCTGTTCAACACCTTCAGCAGTGGTGGGGAGGAGGGCACAGAGTGCACCCTCAGCATCTCTGCAGGTGACACCAAACTGGCAGAGACAAATGCCAGTCTCCATCTAGAAAGACCTCAAAATCCTCAAGAACAGAACCAACAAAGACTGCAGTGAGCACTCATGTGAAGCTCCACACTGGGGCAGACTTGCCCCACGTGTCAGCAACTGGCTGAGCAGCACTTTTGCTAAAAAGGACCTGGGGTTGTGGTGGATGCCTGGTTGGCTGTGAGCTGGCAGGGAGCTCTCACTGCAAGCAGACCATGATAAACACCTTCCACCTCCTGCTCAGTGCAGCTGGGCCCACACCTGGAACAGAATGTCCACGGAAGGACATGGAGAACCTGAAGAGGGTCCAGCAGAAGGCTCCCAGATGGTGAGGAGCCTAGAGCTCTTGTATATGTACAGTAAGATATACTTCTCCTGCAAGTATGTCTTACTCTGTATATATATATATATATATTTAATTCACAGATGCAGCCCAGGACAGCAATCCAATGTTTCTCTCTCTTCATAAATGCTTGTTTTATAAGCTCTACTTCCCTAGTTTTCCATAGAGGCTGGCAGCACTGAGTAGTAAAGGCCAGCCTTGTGCAGATCACAGGGTAACAGATCAATCCATTAATTATTTACATGGGAGTTGCAAGTGGCCTCGTCATCCTCAGATCTGGAGTGTTCATTTAAGTGCCATCATGGGCAGAAATTCATGCAGTGTTTCCTCCACACAAGTCTCACCTGCAGCCTAGAATTCAGCTTAGGAAGCTCCATAACCGGGTACTGATAGTTCCAAAGACATACCAAGCTTTAAGCACCACAGCTTTAAAATCATGCTTTAGGAAATTTTTAGCTGAATAATAGTGTGGACAATACTTCAGTGCTGCAAACACAGCTGAATAGGTAGGGCTTAATGAGTGTTCCTGAGGAAGAGATGATGTGACATAGAAGGTGGCAGTGCAGTTTCCACTGTAAGGCTCTGTTTGGGATGGGAGGTGATCCCCTTCCTTTGGGGCTTTCCTCTGTGGATTTGGGATGATACCCACCTCATGTGACACCGCTGTGTTTCTTAATATGTCACGCTATTGGAACAATTCCTAGAAAGACCAAGATCACTTTTAAGTGCTTTAATCCACCCCTTACCAAGGTGACACGGCTGCTTTGACAGCTGGCTGACTATCAGGAGGACTCAGCAACAGCCGGGACTCCGGCCAAGGATTTGTTTAACTTCCATTATTTTTTAATTACATGACAAAATTTTGTTTTAATTTTGTTTTAATTAATTTTTAAATTTTAATTGATTCGGGAGATGCCCAGGGCGAGGCCGCCCCTTCCCGCGGCGGCGCCGCCAGGTGGCGCCATGGAAGCGTGTTCGGGACAGCGCCGGGACATCCCGGGATACACCCGGGACACCCCGGGGATACCACCTGGGTACACCCGGGATACACTTGGGACACCCCTGGGATACAGCCTGGATACAGCCGGAACAGCATCCTTTCTCACCCGGGATAAATCCGGGACACCCGCGGGATACCTCCTGGATACACGCGGGACACCGGCGGGGCGGTGCCTGTGAGGGACACCCGATGCCACAGCGCAGTTTGGGGAACAAGCAGGCTCCTGTCACCCCTGAGTGTGGCTGGTGCTGTTCAGTCCCACACAGGTACATCTGCCTCCGGCCTCGCACACCCTCCTCAGCATCCCTCAAACCCTCCTTTCTCCTACACCATCCTGTCCTGTGTCTGGAAAACACAAACCCCTGGCGTTTCCCTCTCACACTGGGTTGTGTCAGTTCAAAACCAATGGAGAACCTGTGGGAGAAAATGTATGGTGGGTCTGCTTCAGGGAGACAGACTGAGGTCCCATCTGCTTTTACCAGGGGGGAGAGAAAGGGGAGAATGGGTGTTTTTATTTGTCTGCGTTGGAAAGAAAACCTCGCCTCGTTTCCTGTGTGTGCCTCCTCACAGGCAGCTTTTCCAGCCTCCCTGCTCCTGCCTCACACACCCTGGTTGTGGCTGCCATTGCCTGCTGTCTGTTCATCTGTTCAGGCCTTGTGCTTTGCTGTTTCCTGACCAATTTTAGTTTAAAGCCTGACTCCACAGATATCCTAGGATCAAAGTCTGCCTTCCTCACACCTCTCAGCCCCTGGGGGGCAGTTTCTACCCAGCTGGAGCAGCTGATCCATCACCAAAATATTGAGGACCCTCGCTGTGGGATGGTGCAGCAGAGGAGCCTTGGAGCAGAGCAGGCCCAGAGGGGTTTGCACAGTTCCTTCACAGCCCACAGCTGAGTGTGGTCTTCCCTCCTCTGTCAGAGGCTCATGGGGTGCTGCCACGTGAAGTGTCCTCTGTCAGTCCCTTTTGGAACAGTTTGATCTTACCCCAAAAAGTGCTTATGTGATAGTTTCCTCTGCCATACAGAACCCAGTGGGTGTTTGCCTGGAGCTGGATGTCCCTCAGCATGAGTGAACAATGAACAATGGTTTTTCTCCTGCTATTGAGGAGTGGTTTGTGCATGCCTCTAGTGTCACTGTCAGTCCAGCTGCTGCCACTGCCACCAAGAGGAGCAACCCCTTCCTTGCTTCCCACCCTCTACTTGCTGGCACCACCCTATGTGTGATTGCACAGTGATCTGATCCAGCTGAGAGCCAGGAAAAACAAAAAGTGCAGGGGGGGCAGGGAGGAGGGGGGGGAAGTTAGTTTTCAGTGGGATCAATTCCATGCTCCAAACACTTGCATAAGTGAAACAGAGGACTTGGCCTGGGCACAGGAACAGCGTGGGCACAGAGGGAACACAGTGTCCATATCAGCTAAAACTGGGATTGATAACTTGGGTGTCAAAAGATACCCTGAGGGCTCTTGACATGAAAGTAGTTGAGACATAATATTCCACACCTAGACATTCCTGATCTTACCCAGTAAGCTGGAAGAAGAGGAGCTGGCAGTGGTGGTATCAACACGCCTTCACAAGATGGTGGAAGGAAGGAAGGAAGGAACAACCCAAAATCCTCAGTTTTGAAAATATGGTCATTCTATTCCTAGATTGTTTTTCTGGCACTGCACCATTCAATGGAGAAGCCTTTTCCACTTCCCTTTCCCCTCTCCTCTTCCTGTGGCAAAATACAGATGGACCCTGTTACAGATGGACCTTAAAGAGAGGGGCAGGATGGGAAAGGTGTCCTGTTGATTCTTGTGAAGATGTTGCTTTTGTTCTTTGTTACTGCATTATAGGATGAAAACAGATGTTTCTTTTCTTCACAAGACACTGTCTAAACACAAGGAAAACAGCACTTCTGCAGACAGCACTAAGTTCCAAGGCTGGAATAATCTTTGTCATGAGGCAGTTGCACTGTGGTGGATACTTTGATGAAATCTGCATCCAGATTCATGCCTGCATGCGAAACAAATGAATGCTCACTTGTTTCAGAGAAATAATTTGCTAGAGGTCTGTCTATCAGACAGTGGTTTGCATTTAAGGAATACCTTTTGCAGAAGATTAAGTGCTTTGTCTCATGACCAAAAATATAGAGAGTTTTTAAAGAGTGAACACAGACAACAGACTTTGCTTTTAATGGTGATGTTTGTTGCTGATTTTGTTACAATTGTTTATAAGTTGCAATGCTCTGTTTGCAAGGGAAAAGCTCTCGTTGGGCAGGTAGAAGTACCAGAGTGGACAGTGGGTTTGTGAGTAGGAATGCTGAGGTCAGATATTGGCAGGTTGGAAGCACTGGCTTGCTTGGCCAGAGTCGTCAGTCACTGAGTAGGAAAAATTCAAGTCTAAATGAATACACTCATGTAAACAGTTTTGCAGAAGTTAAACCTTGAAAGCATTCACACTAACAGTCAATCTTGTTTCTTATTCAGCAGTTGGGTTTCTCCACAGGAAGTTCCTGACAGTTTGCAGGGAAGTAGCTTTGGCTTTTTATTTGGCGCTAATTTCTGCTAACAAAAATAACCTTTGTGCTTTTACGTGCTCATGCGTAAGCCTGGAAAATCTTGACTCCTGAGCAATTAATGTCGGTTAATGCAATAATATTTTTTGCCCAAATAGCTGACAGTGGCCAGGTGCTCCTCTGAGGGTGCTCGGTGCCAGTGACCCTGCTCCCCTCAGCATTTTTGGATGGAGTCACTTGGCCTCAGAGGCCACAGCAGAGAGGCTGATTCACTGCCCAAGGCATCTACTCCTTGGCAGGCTCCCTGGACATCTGCATGGGTTACTCTCCTTGCTGTCACATGTACCTGGGGGACACCGTGGGGGACCTGCTTTGCTGGGCTTTTTTAATCCCTTTTGGTTTCCTGGAGCTTCCTGAGTAAACTGAGAGGCGTTTTCTTTATAAGGAATTGTCTGTACATCCCACGTGTCCCTCTATTGTTCAGGCTGAGGGAAACTACTCTGCAACAGGATCTCTGTTTCCGGCACCCCCGTCCCTCTCCCTGCACACAGGCTGAAGTCATAACCCTCTCCAGGAGTCCTTAACATTGGTTACTCTAGAAGCAATTGTGTTTTTTGTAGACAGCTGTTTATAATTTCAGGTCTGTGAGGGAATGAGTGACGAATTTAGAGAAGTGAAGCTACTTGAGAGACTTTACCCTGTTTGCTGGAAAGAAGTAAGGAAAGTTTTGGGGGAAATAAAACAGCTGGAAGGCAGGGAGACATTGCAAGAAGTGGGTAGTTGCAAAATGAACCTTATAAGGGAATAAATGCTTGGCCATACCAAGTTTAGAGCACTAGACCTAGAAAGGCATCCTAGATAATTGCATTTTACAGCAGCTTGAGTCAGGGAGCAGGATGAAACAGTATTTCAGCTCATGTAATAGGCTATGACCTATTGTTGTTTTTAGGAACAGAGAAAAGAAGTTGTCCCCTGTTGTCATTCACCTTTCTTTCTCCTTCCCCAAGCTGATCTTCTGCCAAAGGTTTTTCCTCGCTGGTGCCAAGGCTCAGCTGCTGGAGTTTCCATCACAGGTTACACACAGCCCCTCCCAGTCTTTGCAGTGAGGGGATGGTGGCACACAGCACTGGAGCTGAGTGCTTAATGGCTTTTATCTGCTGCTCTTTGCCTCCTCAGAGGTGTTTCTCTGGCCTTCCCAGGGTTGCTGCAGTGGGGTGGGATCTCTCCTGGAGGCAGTCACTCAGGGGTTGTCACACCTCAAAAATTGCCTTCTTGGAGAGTGGGTCTCCAGCCATGCCCTCATCATTTTCACCCTCCATGTCCTCCTATTGCTCTTCTACACAAGTCTTCTCCATGTTTTTCCTACATCTCCTCACCTGAATCCAAACATGTCTCCTCACTTCTTTCCTGACAGTGGGAAATTTCCACTCATGCTTAAATCTGTTTGAGTGGGGGTGCCACGTTCTGTTTTGGTTGGACATTTACTCACTGTGGACTGGTCCCATCTGTTTCAAAGCCCCAGGAGGTGGCTGTGCCTGGCCCAAGGCCGTTCATGGGCACCATAGGTCACTCCCACAGCCCCTGACAGTGAAACCCTCCCAGTTTTGCCCAGTACACCTCCTTTCCCCAAACAACTAGCTTTTCCCAGTTTACTTCTTACNAGCTCATGGGCTCCACAGGTCACTCCCACAGCCCCAGTTTTGCCCTATAAAACTTCTTTCCCCAAACAACCAGCTTTTCCCAGTTTACTTCTTACTTGTGTCTGCACATCTCTAGCAGTGCACTGCTGGCTTCTGCCTCTAGGTTATCTCAGGATTTGCTTGCAAGCAACACTACTTTTGAAGTATTGGTGGTTGTCTTGTATGAGCTACATACTGGAAAAGTGCAGGGATTTTTCCCCATTACACTGTTGTTCCTGCAATCACCCAGGTAAAACTATCACTTTATTTTTAATGTAAACTCATAACTCTTGTGCTTAAAGAGGAAATCTTCAAAATTGTAGCAAGTGAATTTGAAACAAACATTATGGGAATTATTTTTATATATATATACTGGTTGAATCCATGCACAGTGAAAAGAATGGCATGCTGCAAAGCATGGTCTGTAGCAATAAAGAAAAATCTAGATTTAAAAGAAAAAAGTGCCACTGATGTTGCTCTTTATAGAGAATATCACAGAAAATTGAATTTCTCAGAATCTCTGAAAGTATCAACTCTTAATTTTGAGTCCCTTCTGCAAGACATTTTTCTTAAAAAAACCTCCTAGCTCTGTGTTTTTCCCCATAACACTATCTTCACCTTCCTTTGGCAAATTAAAAACTGTCAAGCTAATTCAGCTGCTCACTCATTTCAGCCTCTTAGTTTAATAACCTCAACAAAGCCAAACCTGTCATCTTCTAATGCTAAAATCTCTGTACATCAGAAACTGTTGACCAAGAAACTAATTTATATTTCAGGGGTGACTATGGCTACACTTCAGACTTCCTGGAAGTCTGGACCATCGAAATGGATCTTTTACATCCATGTTATGCCCTGAAGGTTTTTTGTCACATGTTGAAGCTTTGACCATCCAAACAGTATAAATCTAAATTTTACACACAGTGCATAAGGTAGAAGGCACACACCAGGCTGCTTTCTACTGCTGCTTTTTGCTGCATAAAAAACCACCCCAGCTCAGCTTGGGGCCTTGCAAGAGGACAGCAACACAAGTCTTCATGAATAAACATAATGTTGACAGGCTTTCCCTACTTTTGCTGTGAGGATTGCTATGACTATACCTGTGGAAACAACCTCTGGACAAGGCAGGTCTGTGTTCCTTTATTCCCTGCTTAAAGCCAGCTCAAAGTGTTGTTTACTTGTGATATCCCCAGGGGTGTGGCAGCCTCACCTTTTGTTTCTCTTGGGCTCCTTGGCCTCAGCCTCCCAACACCACCCCTTCCTGCAGCTGTCAGGGGATATTTGGGAAAACAGATGTGAAGGCATGGAGGAGTGTGGCTGGGCCAGAGCTCAGCTAAGCTGCTGCAAGGCTGCACACACTTGGGGCAGAAGCTGCATATTCACTGCTGAGACAGACCTGTGTAGCTCATTTGGGAAGCCAGGCTTGAAGCTGAAGCCTGGAGCTTTATACTGTGAGCAGAGACCACCTTGAAAGGTTGTGTATAAAGATGTAGGTGTCGAGGGCTAAATTTGCCACTCCTGGTTCTTAAAATTGAGACATTTGATTTGATGTGGTTGAATGAATCTGTGTGTCATCAGTCTGCCATGAACTGACTTAAAATCAGGACAATTCTGAGGTATAAACCAGACCTAAAATAAAAAGAAAATAAAATTCTCAAGAGATTATGTCTCTTCTTAGTCTTTAGTCAGAAATTATTTCCTCTGGGCAGTAGGTGTGGTCCATTACAGAACTACAGAGGAGCAGAAAAAGCTTTTCAAATATGAAGCATGAAGGGGTGGCCATACTGTCCTGAGATTTACATGCTGACAAACAGATCATTAGTTCCAGCTTCTGGAGTCAATTAAATATGGAAAATAATCTGCGTACTCATATAAAAAAAGAAACTGTAAGCAAGGGCATGCTTTGGAAACTTTGGGAAGTTGAAGTCAGACTTGCAGTTTCTGAAGCCCTGATTCACAGTTCCTGAATGTGTGGGATTGCTGATGTGGTCAGAGATTTGACCCTTGGAGCATCACAGGCAAATCATCTCTTGGCTCTCTGATGGGGCTTGTCTTGCTTGTGCTGCATCCTGGAAGCCCAGAAACTCCGTGTTCCCCATGTATGGGGAGAGGAGAGGTGTCCCCATTTTGTGGATTCTTTTTTTAACTCCTCACAAGCTGTGCAAGACCTGGTTTCTACCTTACTTCTTCCTCACCACCTGCTTCCACACAGACCTTGCAGCAAGAGGCCAGTCTGTGCCTTGGCTGCAGATGTCACCAGCCCTTCCATGCCCTTGACAAGGTCCAGGCTGTTCCCAAGCAGTAGTCATCAAAGGAAGTCTTTATTTCCAGGGGCACTTCAGTGACTAACCCAAGATCAAACAGTGGGTCACTAGCAGAGGCAGGAACTGAAATCAGGTCTTCTGACTCAAGTTTCTCTTGGCTACAGCCTCTGGGTTACACAGCAGAATCCATTTGTGCTGTAAGTTTCAGAGACAAAACTACATTTTCTTTCCCTGAGATCCCGTATCTGTGTCATCCTGTTCTCTGCCCGCTAGGAAGCAGTTTCTTAGCATTGGAATTTAAAAAGGGAAGGCAAGCAGGAGATGTTTCTAGGCAGTTGCACTCTTTTGATCGATGAGAGAGGTGAGCCAGAGTGTGTTCCAGTGACCTCCTGCTATATAAAAGCTTGGACTGCCTGACAAGGCTTCTGGCTGCCGAGCTGCTGTGAGTCACAGCCTTTTCTGCTTGGGTTTGATGCGGATTTTTACACCAGGCACTGCAGAATTGAGGTGGCCTCTCGAATATTTGCATTGCTTGGCAAGGCAGGGTAAAACCGGGGGTGGATTCAGGAAGTTCTGGCGAGGGCAAGCACAGCTGGTGTTAAGGTCTTTGCAGGGCTCCTTTGTGTGTGTGTGTGTGTATATGTATGTGTAGGAAAATAGCAAGGCCCCTGGATTTTTTTCCAGCCAGGGTTCCTGGGAAAGGATGAGTAATCTGGAGATTTCCTGTTACTTTTGGAGTGAGGAATAAAAACACTTCGCCTTTTGGGGGAATCTTTTTGGATCTTCCACTCTCCCAGTTTTTCCCTGAGTGGCCCAGAAGCCTCCTCCCTGCACTCAGCTCTGTTTGTGGCAGCAACATGAGCTGTGCTGTGCAAACTCTGTGCTCTGCCCTTGTTTGCCTGGACAGTCCAGGATCCAACTGGTACAACTCCTGTTGCCTCCTTGAGTCTGCTTCAGGAACGAAACTCCACGTAGGGCACGGGTACCTGTGGTCAAGCTGTGCCTGGCCTGGGATGCTGGGAGTGTTTCCCTTTCATGTCTGAGAGCATCAGCCCTGCCAGGGAGGGACTTGTGTGGCCACAGAGTGTTTGCACAGCACCTACCACGGCTGGGGTCAGGCTCATAGCTGAGTCAGCTGGGTGCTGCTGCCCTGAAAATGAGTAAATAGGAATGACAGAAGAAATCTGGGGGTTTCCTGTTGGCAGAGGTAGAAAGGAGTGAGGTACCTCAGCTCTGAAGTTAGTGCTATTTATTATTTCAGTTGCAATACTCCCTGCAGGCTGCCTTCAGGGGCAAGGGCTCTGTTGTGCAAGGTAGGTGCACACAGCAAAGGCAGAGCCATTCCCCACCCTGAAAAAAGGTGAGGCAAGTTGTTTGAGCCCTTCGAGAGCAGGGATTCAGGGGCTGGAGTGTAAAGCAAGGGGTGCTGCTGCAACCAAGAGCCACACAGGCAGTTTGGACATCAGCTGTATGTGCAAACACCTGCTGCTATTATTTCTGTATTCTTGTCCACCACTATTTGGCCACGACTTTCTCTAACTGGTATTTCTTGATGTGTGCTCAGCCATTTCATGTTCTAAGTGCTTTACAAATATTATGTAATTAGGAAAATAACCCTCTGTTTGCGCAGGCAATTGCACAACCACATGTTCAAAATCCAGCCTTCAGAAATGCAGCCTCAATTGAAATTTCCTTATCTGCTCCCAACTCTCCCAGCTGCTCTTCCCAAAATGATTTTTCATCCCTGCAACCCCAAAACTGACTGTGATGGTGGTAATAAAATGAATACAGCCTGGGCAGAAAAACTGCTCTCCTCTGCAATGTAAAACGTAAGGCTGGTAAAAGAAAGTAAGGGCTGGTAGGGAGTACATGTTTTTGATTCCAGTGTCAGTCTGTTTGCTAAATATGATGGCTTTTAGTGGAGGAAAATCGGTGCAAAACAAAGAGCCGCATCCCCCAGTGCCTGATCTCCAGCTGCTGCAATGGAGCCATGGGCTCAGGAACAGCCCAGTTGCTGCCCTTTCTCATAAGCTTTGGTGTTGGGGCTGGGGAAGGATTTATCCCTATGACTGCCTGTATGAAGTGTGAGCTGTTGACACAAAGCCCAAGAATCCCTACCAAAATCCAGGGTATTTTTATTTTGTTTTCCCTTTATGTTTTTTTTTTTTCTCTTCTCCTCTNTTTTGTGTCTTTTGGAAGTGTATCCCAGGCCCTGGAGGAAGCTGGGGGGTGGGGGGAAGGGGGTGGGCGAGTAACCAGTGATGGAAAATCCGTGTTTCAGTAGGTGGCACTCGCTGTCCTGACTCAGGGCTCAGCTCTACCGGGCACGATGTGCTGCTGCCTTTAGTCCAGGCAGTCCTGAGCAAACGTGCTTAAGTGGCAAAGGAAGAAAACAGTTAAAAAAAAAAAAAATCAAAAGACGGGGCCGGAACTTCAGCAGTGATAAATTGTTGTGGGTTATTGATTTCCGTGTCGCTGCATTGGTTTTTGGTTTACAGCAGCGAGCACCCGCCTGTTGTCACCACGGCAGCCGAGCTTTCCGTGGGAGCTGCTCAAACTTGGTCTGATTGCCGAGTGCATATTCAGGAAGCAAGCAAGCTTAGAAATTCAGTGGTTGTGTACAGTTCAACTACAATTCAAAAGGCTGTCAGATCTGCCTATATAAATTCGAACAGTTTCAGATGTTTTCCTCATACATGCTAGAGTGGGGAAAAAAAACAACAAAAAGATGCAGCATGGCACTTTCCTCCTGCAAATTGGATACGTGGGTAAGCACTTTGATTTTTCAGCTGTTCCAGAGGCCATTTTCACCTAATGACAGTGTNCCAGGTTTTTTTTTTTTTTTTTCCCTTTATTGTTTTTTTTTTTTTCTCTTCTCCTCTCTCTCAAAGGTTAAATGGTTCCCACAGGGTGCAAGAAAGGGTTATTGAAAGCAGCAGGTCCACTTTTGAATATTGCACTTCTGGTAAATCTCTGATCCAGCATCTAGTGGTTAACCACTGATACAGGAAATGACATTTAACGTTTTATCACTCAGCCAGAAATGGAAGAACAAGGCAAGTCTGTATGTGGTGAAGATGGATCATTGCCTACTACCTACCCCTTAAAGGCATATCATGCCATTTAAAAGGAAATGTTTTTCAAGCAGGGACTTTTTTCCCCTCTTTGTGTACCTTTCTGCTTAAGGCAGACCAAAAACCTGGAAAACAAATCCCCTTCTTCCTCCCCCCCCCACCCNGACGGGGCCGGAACTTCAGCAGTGATAAATTGTTGTGGGTTATTGATTTCCGTGTCGCTGCATTGGTTTTTGGTTTACAGCAGCGAGCACCCGCCTGTTGTCACCACGGCAGCCGAGCTTTCCGTGGGAGCTGCTCAAACTTGGTCTGATTGCCGAGTGCATATTCAGGAAGCAAGCAAGCTTAGAAATTCAGTGGTTGTGTACAGTTCAACTACAATTCAAAAGGCTGTCAGATCTGCCTATATAAATTCGAACAGTTTCAGATGTTTTCCTCATACATGCTAGAGTGGGGAAAAAAAACAACAAAAAGATGCAGCATGGCACTTTCCTCCTGCAACTTGGATACGTGGGCAAGCACTTTGATTTTTCAGCTGTTCCAGAGGCCATTTTCACCTAATGACAGTGTGAGATGTTTTCCAAAGAGTGAACTTCACAGATTGCCAAAACTTTCCTGGAAGTGAGCACCAAAATGCATTAGAAAGCAACATATTAAAGGTAGACCAGCTTTCCTGATCTGTGGGAAGCATAACATGATTTTCATGAGCCCAAGACCCACAAGAAGCAAATTCTTCAGAGAGCCAGTGAGTGGTGGCAGCAGCAGAGTCCTTCATGAGGAGTTCAAAGGCTGTGGATGAGGGCAGCTCTCCCGAAGTCCTGCTGTTCTCTGGCTTGGCTGGAAGTGAAGCTGGATGACGGGGTGAGCACTTGGATGCTGGAAATCCCCCACGCTCAGTCCTGCAGCAAGGATCTTGGATTCCATCAGCCAGAACCTACAAGCAGAGTTCTCCTGTGGCTGAAACACTGGCTCACTCAAAGTGTTTGAAAGCCATTCTTGCAGCACTACACTGGTAGCTCAGGCAGAGATAATCAAAACGTGTAGGACATAGAGACAAGCTCATATTTGTGTTCAGGTGGGTCTGGTGTGTACTGGAAATGGGGAGGAAGGATCTGCAGTTAAACCATCCAAAATGGGGGAAGTGTAGTAGTAGTTCTCAGCACACTCACTGTGCACTTACAGTGTCCTTTCTTTAGCATCCTGCTTGTTTTTCCAGTTGTGGGAACCTGCTTAATACAGAATGCAAAGTGAGAAAGCTGTGGAAGCTGCTTGGAGCATGTGGGTAAGGGCTCTGCAGAAGCACTCATGCACCATCCACAGAGTGAAGATGCACATGCATGAAACCAGATTCTCAGCCCTTAAGGCTGCATATTTTTGAAAGTGTTATGATGTATTTTGTGCAGCTGAAATCCCACCATGCTCAGGCATCCTGGTCTCTGTAGAATGCTCTCTTCTCTCCAGCCTTGCAAAGCAGTAGGTCACTGGTCCTGCCAGAAAGTCTGCAGAGACTTGAGCAGGTCTTTGACCCTTCTGAATGTTTGCCAGCAAACAGTGACTTGTCAGGATCAGAGCCTTGAGCTATACCTTGGGAAGTGCTAGTGTTTATCTCTGCATTTGATTGCACCCAATTACTTGCTAGGAACACGTTCTTTGAAGAAAGATCTGGAGCTGGATCCTTCTCTCATTGTGACTCTGCCAGCTGCCGTCCCCAAAGCTATTTTTAATCAGACAAGCTTCTCCATCCCTGCCAAAAAAACCTCGTAACAATTAATAACAATAAAATGAAGGCAGCCTGGATAAATGAATTGTGCTGGCTCTATAAATCAGTGGCAATGGCAGCTCAGGAAGATCAGTGCTGCATTGTTAATGTGCTGTCTTCCATTTTGGTGCAGCCTTGGTCTCCTGGTTCACCCTTGGTTGTGCTGCTGGTCCCCGGGCTGCCTGTGGCAGGTAGGCTGGCAGATGGGCACCAGCACCTCAGCACAGCGGGCTGCTTTGATGTGCCTGGTTGTGGATGTGAGGAGGGTGTGAATGATCCCCTTTTACGACTCGCATGACAGTTCATTAATGCTGATGACACAGAGATGCACCCACGGCAGCCCCGGTGCTCAGGGTTAACTCCCGGCCCTGTCATGTCACAGCCTCGGGTGTGATAATCTGCCTGCAGGCACGGGTGTCCCTGCGCTGTGATCCTGTCAGAGGCTGGCCCGTGTTGGGCTGGATCAGAGTGCGGACAGGAGGCCTCCAAGGACAGGCTGCCACCGCAGCCACAGCAGGCAGTGATGCCATTGAGCAGGAGGTGGTACTGTGTGCTTTGCCAGAGGAGCCCATGCCGTGCTGCGCTGCTGATGGAGGCCTGGGTACAAGCTGTTGTTTCTTTAACCACATGTTAACAAAACATTTCCTGGCACTTTTCTTAAGGGAAATAAAAAAACCCAAAAAACCCCCACAAAAAACAACAAAACAGCCTCCAACAAACAAGCAAAAATCCAAAACCAACAACAAAAACCCAAACGAAACCCCCGCTCCAGGAAACCCAAAAAACTCAAACAAACAAAAAAACCCCAACAACAAACAAACCCAAACAAAAAAAACCCCACCAAACATAGGGGCACAAGTCCAAAGGTACTGTCCTACCCAAGTCCCAGGTTGGGTGTCTGTATTTGCTTTGCTTCTTCCTGCTGGACAACGTACTTCTTCTCAACCCTGGCTCCAAACTGTTGATAATATTGCTCTTCAGTTGTTATTTCCTACTCCAGAGCTGGAGGCCTTCTCTGGTGAGGAGCTGCACAGCTTTAAGGGTTCTGGAAGGAAAGATAAATAGGAAATGGAAAAAGAAGAAGGAAAGATAGAGGAAAAGTAAATAAGCAAACAACCCCCACCCCCTGTAGCATGAAACCTGTCCCTTAGAAGAGCGTGACTGCTTCACAAACAACAAGGATACCTTTCCCAGGCTCTGTGGGATGGCACATTCATCTTCTGGGGAGAAAGCAATGAAGCTGCTCCATCAACTCCTCAGCCAGCAAGGGCACTGCAGAGATCAATGAGAAGAAAAGAATGTGAAAGCAGGGACAACAGGACAGCAGCCTGAGGAGGACCCTGGTAGCTGTGGGGGAAGAAAAGGAGAAAGCTGTCTCCTGTTTCTCTTGCCCTCTCAATCTCACATCCTTAGGATCCATTTCTAAAGTGTGCCTGTGAAACTGAACTGAAAGTGGTGTCATTTCTGAAACTGCTGCTGGCAGTAGCCATCTCCCTTTAAAAAAACCCTGGGCTCACCATGAGGAAGCACATGGACAGAGCTTCGTGCAAGACCAGCCTCCCCAGCTTCAAGACTTGCACAACAGAAGGGAATACACGTTTTTCATAGAAGTTTTCTTTTCCACCAAAAAAACCCAACAAAACAAAACCCCCAAAACCCCTCAGTACGGCTCTATTTTATTATTCTTTCTGAAGAATAATTGCCAATGAGATGTTCCAGGACCCTGGGAGGTGATAAAAATGAGGTGAGTGGCCAGCTGCGAGTCACAGTGCTCATCAAATAGGCTACTGCAAGGCAAAGAAGCAAAAATTCCTCTGTGCCTGCCAGCTAGGGAAGCAGCTAACTCTGAAACTGTGTACTCAGAAAACTCCTACTTTGTTCACCTACCCAGAGTTTCTTATTATCACCTATGACACAAGTACAGATCTATTTTGTGCAGTGGTTTTAATGTAAGGGGGTGAATATCTAGATATTTCCCACTGGAAGTGTATTGCTGTGAGCACTAAAATTGAGCTGCTTTTCCTGGGCCACTCTGAAACTATCCATGGACCTTTCCCAGCCTTTGCCAGATAGTAGCCACTGAGGTGGGGTTTTAAGGCCAGGGATCTTAAATTATCCTGAACCATGGTCTCTACAAGTTAAGGTGCTGAGCACAAAGACGTGGCAAAGCAGCTGAGTTCTCAGCTTACATGTGCCAAATGGGTTTGTATTGGTGAGCTGGTGCTCCAGAAAGGCAGGAATGGAGATGCAATTTCCTCCCCTGATATGCAGCTCCTTCCCTGGATATGCAATTTCCTTCACTGAATACTTTGATAGTCGGTGTCATCCCTTGGCAGAGGTGCTGAGAAGACCTCAAGATATGATCCCAAAAGGAAGGTGACATGACTAAGGTTGTCCATATGTTTTAAGGGATGAAAACAGGTTTTCTTTTTGTGAGAGTGGTGGAAAGCAAACTGCTCTCATTTTGCCTCAAGTGCTTTGCACAACTGGTGCTGCAGCAAGCTCTGCACACACACACTGATGCTGTTGAAATCACTCTGCAGGCTCCGTGCAGCCACACATCACCTCTCCTTTGGAGAGTCTCAGCTCCTGCCATCAGGTGAGGAATTCACACCATCCAAATTAGCCCCAGATGGTCATCTCAGCCCTGAGGTCAAGGCCAGCCTGCAACACCAGGCCTGGGAATGTGGTGGTCTGGCAACAGGCTGGTGTGGAGTGGGTGTGTGAGCACAGAGCACAGGGTTCAGGGGCAAAGTCAAGCTGGCTTACCATGTTCTGCAGGGAACACTCAAGCTTTATTCCTAAAATGGTGTTGTAAATTTTAGGGAATGAGCTCTACCAACATGAGTGTCCTTATGCTATTGGAACTAGTGATGGT